>LZPO01089558.1:2106770-2135837 GCA_001675575.1 Neotoma lepida
GGAATGCACTTAGGGCCTAAGCACTCTAAGCAAGTGATGTACAACGGAGCTATATCCCTGGCTCAGTAGATATAGGTTACAGGATCCCCCAAGCTTATTTTTTTGTTTATTTTTGTTTTTTATGAGATAGAGTTTCTCTGTGTAGCCCTGGCTGTCCTGAAACTTGCTTTATAGACCAGGCTGACCTTAAACTCAGAGATCCATCTGCCTCTGCCTCCCAACTGCTGGGACTAAAGGCATGTGCCACCACCACCCAGCTCAAAATCTTAATTTTAATTAACTTTTAAAATTCATTTTATGTGTATAAGTGTTTTGCCTACTTGTACGTTTGTGCACCATGACTGTGCCTGATGCCAATGGAAGGCAAAAGAGGGCACTAGGTTACTTGGAATTGTAGTTATAGATGGGTGTGAGCAACCTTGTGGATGCTGGGAACCGAACCCTGGTACTCTGCAAGGGCAGGCAGTGCCTCTAACCACTAAGCTGTTGTCCCCTTCCCCCTTTTCTTTTATATTTTTAAGATTTATTTTATGTCTATGTGTGTGCCTGAATGAATGTGTGTGGCCTGCAGAGCCCAGAAAAGGGTGTTTGAATCCCTCATTCCCTGAAACAACTGCCCAGTGTAGTGCAAGAGAGTAAGTGCTCTCGACTGCCAAGCTATCCCTCCAGTCCCTGACTGTTTTTTATAATTCTAGGAAGTTATAGTTGTAGGAGAAAGTTTTGTCTGGGTCCCGCCAGGCCCCACATTCCCACAGNTGCTTATAAAATAATTACTCAGAGGCTTATATTAATTATAACTGCTTGGCCATCAGCTCAGGCTTATTACTGACTAGCTCTTACTTAAACTCAGCCCATTTCTATTAATCTATATGTCACCATGTGTTCCGTGGCTTTACCTGCATCCCATTACATGTTGCTCCTCGGGCAGCTGGCTGGCATCTCCTTACTCAGTCTTTCTCTTCCCAGAATTCTCCCTGTCTGTTTATCTTGCCTATACTTCCTGCCTGGCTACTGGCCAATCAGCATTTTATTTATCAACCAATCAGAGCAACACATATTCACAGTGTACAAAAAGACAATATAGTGTCATGTGAAACAATATTATAAAAAAAGATTATGATGTTGAATGAAAAGTTAGTTGCACTTAGAGACTTTTTTTTTAAGATTTATTTATATTTTATGTATACACTGTTCTGCCTGCATGTACACCTGCAGGGCAGAAGAGGGCGCCAGATCTCATTACGGATGGTTGTGAGCCACCATGTGGGTGCTGGGAATTGAACTCAGGACCTGTGAAAGAGCAGCCAGTGCTCTTAACCTCTGAGCCATCTCTCCAGGGTGGTTTGTTTGGTTTTTTGAGACAGGGTCTCTCTGTTTAGTCCTGGCTGTCCTGGAACTAGCTATGTAGACCAGGTTGGCCTCGAACTCACAGAGATCAGCTAGCCTGCTTCCCAAGTGCTGGGATTAAAGGTGTGTGCCACCACACCTTTCAGAGATCTGAAACTAAATTATTTTTTGTTGTTGTTTTGAGAGAACTGGCTCCCACAATTTGTCCTCTGACTGACAAACACACTCAGTGCCCTCCCCTAACTAAAGGTTTAAAGGTTAAATGGTGTGTTTATAAGTGCACTCCATATTTCCTAAAAGTGCTTCAGATTATTTTTCACAGGGAAACCTAAGTTGTCACATTTTATTTATTTATTTATTTATTTATTTATTTATTGGTTTTTCGAGACAGGGTTTCTTCTCTGTGTAGCTTTGGCGCCTTTCCTGGAACTCACTTGGTAGCCCAGGCTGGCCTCAAACTCACAAAGATCCNCCTGCCTCTGCCTCCCAAGTGCTGGGATTAAAGGCATGTGCCACCACCACCTGGCAGGAGGGGGTCTTTTTGAGCCAAAGTCTTGTGTAGTTCAGGCTAGCCTCAAAATCATCATATAGTGGAGGATGACCTTGAACCCCTGATCCTCTGGCCTATCTCCTAAATGCTGGGATTACAGGTGTGTGCTGCCACCCCAGCCCACAGGGTTTATGTTTATTTCATAAAGGGGTATATGTGTGTGTGGCATTGGTAAACATATTGGCCCATTTCCTTGACTGCACAGGGAGAAGACATCCATTATCAGAGAAAAAGATCATGCATTACATGTACCAGTTATGCAAATCACTGGACCACATGCACAGGTAGCTGGGAGGGGGCGGATCCCCCACCAGCGTGCAGGGACACGGCTCTAGGTGGAGACTTTGGATCAGTGAGGTGCAAGTCATTCTCTTCGTTCTTTCTTTAATACTCAATGCAGAAACGGGATATTTCACAGAGATGTAAAACCAGAAAATATACTAGTNAAGGTAAAAACTTTTATATAGAAACTTGATATCAAAATAAAGGTAGAATATAAAGTTTTGAATGTTTTCTTTTTTCTAGATTTATTTCTTATTTTTAAGTGTGTGTGTTTGGCCAGGTGACGGTGGTGGTGGTGGTGGGGTGGTAGGGGTGGTGCATTCCTTTAATCCCAGCACTCGGGAGGCAGAGGCAGGCAGATCTCTGTGAGTTCGAGGCCAGCCTGGTCTACAGAGCTAGTTCCAGGACAGCCAGGACTAAACAGAGAGACCCTGTCTCAAACAAACAAACAAAACAAAACAAAACAAAAAAGAAGTGGATGTGTCTGTATGAGTGTGGGTATGTACACAAAAGTGTAGGTACCCATGGAAGAGCCAAGATTCGAAACCTCTAGAGGTGGAGTTACAGATGGTTTGGAGCTGCCAGGTGGATGCTGGGAACTGAACCTGGATCCTCCTGCAAGAGCAATACACACTCTTAACCACTAAGCCATCTTTCCAGACTCAAAATAGAAAATGTGATTCACTGGATATGTCTTCTGTCCCAGATAGCGGGAAAATATGGTTTAGGTTTGAGTTTTGTGGTGCTGGAATGGAACCCAGGGCTTCATCCATTCTGGACAGACTTTCTGCCCTGGCCTGGGTTAGTAGACTTTGTTCTCCAGGTTTGTAAAGGAGGCTTGCTTTACTAAATGCTGTCAACATTACTGACTCTGCTCCTGGAAGAATACAGTATGAGGCAGTTTTGCTCAATAGACAGCCACTTCCTGTGTGGAAAATGGAAATAGCCATTCTCCATGCTGAATGTCAGCTTGGGAAAGGGAGAGTTTGGAGGCCCTCCAAATTTGAGATTTCTCAAACTTGAGTCTCTTCTGAAGTCTCCTTACTACCCAAATTGAAAGTGTCCCATGCATGGTTTCTCTAACTTACTTGCTATCAGAAGAGACTCCTTGACCACATGGCCACAAGAAGCCTGTGTGCAGTGAGGCTAGAACTGAACCCCCCAGAACAGATGGTCTTGGGAGTGACTGGGGAAGGACTCGTCTGGACTTGGCACCTTCCAAATACATGGAAGTTTGCATTCTTCCACTAGAGTTGCTTAAAAAGCCTACACATTGTNTGCTATGAGCTTCTTGGATGCTGGGATTTTCCTGTAGTTTGTAATGTTTGAAACGGTTTGTGTGACAGTGGCTATAGATAAAGATAGAGCCAACCCTGCTCTCTCTCCCTTGCAGCAGGATGTCCTGAAACTAGGGGACTTTGGGTCCTGCCGGAGTGTCTATTCCACGCAGCCCTACACAGAGTACATCTCTACCCGGTGGTACCGGGCCCCAGAGTGTCTTCTCACCGATGGGTTCTACACATACAAGATGGACCTGTGGAGCGCTGGCTGTGTGTTCTACGAGATTGCCAGGTAGAGCAGGGCCAGCACCTGAGCCTGATGTACCTCATAGAGTGACGTGGGCAGGTCACATGGTGAAGCTGGGCAAGGCATTTGCCAGCTCTTCCTTTAAGCTCCGGGATGCGGTCATTCTGGTTTCCGCTTGGTTTCACTGCGCTGGGCTCTCCTTCAGCAGGCAGTTGACTAGGTTTTCAGCTCAGTTCTTGCCAAGTATGTGCCCTTACTTGCATGGTCTGGGCACGGGGTGGGACTGGGGGTGTGGCTTGATCATGCAGTGACCACAGGCAAGATCAGAGAAACAAGACACCGCCATCTTTGATCCTCCTGTGGGAAAGCGAGAGCAAGTGGCCTGCCACAGTGTGGGCAGGAGGCACCTTCTGGCACAATTGGACTTTTCTAGAAAGCCCCACCTCACTCTTTCTCTGACCTTTTGATACCATCCCTGGGAAGAACAGTGGCTGAGACACAGACTGAGTGCTGTCCCCCTTAATCAGGCCTAGGGAGGAGTGGGTAGCAGTCTTTGCTCATAGTGGATCTTCAGGTGAAGTGTCAGCACAGGCAGGGACCCAAGGGTCACCAGTCCCACCTGCTCTTCTAACCACTGTGGATCATGGTGTGGACATGCACTTCAGCCTTCTTTAGTACTAGTGTGTGTATACTAATAATGTCATTTGGAAAGCCCAGTGGTGACTTTACTGAGGCTGTAAATGCCAACAGACAATTCTTTGTCATGTGCTAAGTTTGGAAGGGTATTAAAGGATAGGTAATTAAGAGCAATAAAATTACAGCAGCCAGCAACATCTGGGCAAAATTTCAGAGAGTCTCAGACGAGCCATTAGTAAACCTGTCCTCTGCCTCAGAGCTATTTTTTAATCTCTCAATGTCCCTTTTGGCCATGAAGCTAAAGAGTCCTACTGCCAGAGTTGTAGTTTTTGTTGTGGCATGGAACATGGATCATATCCCCAGATCAGAACAGCTCCGAGCTGAAGGCTTCTTAAAACTCATTTGCCTACATACTTGACTTCCGCCACCTGCAGGTTCTCAACCAAACTTCTATGGGCTGAGAGGAGGTTCTCTGTAGTTTATGGCATTTTGCAATAGAGAAATGAGGATATTGGATTAAGGGTTGAGATCTGTTGACTGCCTCTTAAGAAATTCATAGGGGGCTGGAGAGATGGCTTAGTGGTTAAGAGCACTAGCTACTCTTCTAAGAAAAGACCTGGGTTCAATTCCCAGCACCCATATGATGGCTCATAACCATAATTCTAGTTCCGAGGGGTCTGATGTCCTCCTCTGGGCATCCCTGGGCACCTAGCAGGCACATGGTGCACAGATATATATGCAGGCAAAACACTCATACACATAATTTTTAAAAAATTTAAAAATTACAAGTTTAGGCCAGGCAGTTTTGGCACACGCCTTTAATCCCAGCACTTGGGAGGCAGAAGCAGGTGGATCTCTGAGTCCGAGGCCAGCCTGGTCTACAAAGCAAGTTCTAGGACAGCCAAGACACAGAGAAACCTTGTCTTGAAAAACAAAAACAAAACAATTAAGCTTAAAGAAGTCTTTCAAAAATAGAAGGAAGAAAGAAAAAGAAATACTTAGGGCAGTAGGGAAAGCCCAGGTCAAACAAAGAAAGAGCAACAGTCTCCAGGCAGAGCCTTCCTGTGTGTGTCAGGCTTACTTCTGTAGACTGAGCTTGTGGAGGGTGGCCTGCCTCACTGCAGTGCCCCTTCTTGTGCCCCTGCAGCCTGCAGCCCCTCTTCCCTGGTGTGAATGAACTGGACCAGATCTCAAAAATCCATGATGTCATTGGCACACCTTGTCAGAAGACCCTCACCAAGTTCAAACAGTAAGTGTGATGTGCCTTGGAGGCTGCTGTGCACTCACTGTCTGGGGCCCAGCCTTTCTACAGCAGGCCAGGGATGATGGTGCCTAGAGCTTTTTCTCCATGACATTTTGTAGGCCACCCATCCATTTGGGCTCCTGCTGTGAGAGGGAGCCAGCCATCTAGTTCTTCCTTGAATCACAAAAAGCCCTCATAGTTTCTCAGGAAGGCCTGGTGTTGGGTTTCGTCCCCAGAGCATTTATTTGGGACTTGGGTCTGCTTGAATGAGAACTGTGGCTTGTTAGAAAGCCTGTCTGTGATGACTTCCTGGGGCTGCCAATCAGCAGTAAGACAGTGATAGTGATGCCCAGCTCTTACAGCCCCATTGGAGTTTTGATTTGATCATAGATGACGCTGAGGCCTGTAGGGAGTGGGGGACTTGCTAGGAGAGATGTCCCAGAAGCCCCGTGGTCCAAGGAAGGTCAGTAGAGAAGCCACCCACCTTGTTTTCTCCTATTCACCTTAATTTTAGTCAAACAGGAAGGTGAGGTTTCTGCTTTTACAGGCAAGGGAGTCTTCGTACATTTATAGCAATGCATCCCTGTTTACTAGTTTATTTTTTGGAGTAGTTTTAGTTTACAGCAAAATTGAACAGGAAATGCAGAAATCCATCCTTCGCACAGCCTCCCTGCTAGCTCAGAGCAATGTGTTTTATCCAGTAGTTGAGCCTGAAGGTTGGATCTCACAGAGTCATTGGCATAGTAGGATTCTCTCTTGGAGTTCAGGAGCTGTATGTTCTCTTATCCCCTCACTGTTTTTTTGTTGTTTTTTGTTGTTGTTGTTTTGTTTGTTTTGTTTTGTTTTGTTTTTTCGAGACAGGGTTTCTCTGTGTAGCTTTGGCACCTTTCCTGGAACTCAACTCGGTAGCCCAGGCTGGCCTTGAACTCACAGAGATCCGCCTGCCTCTGCCTCCCAAGTGCTGGGATTAAAGGCGTGCACCACCACCGCCCAGCCCCATCACCCTTTTTTAAAGTCCCAGGTTGGCCTCAGACTCTTTACATGCCAGGGCTGGCCTTGACCGCCTGATCCTCTTCCGTCTACAAGGCAGTGCTAGGGCTGTAGACATGTCCCACCACACCCACCTGACTTGTTCCCTTTGAGGACTGTGAGCTCTTACCTTCAGTGCAGGGCCCTTAGAGGCAGGGTTACGACCACCAGTGCTCTAATAATGGCATGATGATTTATTATCATTGGGCTTTCAATACAGGTCGAGAGCTATGAGTTTTGATTTTCCTTTTAAAAAGGGATCAGGAATTCCTCTACTGACAACCAACTTGTCCCCACAATGCCTCTCCCTCCTGCATGCAATGGTGGCCTATGACCCGGATGAACGAATCGCAGCTCACCAAGCCCTTCAGCACCCCTATTTCCAGGTGCAGAGGTAGGATTTCTGGTAGATTGCCTAGTGATGAGTGGGAAGTCTTGATTTATGAGACCCATGGGACAAGGAACTGGCCTGGGAACAGCTCTATCCTGACAGTGGTCATTGCCTCTTGAGACTGTCTCTGTGATGTGTCCTTCCTCAAACGAGGCAGTTAGCAGCTTCCCAGCACAGGAAGGAGGGCTCTGTGGCTGCTTTGGGGTAGATGTTAGCTTCCTGGAAGAGCCTGGCACACATCCAGAATGGACAGCATGAGTTCAGTGATTTTCAAGTGGCATGAATGCCACCTAGCTCTAGAAGTATTTTCTAAGTGCTCGGTGGGAAGGGCTTACCAAGGGCACCTAACCACACATTTACACACTTGACCATTTGGCCCTAGGAAGGCCACGTACAATACTGCATGCTTAAGATAGCCTTTGTTGNCCAGACAGCACTGAGTTTGTACAGAAAGGGGAAGAAAAGGCCTTTTGTAGCTCATGTGGAAAGAAGCATGAATGGCCACTCATAATGGCAGATTTGTAGATGAAGGAAACAGCTAAGCTCTGGAGCCATTATCGGAGGTGGCCACATTCTTTTCCTCCCCTGTAGGGCAGCTGAGACACAGACCCTAGCCAACCACAGAAGAGTTTTCTTCCCCCAGTACCCCATGGTGCCAGAGTCATCCAGGAACAACTGGTCATTCTCAAAGGAGGGCAGAAAGCAGGTATGAGCTGAAATCAGTGAGCTGGGTGGAGACTGGAAGCCTTTGCATAGCTTGTGTCTGAGAGGGCCAGCACAAGTTGTGAGGGTGGTGACACACCTGTTCCAAAGGGCATCATGTCAGCTGAGGCCTGAACACCATGCTAATATGGTCTCATGTTAGGAATATTCTAATTGCTCTATGGACTTGGCTCCAACTACCTAGGCCCTTTCTGCCTTACTAACTACAGACCCATGGCTAACCGAACATGTGAGTAAGCCTAGAGAGGGGACCCTTCCATGACTATCTGACCTGATGGCCATGTGCAGGTGCCTGTTCTGGACCAAAGCCCTTTATGGTCACACCTGCTTATATTCTGAGAATGACCCCAA
This sequence comes from Neotoma lepida, assembly GCA_001675575.1. NCBI lineage: Eukaryota > Metazoa > Chordata > Mammalia > Rodentia > Cricetidae > Neotoma > Neotoma lepida. The sequence goes on from LZPO01089558.1 coordinate 2,114,850, forward strand.
CAGGAGGTACTGAGAGGCCACAGTAGCCCCTACCTACAGTTGGTGAGCATGCTAGGCCAAGAGGAGCATCAGCCTGGATAGCAGGGGTTGTTTTGCATTCTTCTAGTTAGACATGACAGCTTCACCGTGCTGTCTCTCCATCTTTTCACCTATCTTGCTGTATCCTGACATGTGGTGCCCATTTGCTGAGTTCTCCCAACTGTACAGCCTGGGGCTACCCAAACTCTCTCTGTACATTCATTGTTTTAGCCTCTCACCAGCCAGTTGCTTCTCCTACCTTACTNAGTCTCTGTCCATGGCAGTGGCTGATCACATAGATCCATTGCAGCCAGTGTCTCCCAGAGCATTGACTGCTGTGCCCAGTCCTATGGACAGCTGTTCCCACAGACAGGAAGCAGGTGCACTTGTGCAGTACCATCTCCTACATTCCCCCAGACTTTAATTCCCCATGGCTGTCCTTCCCAGGGGGCCTGCAGCTCCCTCAGATGCCCAGGCCCACATGGTAACCTCCCCTCTCTCAGCTCCTGTTACCAAGAATGGCCTCCAAAATGTCTGCTCAGCTGTGTCACTCTCTGCCCTCAAACTTGTCTGCTGGCACCCCTCCATGCCACCTCGCCCCCAAAGTGCAGTCACATCCAAGGTGGGCACTAGTTTCTGAAGGCTGTGCCTGTCTCCTGGCTGTGGCTTGTGAGCCACACTCGAGGGCACCTAATGTGGCAGAATCTTACTCCAGGGAGCTGCACACTGACTGTTTTCCACATTCTCTTCACATATTAGGCATTTTTTTCAATACTTAAAAAAAAATGCAGAAACTACTGGGCATGGTGAAGTACATCTTTAATCCCAGCACTCAGGCAGCTCTTGGTCTTCATGGCAAGTCCCAGGCCAGCCAGGGCTANGTAGTGAGACCTTATCTCAAAAGCAAACAAGCAGACAAATGCAGAATCATTCTTACCCTGCAGCTGTACAGAAGCCTACTGGGGTCAGCGGGCTGGACTTTAAGCCTGCACTCACCCATCACCTCACTGCAAGTTGGCCAGAGCTCAGCCTTAAGGCTGCACTGAGGGCCAGTGCTTGATAGGATCTACAGAACACAGGAGGATCCCTGGGAGGNTCTGCCTTTGCTTGTGGGGTGTGGGAAGGCTGCCACACACTCATGGGTGTCTGTTCACCATAGTTTCCATCCTGGCTCTAGCCAGGAAGTTTGATCAGGCAAAAGAGCTTCCTTTGCTTGAGCTGATTCCTGAAGGGGAATTGATCAGTGTTCTGTTTCAAGAAGCAGCCCCTGAGGCAAGAGGAGGGCCATGCCAGAAGACAAAAGCCAGCCAGCTTGATGGAGCTGCCCAAACTGAGGCTGTCCGGAGTGACCAGGCTGTCATCATGTTCCAGCCCTGCGCTGCAGTCAGTGTTGGGCCCTGGATCAAACGGAAGAGTCCCTGTGTTGAGACCCTTGAAGTGTGCTGGTATGAACAAGAAGGTAGTAGTCTCTAGCTTCTCTGTGGGGCTGCTCTAGGGCCTGGCCTCGGCCTCAACTCAGTGTCTGCGGTTCTCCTTTACCAGACAGACACACAGAAGGACATCAAACCTCACCTGAAACAATGTCACCTGCCCACGATCAACAGGAAAGGGGGCGAATACTGAACAGCACGCCACCTGGTCACCCTCTTGGAGAGCAAGGGCAGGCGCCATGGGCAGGCGTAGGCCTCTGCAGCTGAGAGTGGATGGGCCAGAAGATGCCCTGTGTGCTGGTGGCCTCACAGTGCTTGGTGGCCCAGGACATGCTGCCCTAGCAGCACATCTGTACCCATGGCCTGAAGCCTCGTGTGTTTGTAACCCCAAAGCAGCTGTACCGAATGTTCCAGTTTAATATATTTGTAAAACCACCTCATTCAAGGGCTTACTTCATTTTCATAATGTAAGGATTTGAGGTGACTTTATATGAATCAAAACATAAGATTGGGCATGGTAGCTCATGCCTGTAATTCCAGCACTGGGGAGGTGGAGGACAGGAAGAGCCCAGCCTGGGCTGCCTCAAAAAACAAAACAAAAAAAANCAAATAAAAGACCAAAATCTCTGTGATGAGTGACTTAGGCTTGGTTGAGAGGCGGCTGTGCACATTGTCCCCCAGTGTTTTCCCAACAAGACTGGCAGGTATTCCAGGTCTTGTGGCTGTGGTACCTCACAGGAGTGCTGTTGCTAAGGTATTGTTACAGTATCTCATCAGAATTTTCTCCATTTAAATGTGTTAAAAGCCACTCCTTTGTGTCAGCTTTCCTGAGCTGCAGCTGGGCAGGCCTCAAGTGTCCTCTGAGTGCCAGCTTTGAGTGGTGGCCACGTTGTCTTGATTGCCAGTGCCTACGTTCCCTTAGGGATGCAGAATCAGTTGTCTGGTTGTCAGTGTTGGCTGGAGCAGGTAGGAAAGTTGGGCACCTTGTGCCTTGGAAAAGGAAGGCTGGGGCTAGGGAGACAAGAGTCGGTCAGAGTGTTTGCTGCACGAGAAGATGACCTGAATTCGATCCATAGCACCCACATAAAAGCTGGGTACTGCTACACCCTATAACCCTATCACTAGGGCGGGGAGCAGTGCAGGACAGGACAAAGACAGGAGGGTCTCTGGGACTTGCTAGCCACCAACCTACCCAAATCCCAGCAAGCTCCTGGTTCATCTCTATCTCAAGGGAACCAATGGAGCAGAGAACAATANATGACACACTGGGTGTCTTCCTCGTGCTTCTGCACATGGGTGCACACACAGTATCCCTGCACACACATACACACTCAAAGCCCATTTCACTACAGGGNAGGGATGGGGACACCGTAAAAGAATGGTTCTGAGTGGACTCAAAGGGCACAAGCACTGGTCAGACAGCTGGACTGTGGGACAAGATCCTCTCGCTGGGTTGGGGGTAGAACCCAGGGCCCTGTGCATTCTCAGTAATCACTCGCTTAGCAATGGCCTAGGCTCTGCTCAGCCCTATGGAACAAAGGAATTGAGTATGCCATCTTTTTTATCATCTTTTCAAATATACACCATTTAAAAAGCTAAACTTCCCAGGGAGCGTTGAGTCTCAGTTATCTGACCCCATTGTTCAGGACTCTACTGGCCCAAGCTTCAGGCCACCACATGGGTGGGTAGGGGCAGTGCCAGGAGCCAAAGGGCAAATGAGGCTGTAGGAGGATGTGGGACAGCAGAGGGCAGTGTGGGCATGGAGCATTGTGGGTATGGATGTCCAGCATAGGCAGGTTCAAGACCAGAAATGGGGCTTAGAATGGACAGAGCCAGGGCCTGGTGGGTGTCTCCTGCACTCACCTGAAAGCATAGTGTGGCTGTGGCAAAGGGCTGTCCGGCCTTTGCCGTTGGCTTAGGAGTCTCAGTCTAGTAGGCATTAGCCAGGCTTGTAGCCAGTCCAGCACAGAAGGGGACCAGACAGAGTGGTCATGACAGAATGGCCCAAAATAGGACCTGCAGGGCTGGCAAGCTGAGCTGAGGGGGTAGGTGGTTGGGGTAGAGAACCAGTACCTGGAAAGGCTGCAGCAAGGACCTGAGGGAAACCTCTTGGCTTTCTCTGTCTCCTGTGGGCCTAGCATACCAGCCCAGTGCACCATGAGTTCTCCCATGCAGCAGAATTTGAACAGCAACTTCTCACCAAGTGTTTGAACTGTCACCACAGCATTCTGTGATGGAAAGTCTCACCCTTCCCTTCTACCTACTATGATTGTAGAAACTGATGCAGCCTTCCCTGTGTCCCAGGCCCCACACACGGAGTGACATCCATCAAGTCCTACAGTACCAGGTAAGTGAGCTGTCACTTCCTATGGCTCCAGGACCTGCTGTACACTGTCCGTGGTGGTAGGGCAGTTAGTTATAAGACCATCTGGAAGGCATCTTAGACCATGCGGCTAAGGACTAATCTTAGGAACAGCCAGAGAAGTTGGTTACTGGCACAGTCATCTGAGGGACACAGGGACACATCTGACAGCTCTTAGTACAGCTGGTCAGGTGAAAACAGGACGACACAGACTAGGCCAAGGCATGGCAAGGCCCACGGACCTGAGTGGTGGTTAGTGAAAGCTATGGAACATAGCTGGAGTGTCTCTTCAGGCAGTGCTGCCCTGGTGTCAACGTGACTTCCTCCCATCATGTCCTACAGACAGGGAATGGAAAATGGTTCTGGAGACCTCCAGGTTCCATGCTGTAGCCTTGTTTTTTTTGTTTTTTTTTTTGAGACAGGGTTTCTCTGTGTAGCTTTGCGCCTTTCCTGGAACTCACTCGGTAGCCCAGGATGGCCTCGAACTCACAGAGATCCGCCTGCCTCTGCCTCCCGAGTGCTGGGATTAAAGGCATGCGCCACCACCACCCGGCTAGCCTTGGTTTTCAAGAGCAGCTCCTAATCACTTTCTTGGGATGTTTTGGACTCAAAGGACTGAGTTTTTCTTTGTAACCNGTGCTCTAAGGTGGCAGGAACAGCAAACTATCTAAAACGTGCCAACCCTTTCTTCTAATGTGATCATCTGGAGTATATGATTTCTAAGTTGTTTTCCTTACACAGTGAGATGGGTCAGTGCTGCCAACCCTCAGGACCTAAGGTTGATCACCAGAACCCACATGGTGGAAGGAAAGAAATTACTCCCTCAAGTGTTCTCTAACGTCTATATGCATAGTGTGGCATACTTACACGTACTACATAAGAAAAAGTTGAGTCTTCAGTGAGGCACAGTGGCATATATGCCTGTAATCCATGCACTTGGGACTTGGAAGGCTGAGACAGGAGGATTCCTTTGAGTTGGAGGTAATCTAAGCTACACTGAGTTCCAGGCTAGCTGGGGCCTGTCAATAATAGAACAAAACAAGAGAAGAAAATGTGAGTCTTAGCATCCTGTTACACCTTTCCAAGGCTGAGGCAGCAGCAGAAGCGAGTGGCTTCCCTAGCCTGGGAGCCAGGGACCTAAGGTGAATGAAGACAAACTTGGGCTTGTGTTAGTATGAACTGTGCAGTAGCATCATCATGCTGCTACAGCCACAGCTGTTAAAATTTCAGACAACCTAGCAAAGGCCCCACACTCCTTCCATATGCCCCCTATTTAATGGGATCATTTGGAGAAATGTTTGAGGCACCTTGTGACTTATGTGTCTCAGCACATAAAGCCTTCACTGGCCCAGCTCTGTATGATTCTTTAAAAGCTGAGAAAGGTACTCCTGCTTGGAAATATGGGCATTGTCCTAGGTATCACCTGCAGCTCAAGTGGGCAAAGAATTTGACCTGAGCACAAAGATGCACGCCTGCTGACGTCAACCCTCTGGAAGCCCCATGTGATGTCTGAGCTAAACAGTCATGGTGCTGCTGCTGAAGCTGTGGGAACTTAGAGTGTGTGGTCTCAGCTTTCAAGGACAGCAGGTGGACTTGAAACCACAAGGAAAAGGCCATGTGCTTACACCAGTCTCCAGGCCTAGGCAGCTCCACGGTGTGTCAGACTGAGGACTGGCCCAGAGCCAAGAATTCTCAGATGAGACGTGTTTCTCACAGTTAGCCTTACACTGGACTGACAGTGNGGGATCAAGGAATGTGAAATACAAAGAATGAAGCAATTCCATACCAGCCAATGAGTGAGGCCAAAACAAACAAACAAAAAAATCACACACAATTTCAGTTAAAAAAGGATAAACAAATAGTATATTCAAGATAATTTTAATATTAATGTTTTTGTGAATTAGAAATATCACTCTTAAATGATGAAAATTACTAGTGAAGTAACTATTTCCCGATTTCAGAATTACATTATTTACACATATAATACAGGCTTGATTGCATTGGAAACAACAGTATTAAAATAAATGTTAACAGATAAAAAGGGTATCTTCACTCCACATTGTGAAGGCTGGGAGTCCACTACCCCCATATTCAAAGTCATTTTCTATTAGCATTAAACTATTTTAAGTGCAAACAATTTTTTAAAATCTATGATTGCAGCATCTGTCTTTCTGAATTATGTATTTAAGTCAGAAGGTGACAACTGTCTTCATGAGTGCATCCCAGGCTGTCTAATGACTACCTAAAGTATAAAATAGATCAGTGCAAAACCAGAGCCAAGTGCTATTTATAACAGTTGAATTTAAGGTTTCTTGTCCAAGAAACATTTGACTTTACACTATGTATATATGTATATATATTATATGTGGGATTTAGTTACATTGAATATTTTAAAGTAAAAAGCAAGAAAACTCCATTTCTCATTTTTTACTGCAGCCCCAACAGACTGACTTAAAAATGGAAGCAACTCTTTGGGTTAGCAGCTCCACACAGCCCTGCAGACTGCCGCTGCCTGCCGCCTGCATGTGGCTCCAGCGCAGCTCATGGCTCCGTGGTCGTCTGTCACTCCCTCAGTCCACTCGTGTCCGGGGAGCCTGGGAGCAGCAGTGCAGCTGCTACACTACAGTCCCACCTGGAGAACTGGCCTGGTTTGGGGATGACAACAAGCCCTGCGAACAAAGCAGTTTACATTAATCCAGCAAGACACAGGGCAGCCAGAGAGCCCTGGCCAGTGCTCACCCTTTGCCAGCGTTGTCACAGGCTCACGTGCCTTTCCAAGGGCTGGAGGCCAGGGCTTTAACACACTCCCTGTTCCACCTAGTTAATTCCTCTCAGAGCATTGTACTGTGCCTGGAGTGAGAGTCTGTGCCTCAACACCAGCTAGAAGGAAGATGGAGGCGTTTCCTGAGGACCATCAGAGCCTTTAGGAGAGAGCGTGGCTCAGACACTGCAGCTGCAGATGGGGTCACCAGCTCCACCTCAAGCTTGTCAGGGTCAGACGAGGCCCTCAGCCAGGTGGGCCTCCAAGGACAGTGTCTAGTGGCACTTAAAAAGGCATTTTCCTTCAAGAGTGCACTTGCTTTCTTTTGAGGGTGCTGAGGCGCACCCCTAGTTTAGCTGGCCTCCAGTGAATAGGCCCTACAGGTGCATAAAAAGGGATCAGGCCCTGGGCACTCACAGTCCTCAGCACTGATTACTGGGCTGTGGGCAGTTACGTCAGAGCTTGGCGCTCATTTCTTAGGAATTTGAAGATTACAGTAGTGCAGCATTAGAATTAAAATATGGGTTCCATGGAACAAACATCCTTTAGCTGTTCCGAAGAATTATTTACTTATTGAGTATTACTTATACATGACAACGTTTAATGCTAAGTAAACACTGCTACATTTTCAAAGACTTTTAGTGCAGAAATGAGAGCTGACAGTCGTAAGTGGGGTGTCAGCTTCACCCCACACCTTGTTTGAGGGAGCTTGGAAACAGCTGGCCCACTGCAAGCCATTTGGCCCATAGTTTCTTACCTCAGAGCTGAAATCTATTTATTGGTCTAGACAAAACCAAGAGGCAAGAACAGATGGAATATAGCAACTGGCCTGCTCTGCATCTGTAGGAGCTCTTATCCCTCAAATCCGTTCAGACAATACGCAAAGAGCCAAACCCCTCAGGCCCCTGTAAACCCATCAAGCCAGTGAGGGAAAGCAGATGCAAACAGGCCCAAGATACAATAGCCCTGGCCCACCCAACCTGAGGTCAAGGACAGCATACATGCAGCAGCCACTTCAGTATGTGACCCACTTGTGCCTTAAGCAGCACTGCAGACAGAGGGGGGCCTTCCCTGTCACTGTAGGTACTGCCTCTGGCCATGGCCAGCCAATGGAGAGTGGTGCCAACCATGTGGGAGATGCATATTTTAAAACAATAATTAATGATTTAAAAACCAGATGAAATAAAATTTAACTGAATATATCCCAACTTATTACAGTATACAATAAAAATAAAAACTGATTTTTTTAAAGGCAAGTGTATAAAAGCCTTTGAGATACACTGCTTATAACAGAGCACATTTCAACTTGGACAGGCCCCATCTTTGGTATTCAGTGGCCAAGTGACTCATGACTGCCATGGGAGTCAAAAAGAGTCTGACAATGAATGTGCCCACCCTGGTGGCCTCTGCAGCCCTTTTCCTTGCAATACTGTGGATGAGGGGTTTCCAAACATAGACAACCAGGGCTCCAGGCTTGTAGGTCCCAGTGATACACTGCTTTCACTGAGCCTGTCTTGGTAAGTCACCTGTCTGTGGGCTGCAGAACACAACTCCTAGCCCAGAATCAACACTTGCTCTAGACCCTAACTGTCTGTGGTGTGGTCAGAAGTCCAGGAGAACCAGTCTTTACTCTCCACCACGTGCACTATCCTGACCACTAAGCCAAGGTGAGCACACTTACATCTCCTCAACCAATGGATCACATCTACCTACCTTTCAACTCCTGTAATCCACTCGAATGTCAAAGAATTGGGCTCTGGTCAGTGGGGGTTCACTTCTGCAATGTCAACCCTGGCCATTGAGTGGAGGCCAGGACCTGGGGCCCTCCACCATAGACAGGAATAACTGTCTTAATGGGAAGGTGAACCGAGAACTAGATGGACCTGACCTCCAGTTCCCTGGCCCTGTGGTCACAGACTCATGAGTACACTGGCCTGCTGGGTCCCTGGGCTGGCATGTTCAGGTGCTTCACGTTCCTAAAAGAATGTGTGAAGCCAGCACAGGCCACCAGAAACCGAAAAATGTGTGGCACAGGGAAGGGCCTCAGCACAGGGTCAGACTGGATCAGCACCCAGATCAAGACCACCCAGTTTTGTTACTAGTCATTACAATAGTGACCTCAACACTTGTTTACTTCTTAGAGATGTGTCTTTGCATAATGAACAGTGGAGGCACTGGGATGTGGGGTTAACATTCAAAAGAAAAGGGAAGGCTAGGTGTGGTGGTGCACACCTGTAATCCCAGNACTTGGGAGGTGGAAGCAGAAGGATCAAGAGTTGAAGGTCACCTTCAGCCACACAGGAAATTTCAGGCCAGCCAGGGCTACAGGAAACCTTGTATGAAACCCCTGTTCCCCTAAAGAAACAGAATGTAAAATATACCCTTTTTTGGTGTAGGAGGTTGAGTTCCACTTAGCTACACCCCAGCCTGTCACCATTAGTCCACATTTCAGTGTAAAGACTGGGAGGTGGAAGGGGAAGTGGCCACACCCCACTGAAGCGGTGTGAAGCAGTGTCAAGGCAAAGGAGCCACTCATACTAGAGCATGATGGTTCTGCAGCCCTCCTCTGGACAGGCAGGGTGTTGTTTTACTTCATCATCCTGATTCCTCTGCTTGGGGACAAATGAGTTAAGATTAGAGACAGCACACAGGAAGAACTTCTACCTGCCTGCTCGATGTGTGCACCAGAGCCAGCACAGGACCTACATACAGGCTTCATAAAAATCAAGCAAAAGGTCTCTCCAGCAAAGAATCTGAACAACATCCCCGTAGTCCCAGGGATGAAGACAACTCTTCAACCTAGGCTCTTCTGGTCTCACCAAAGTTGCCAACATTGCTGGGTATTTCATTTCAAAATTACACAACAAAATATTTCAGGTCTTGGTTTGGGTTAGATTATAATTCACAACAAATACAATACTAATAGAATTAAGCCTTATTCCACCAGGTGTACAATAAAAACAATACTGTGCTTTAGAAACCAGTACAAACAAAGGACGAGTCCTTTTTCCTGCCCTGGTGGATGCTGCTGAGATGGATTATAACTGGTCGGATGCTATACTATGCAATCGGATGCTATAATATGCAAGGGAGAGCAAAGACATGTCCTGGAGTTCTGGGTCATGGGAGGGCTCCCCTTACCCTCCCATTCCTGACTCCAGCAGCCTCTGGCCATAAACACCTGACAGTGCCTCAAATAGACAGTGTAGGATAAGGTATGGAAGCTGGGGCCGAATGCCAATTCACTTCTCCACCCACCTGGCTGTTGAGTCCCTCAGCTACAAACAAAGTAATACACAGAGCAGCCAGGCAGACTGAGCTGCCCCTGAGAGCTGTAGGAAGGTGACCACAGAATGAGGGTGGCCCACTAACTTAATAAGTAATTAATCAATGCCTCTTTAGATGGGGCACAATGAGTACCATCCCAAGTGCCAATACCTGTGCCTGCTCTTAGCCCTAGGTGTGTTCCCCTTTTCTGTCTGAGCTTAAGAATCCCTTATTCTATTACATACACTACATAAAAGACCAGAGAAAACCTGGAAAGAAAGCACAGTTCTATGTAAGGTTCATGAAAGAGGCCAGAGTACCCAGACTCAGTGAGATGGGTCTAGGAGGCTCACAGGTCCATGGCCATTTGCTTCAGACTTACTGTCCTAGGACCCTGGGTCCTGCTGGGCTGTGGGCCTTGTCCGCTGGCCAGCCTTGACCTACCCACTGACAGGCCACACTGAAGGTGGCACAAAGAGGCTACACAACTGGTCTTTGATGAGAAAAGGGAAAAGAGTCACATTCTTCACAGACATCCAGGGAAAGAGAAAAAAAAAATGAAAGGTGTAAGCAGCTGACGGTGTCTCGGAGGTTGTGCGTTAAGAAACCATTTGCCAGCTAAGGCCCTCATCCTGTGACCCACTGGGCCCTGAAGTCTGCCCCAGAGGATCTATCTAAATCCTCTCTGTTTATCCCCTCCAGGAGCTGACCAGAGCCCACCCAAGAGCAGAGGCTGGTTTCCGAGGTACAGCCCCAAGACAGAGGAGCTGCTACAGAACCACTAACATGACATGGCACACACATCCTTGGGTAGCCCCAAACCAAGGGAAAATGAAACATAACTATTTTTCTCCAAGTACACAGTAGTTACGTTTTTTCATAAGCTATGGTTTAAACAAAATGAAAAATGCCGTTAGCCTCTTTTAAGGCTGTAAAGCTATTTAATGCTGCTTTTGTGTGTGTGTGGGGGGGGATTGGTGTGTGTGTGTGTGTGTGGGATTGGGGGTGTCACTCTGAGCTATAGGTTTGAACATCTCTCCTGCTTGGCAACACACAGCCAACCCAACCTGTATCCAGAGTCAGGCAGTAAGGAATACCCTGGAACTGTCTGTGAGGCTAAGAGACAGAGAGTATGGGACTACCAGCCTGAAAGACAGGCAACTAAGCAAGAGCCTGGGGTCTCATGAAACAAGAGCTTATAGGTGAGTGGGAGCACCATGGGCCCAGGAGGAACTGTCTGGGCCAGCTCTTACGTTGTGTAGCATTCTGGTAAGGGACCTGTATGTTTACATTCTCCATTTGTAATTTGCATGTAAANATTTGGAGATGGAGGTAACCAGTGAAGTCTATTCACTGAGGGACAATGCTTCATAGCAGGACAATATGCACAGCTGATCCGTCTATTCCCAGTGGAGTGTCACCTGCTGCCTGTTCCTGTAGCTCTTGTTGCACTGGGCTCTAGGTGATGACAACAGCTGTCCCCCAGCACAGAAGCCCAGTGGGGGTGAAGTGGGAAGTATGCTGAGAGGGAAGAGCTCCTACAGAAGCCCACAGTGCCCTTGGCTCACTAGGCTGTCTCAGTGGCTACAGAGCCAGCTGGTACCCAGCTGCCTTCAGAGAGTTAACATTCACGTTACATTGAAACCCTTTCCCACTCAAAGAGAATCCCAGTGCCTCATTCAGACAAGCTCACACAGAACAGCATCTTTGATGCTCAGAGTCAGCATTTCATCTAGTAAGCTGACTGTGACACACAGGAGGAAGAGATGGCTTCCATGGTTGTTTATAAACATTAACACAGCTCTTAATTTTACAGCATTTAACAGCTTTTCTTTTTTGGCTCACTGAGATTCTTTTTTGTGAAGCTTAGATGTGAAAATGACTATTGAAAATTATCTACATTTACAATGCATTCACACGTTTATTCAATGTCAATATACAGAGGACAGCCTCCAGTACTTCAGAATGTCAAGTATGTGGTAAGTCTCTTTTGCTGTGACAGTGACAAGGGAACAGCTAAAAAACAAAGCAATGAAACAGAAACATAGGTTCTTAGAATTAAGAAGTAACAATACTGATATTCAAGCTTCATTAGTTATTGCAACATTAGGAGCTCAGCTCCCTGGTATTTCACAGCAGGGGGGCTCTTCATGAAATTTATTCAAGTTGTGAAGAGATCAATGCAAATGTAAGAAAGGAAATACACATGTACCTTGACTCTCACTGGAGATAAATACCCACACAACTTTTACACAGTGTCACCTAATAACAACTTTAAAATCCAAGTACACAGAAATTAAAATGCAGGATTTTCACACTTTGAACTCAAGAGTCAGGAATTGAACCGTGACACAAAGATAATGTAACAATTGCAGCATGAATGAAAAATTCAGCATCAGTGGGAGAGCTGCTCTATCAGAAGAGCGTGTTCTTACAGTTGAACTTGGGATCTGAGTCTCAAGGTAACAGTTGAATGAATACAAGCGCTTTTCCACAGTGAGCCGCAGGCTTCACTAATGCCACACTGACGTCTCCTCTCCTTGGGACACCACATAGCACTTTGATGAGCACCTTGTTAACCTAAGCCAGCTTGTGGTGGGCCAGTCAGCCTAAGGCAAATAGCATACTCTGGACAGAAACAGGGCCTGGTGGCTGTGGTGGCTCCTCCATGCATCCTGGGATAGTGGGTAGTTCAGTCTTAGAAACCAAACTGTAACCCGAGGCCTTCAAGTCAGTATCAAGCCTACCCAGAGAAGTGCGTGGAGGCTCCATGGGTGAGGGATGAGACCTCAACAGTGGACACACATGCCTCAGTGGTGCAACTGGCCCTGAGCCAAGAGGCATAAAGGACCATGGACCCCTTCAGCCATGACTGCCCACAGCATAGCCTGCATTCCAAGATCAGCCACTGGGAAAGCCACCACTAAACTCTGTTCCTAGTGTTCCCTCAAGTGGTCAGATAGACTAGCGGTGGCACTGGGGTTTCCACAGGACCCTTTTCTGGCCCCACATGTCCTATGTCTTGTTCCTCCTCACACTTTGAGCTTGCTCAACAAAGAAGGAAAATATCTCCCTCCAGTGAGGGGTGAGAGGACCTTGCACACAGGGACACACATGTGCTGAGGCAGGCTCGTGAATTTTAGCACAAATTCGGTATGTTAAAATTTATTAAAAATTCAGAATGTATCACAGGATGAGGAGGGCTGGGGAGAAATGGCTGTCAGACAATCACGCCTTGGGTGTTTTAAGACAAACACTAGAGGGGACTACTGGCCACCACCTGGGGTGGGATGTGTGTACATAGCCACAGAAACTAAAGTTTTATAGCCCTTGTCACACCTAATTTCAGAATGTCTTTGAGACACTTGTGGCTTCTTTCTTGTTCCACCTCTGGGCTTTTCTAAACGTATTCACTCTTCATCCTGACCTAGGTGGCTCTCCAAACACTTCTAAACTCCATCAGTATGACAAACTTAAAGCTCTTTGCCCTGTGTAGGTCAATTTGGAGTACACAGTTACTGGCTGCAGGTATCACCCAATCTCTCTAGGACATTTGCTTTTAAACAAGGCACAACTTCTAAGCCTCTCAAGAGGGTGGATGTGGCTCAGAACTGCAGAGCCTGCCTGGCAGGTGCTGAGAGCCCTTTGGCTCAGTCCCTGGCACCACATGCACAGAAAGAGAAAAGTGGGAATGGGCTGGGGGCTGATTCACCAGAGTTACAGTGCAGCTGGCTTCTGGAGTCACCAGAAAGGTTGCCTGTGGTGGGACAGGACAGACAAGAGGTTCTACCTTTATAAAGCGGTGCCCTCACTGGGCCCCAGCAGAACTCTGGGCACACCATGTGCACTTGACTACTGTCTGTAAGAGCCTCTTCTTGCCAAAAGCTGTTTTATACTGGGGGCTAGTTATCAAAGACATTCTTGCTCATGAAAATGCTCAACGGAGAAACAGGAAAGTCTTGATGAGGAAGCCCAAAGTTTGATGAGAAAACTAAAAACATGCTCCCCAAATTTCTCTGGGTGGCTATTGTGGAAGCAGGTGGCCCTATGTCTCATTCTTTGGAGATCAGGAACCGCCATGACACGAACCCATTGACACCCCACCACCTCTGTCTGCAGGGCACAAGAAGGAAGGAGCCCCCGCCCTCCAGCNCCCTCTTCTGGAGCTGCCGCACCTTTAGTTCTGGTCTTGGAGAACACCTTGCACTCTGTCCTCCTGCCTGCAGAACTGCTCTGCCGGCTGTCAAAGAAAGGGGGCAGGAGTCAGTCAGGGGGGCAGAGTGGGCTTGGGGCAGCATTGCCCTGCATGCAGGGGCCAGCCTGGGCCAGATCATGCAGCTAAGACAGCCCCCCTAGGGCTGACCCTGGTCTCTTACCAGTCCCTGAAGCTGGCAGGGGAGTCCAGGAGAGTAAGAGACACAGCAAGGGGCCCTGAACAGGGTTTCCAGAATAGACATTAAGGATACTACACTTAGCAGCAGAAATTGGAAGAGACTGTGACCAAACCCCAAATCAAAACTGACATTATCATGGGGATGCAGACAAGAATTCACAGGTCTCTATCAGACAATACAGCTGAGGTCTGTTTTTTTGTTTTTCTTTAAAGGAAACAGTAGTATCCACCTCTTGTTCTGCTCTCCCAATTCCCAACAGCAAGTGACTCTTAAGTCGCCGCCCTGTCAGCACCCCAGCAGATGGAGCTGGAATGCTACTGGGGCAGGAGATCTTTAAGTGCCCAATATCTGTGCTGGGTCCACAAGCACATGTGATGGCTCCCCTGCCAGCAAAGACAGCTTCAGAACTGAGAGATCACCATAAGCTTCACCATAAATATTACTTACCTATGANTGGACACTCTATTTAGGCCAAACACACAGTCCTGAATTTGGAAACTGCATACTCAATGCCTCAGAAGCATTTGAAAGTGAATTTCAGAAACTATGCACATGGAGTGTTCATTTCTAACCTGCCCACCTGGCAGCCCAATTTGACCTCTGAAGTCCAGATAGTCTCCATGGTGGCAGTCTTTGCTACAAACTCAGATCAGTTAACCCTAAGAACTAAGGAGTGTATTTCCAAGGCAGATGGGCCATGAGCATCCTTGTGAAGAGCTGCTCAGAGACAGGAAATGCCTTGGCACACAGGTGAGATACCCTGGAGGGTGCAGTGATCTCATGGGCTGTCACATTAAACAGAAGCCACCTTCAAGGAGGAACAGGGTAGGGATGGGGGCATGGATCCAGCATGAACAAGGTAGAGCATGGGAGGGGCCTGGGACCTGGCCTGGCGTTCTGGAGAGGGAAGCCAGGTAGCTGGCTGCTGTCTACCAGAGTCTTGACACTGTGGAGACATAGAAGCTGCCAAACCTTTGCTATTGAGCCATATGCACTGCTCCAGCCTGCTATAGTTAGTTACAAAGGTGCGCCAGACAGAAAAATAGTCCTACATGTTCTAAATAAATTAACAAATAAAATAACTATCATTTTGACCCAAAATACCCTGCTCAAAGAACTACCTTCCACTGTGAAAACTAGAGCGTGAAAGAAATTCTCTGAGCAGCTGAGCAGGACCTAAGGAGCTGGGAGCAAACTTCAATCCCTACTACTTCCCTGCCACAGGGCAGTCCACACAGCACTGCTCCTGAGGGGACACAGGCCACCATGGCCCCAAGGGAGGCACTCAGGGCAGGATCTGAGTCCTGCACCAGCATCTGTCTCCATGCCCTCCTGGGCTCACAGCTGCCATCAAGAACATAAGGGGGTGGATGTGCCTTGTGCTTTCCCTATGGGGAACTGAAACCCCCACCCCCCAAAATGCCATGTCAGAAGGTACCCTGCAGCCTGGACAACCTAACAGCTCACATAAAGCAGAACTGAGAAGCCTGCCCTTGACTTCCAGCCACACCTTCCTGACCCCAAAACAAAACAGACAGAACCTCCTTTCCCTATTGAGAAAAAAAACACAAGCTATGCACATCTAACACATAAGTCTTAGCTGATGTGACAAGAGGCCCTTCTGAAAGCTGCGGCTGGTGTCCTTGNCCACAGCACATCTTAACTGTCCAGGCTCCGGAACATGTGGAGAGTTTAGTGCACAATTGCAATCAGAGTTCTACAAACTGCTTCTTTGAAAAAAGATGTTTATTAAACAATTTTAATTGTCATAAAATGACTAAAATGGGTTTTAAAAATTAAGGCTCTTCTCTTTCTGTGGATTGCCAGACAATGTAAAAATAATATCAATCAACCCTGATGAACNCTTTGTTCCTAAGTTAAATTTCATAGATTCCTAAACATTTTATGATTTAAGATAAAAAGTTGGACTATAAATGATAATTAATGACCATCTGTACTGAACATACACTTACCAGGTGTACAACAATCTAGTTGAGTAGTTACGCAAAAATATCCCAGTTAAAGCATGAATTTTGACTTTAGCATTTTAATGTCATTATTTCTCCACACTGTCATGATTTCCCTATAACTGGAATAGTCTGATACAGGAATGCTAACTTTGGGACTCTATATACCCAGAGGGATGACTGACTTGGCTGGCAATTAGTCTGATTATATATTTTTTAAATGCTCTAAGGTGGATTATCAAATGATTCAGAATTACATGGCATGCAGTATCCAAAATTATGGCTCTGATGCATTTAGATTTACATTAAGAGGTGTCATTCACATTCATTGTACATCCCACCCCTCCCACAAGAAAAAAAAAATCACTACCTAGTCAAGTTCTAGATCTGGTGCAGCATTAAGGATTAAAACTTACCACTTTACCAGGCCTTGCCCATGTGCAAATAAATCCCTCCTGACAAGCAGTGACTATACAGTCTTCAAGAAAAACCAATACAGTCAGTCTTTCATGAGCTATCTTTTTACAGATCAGCGGCTCTAACAAGGGAACATCTTCCATCCGAGGACACAGGGATGTTCCCAGAGTTTTAGCTGGGTCCGTTTTGGCTTTAGTAACTAGATTCAGTTTGTCACTGCTCTTGCTGGAAATGTGTCCCATACTATGATTTCGTTTATGGTCTTTCTCATGGTGTCTCTCCTTCCGGTCGTGCAGCGATAGAGTTGCAAACTTGCTGACACCAGAGGCAATGGCCCCGTCCATGACGCTGCTTTTGCTACCAGCATTGGAGACTGCTGAATGTGGAAGGCTATTGGACCGTGGCAATGGAGGGGGCACAGAGTTCCCAGGCGTAGTGACACTGTTCCCATTGCTTCCGGCAGGCGGACTTGTGGCATTCATGACATTTGTATGTGTCCTTGCTCTTGAGAGGGGTTGGTGAGGGAAAAGGATGTCTTCTGTAAGGTCCCATAAACATAGCTGTGTATCCTGACCCACTGAACCAAACCGATAGGTAACACTTACAGGGCGGCTGTCTGTAGAGTTCCGTTTGGACAGCCTAGACTGTGTACTGTTCGCTCGATCTCTGCCAAAATGAAGAAGGTCCTGGAAGTCCTCGTCACTGCCACTAAACTCCATAGGGTCACTTTCTTCTACGCTAGTAGTATAGGGATCAAATGCTACAACACTGACCCAGGATTTGTGCCCATGGCCTCTAGCTATTACTCGGCAGTCTAGAAAGGACCAGACTGTCACCAAGTCGTCCTCTCCACCTGTCACAATGTACTTGCCATCTGGGCTCCAGCACACACAAAGCAAGCCCCCAAAGTAGCNTTTCATTGTACCGTGCAGCTCCACTGAGTCAAAGTTGAACACACGCAGAAACCCGTCCTGGCTCACACACGCTAAGAACTTGCCATCTGGGGAGAAAGCAAACTCGTTGAGGGCCCCCTCGCCCACCGTCCACTTAAGGAGAGGGTTCCTCGTGGATTTGCTCTTGCAAGTGTGCACGGCAAAGCTCTCTCCCTGCTTCAGAAGCTGGTAGTGGGGGGCTGTGGTGCCACAAGTGTGCTCCACATTATATAAGTACATGTTCCCACTTGAATGGGCTACTAGGAAAAGGCTTTCCGAACCAGGAACCCATTTGACACAGGTTACGCGTGACTTGTCTATTAGTCTCTGTGAAGACAAAGGAGAACAAGTTATCACAATGGAGAAGTTAAGGTCTACTTTTCCAGAAAAAAAACTTGTCTGCTTCTCGGCAAGAAGGGAAGAGTCCTTCCAGGCACTCACATTTATCCTGAGTCAGCCAGGCCAGTGAAAGCTTGGGGCCCCATTCTAGAATTGCAATTGGGTGTCAGGACATTGTCCCACTGAGGGTGTCAGTCATTTGATAAGTATCTACTGAGAGCATATTCTGTGCCAGATTCCAGGTCCCCGGAACACTGGTGAAACAGCCCTTGGCCCCTTACAGTAGAAGCAACTCAATGTTTTGCTACTGCTACAGTAGCTTCCTCTTGATGAGGACTCACAGGACAAGTTTCAGTCCTCACAGCTTTCTTTGCCTTTGTCACTGCAGGCCATGGGCTGACTACATTGCCCTTTTCTGAGGCTGCTCCAGGGCAGGGAGCCACCTGCAGCCTGTGACCAACAGAACACAGGACTTGAAAACACACTTCCTGGGCAGGATGCAGCCCTGGACTCACTGTGTCTTCACTCACTCCATAGGGCTGGCCTGTGAGTGTCTTAACCCACATTTCCCAGATTCTCTCTGAAGGTGAGGTTAGCTCAGGAGTCTGTGCTCCATCACTATCAATCTAGTCCATACTCATCTCTGGTCCAGGGACCTAGCTGCCTCTTTAACTGCATGTATACAGTCTCATCTTAAAGCCAAANGTGAATGCCACTGAGATGTACAGAAGGGGTACCTTTTTCTGTGCAGACCCTGCTCTAGGGCACATCAGGGCACATACCCTCCCCAGGCTACAGAACTCACCAGAAGTTCCCAATACTGCCCTGAACTCCTGCCAGGTTTCTATGTTACTCTTTTACTCTTTTGTAGGACAGGCCTGAGGGCTTAAGCCCTGCCATTTTATGTAACTGGTTGGGGTTTCCCAATATGAATCTCTGCGAGCCATCAGGGCATGCTGGTATGGACTTGAGCTACAACCATCTACCCAACTGGTTTGGTGACTATGTATCAGCCATGCGTGCTGTTTCTTTTACAGAAGATGACAGAAATGAAATGATCTGACTTTTAAAAGAAATAATGGAAGCTGGGTACAGTATGCATGAGGACCTGGTTTCGTATACAGTACTAGCTACAACAACAACAGTAATAACAATAATAAAGAACAGGACAGAAAAGAAATTATGAGTCATGCAAGCTCACTGCATAAAAATAAGACCTTGGAAGGAATGGACTGCTAACAAACACTCTGATAGGGAAACACGGGAAGGAGCCTGAGTGCCCACAGTATGGAGGCCTGGAGTTTCAAGTTCTTGGGTTTGAGCCAAGAGCATGAGCTATCACTGCTTACTGGCATAGAACAGCATGACTGGCATCGTAGACCAGTGAGTACCGCACTTGGGAACACAGTCACTGCTCTCATTTCCTGCGTGGTGACTTCCCCATCAAAGGCACCTGCCTTATGTTAATGTCAACTGCCTCAACACCGAGCACTGCTCTGCAGGACTTCCATTAGACCATTCATAGCTTCATAAATTACCAAGCTTCTTAGCAAGGGGCCAGGTGATTTTCATGACGAGATCATAGCCTTTGGGGGGAGAGGGTATTAGGAGGGTGCAGAATGAAGACACCTCCAGCCTCTACAGGAGCTTGAAGGCTCGCTGCCGACTGTCTACTAGGTCAGGTTGCTTCCAGCACTCACTCTCTCTGAGCCCAGGGACATGGCTATGCCAGGTGGGCTTCACAGGTAACTTATGTTTAAAGCCAGACTGCTGTCCTGATCCTAGCCCAGTTTTCCCCCAACATTATTACATGTGGAAAATTTTAAAGCTTCTAGTAGTATGTAGGTATAAATTTTTACCTACAACCTTAAAAAAAGTACAACAGAAAAATTCCACTGGAACTCAAAAAGTGTAATCCTGGTAAGAAAGCAAGCTGCTATGTGATGGGGAGGAGGTACAATCAACAGTGACTAGATGTGTTGCAGAGCAATTTCACTCACCAAAATGTGCACTCCAACCACCCTAAGCCAATTTGTGGATGTAGCCAACAGAGAAAATCTACACTACCATGTACTGTAACTGCCTACACTATGCAGACCTTACTGTTGGCCCTGGNGACTGGGCACACCACTGTGAGCAATGACAGACCAAGACCAAAAGAGAGCATGTCTCAGTCAGGGGCGTGGCACAGCAAGAGGGCAGGCCTCACTTCCGACCTGAGGATCTATTCTGGGTGCCAGGAATTGGCAAGAAGCTTTACACCCACTCCCTAATGCTCCAAACGCTTCCAGTCAAAGCACTCCTAATCCACGTGCATGACAACAGCAGGAAGCCTCACTTGGACTCCTTTCCTGCACTCAGGATCTGCTGCCCCAGTCACTGGGATTAGCTCATCTACCCAGAATTCCTGCTTACACAACTGCTAAATACAGCACAAATGTATCAACTCTCACCTCTGTTTCCCTTTCAATGATGCAACCTGTGCATCTTCACTCTTCTCTGCAATTACAAAGCACTCAATCACATTGACAGACTGATGCAAGCCCCTACTGTTCAATATTGATGTAGTGACAATGACCTTGAGCCCAGGGCAATTTTCACAAGTATGAGCAGTACACATGCAAGTCAAAGGGTGTAAGCTCTGTAAGCTTTCAGAGGTGCAGCCAAACTGCCTCCCATGGGGACTATAGCAATTCGTGCTCCCACCAGAGCCTATTTTCCCTGTTAGAAGGTATGGCCCATGAAGAGTCAAAAGTTCAGAGTCATCAAACTTGTCTGAAGTCACATCCATTCATTTATTTACTCAATCAGCACTGAATGCATCCCAGAAGTCAGACATTTATACAGCATCAATTAAAACTGCCATCCCTTTCTACATGGTACATGTAGTGTGATGAGGTAAATGCTGTGTAGAAAAGAATTATCCAGGAAGGGAAAACAAAGTGCTGGGAATGGGATGTCTTGGCAATTTCAATCTCCAAGAGGACACCTAAGAAAAACCTCTTAATCTGCAGGAGTGTCCTATGCCTATCTTTCAAATAAAGAAACAGAAACACTTGGGATATTTTGCTCAATAACTGTAAGAATAAAAATTACAGACA
>LZPO01089558.1:2163536-2187533 GCA_001675575.1 Neotoma lepida
ATTTGGGGATACTTGCATAGACTTTACTAGTCAGGCATTCCTAACCTAAAAATCCAAAATCTGAAATACTCCAAAACCTGACAGTTCTTGACATCACTGTTTGGAGCATGTTCAGGTTCAGTGAAACCCAGGTATGGCAGGTCATGCCCAGAAATTCCAAATCTATATACCACTTTAAGTAAGTAACACAAAAATCTGTATTTGTTAAATGCATTCAACCAAGAACTAGAAGCAAACATTATATCCCTTGCATTTTAAAAATATTCCTGTTTAGTTGCCCACTGAAAAATGTAGAATTTGAAACTAAGAAGCAGACAATCAAAGTAATCAAAAACGCTTTTTATAGCTAGTTACGGTTTATTGAACTTGATATAGTGTAATTTTCTAAAGATATAAAATAAATTTGGAAGTCTGATCTGTGTCACACACCTTCCATCAATGAAAATGCAAGTTAGTTTAAGACAGAGTACCTCTGTCACCATGTGTCTCTGTCCACCCCACCCCAACCCCCAGGGAGGGCATAAGAAATTCTAATCTTAATTCCATGACCCACCTTACCTAGTATCAGATAATAAAACCCCTATTTCTGTTTTGGTTTGTTTGAGACAGGGTCTCATGTAGCCCAGGCTGGTCTTACCTATGTGGCTGAGGATGACCATGAATTTCTGATCCTCCTGCATCTACCCCCCAAGTGTTGGGATTATGATATGCCACCCACATTCTGGAGGAAGGATTGCTGAAGAATACCATCAGACAGGCCTCTTTGGGTTTCCTCACCTAGTCTACTAAAAGCCACCATGTCTCCATAGAAACCCCCAACGAGCCAGATATAGAGGCATACATTTATAGTTCCAGCTGCTCGGGAGGCTGAAATGATAGGATCATTTGAGTCCATAAGGTCAAGACCACCCTGAGAAACACAATGAAAGTAAAATGCAGGTATGGCAGGCCATGCCCAGAAGCCCAGCACTAGGGAAACTGAAACAGAAGAACTAGAAAGACCAGGGTAACCCAAGCTACACAGCAAGACCCTGTCTCAAAAAACACAGTGAGTGTCTAGCATAGTGGTGCACACCTGTAATCCCAGCATTCAAGAGGCTACAGTAGGGGATAACTGAGNGTTGAAGGCCAGCCTAGGCTACATATTACGTTCCCAACCAAGCTGGGCCACAGAGTGAGACACTATTTCAAAAACAGCAGCAACAACAAAGAAAATCAACAAGCAATAACACTAACAAGTACAGAAGGCAAAACAAAACAAAAAACCCAAAGGACAGGGTTCAGAAAGCATCTGGACAACTGAATGCATGGAGGCTCCCCAGCAAACAAAAACTCGCCATGGGCGGGGGAGTGCTGTAGCCCTCCACTCCACTGACACAGAAGCCCTGGGCTCAGCCCCTTTCCAGACTTCGCCCTATGTCCCTCCTCACCCACCTGCTTATCTGCATCCTTCAAAACACCTTTTACAGAGCCAGCAAGACGGTTCAGCAGCTAAGGGCTCTTGCTGCCAAGCCTGACAACCTGAGTTCAATTCCCAGACGCCACAGGGTAGAGAGAACTGACTCTTCCAAGTTGTCCTCTGACCTCCATATGCTTGGCATGGCATGTACACGCTCACAAAACAAACAATTAAATGTAAATAAAGATAATTTTTAATTCTTTAAAATAAATTGGCCAATGTTGAGAAGTGTTTTCCTAAGAATAAATCAAGCCAGGTGATGGTGGCACACGCCTTTAATCCCAGCACAAGGGAGGCAGATGGGCCGATCTCTGTGACTTTGAGGCCAGCCNGGTCTACAAGTGAGTTCTAGGACAATCAGGGTGGTTACACAGAGAAACTCTGTCTTGAAAAACAAACAAACAGAAAGAGAATAAATCCAACCTCGGAGAGTTATGGAAACCTCACTTGGTAGCCAACCCATCAGATGTTCCAACTGAAGTGGGGATTAGTNTCAAAGGGCTGAACCTTCAACCTGTACAGGCCCATGCTAGATGCTAACTCTGCTCAGATAGTATGAGAACAACTAGATTAAAGAAAACCCACCAGCTGTGTGCCCACTCTAGCAGAAATGTTTGCTGGTAGAGAAACAGTTACAGAAATCTTCTGTGTTGACTACTGGGGTTGAGAACAGGAAATCCATTTTGGTTTTCAAACACGGCAGTCTGCACTAAGTGACGTCATGTATGGGAAAATGCAGTTGGCAAATGATTTCAAAGGCCTATCTTAGCTCCTGACTCTGACACACCCTGAATAAGTGAATATTAAAAAAGGAGTCTCAGCTGGGCAGTGGTAGCACACACCTTTAATAGCAGTACTTAGGAGGCAGAGGCAGGCAGATCTCTGTGAGTTCAACGCCAGCCTGGTCTACAGAGTGAGGTCCAGGACAGCCAGGGCTACACAGAGAGACCCTGTCTTGAAAAACCAGAAAAATAAATAAAAAGAAAGGAAGAAAAGAGAGTCTCTGTTTCTGCTTTTTAAGAAAAACTACAAAGAGCCTGTAGTGATGGCCCACACCTTTAATCCCAGAACTAGGGAGGCAGAGGCAGGAGAATCTGAGTTTGAGGCCAGCCTAGTCTACGAGTGAGTTCCAGGACAGCCAGAGATACACAGTGAGACTTGTCTCAAAACAAAAAACAAAAAAATGTGTATGGCTGTTTGCCTGCATGTATGCATATGTACCATGTGCATGCCTGGTGCCCTCAGAGGACAGAAGAGGGTGTTGTTCATATCCCTTAAACTGGAAGTATGGACAACTGTGAGCNGCCACGTGGGCGCTGGAAACCAAACTGGGTCCTCTGCAAGAGCAGCAAATGCTCTTAACAGCCGAACCGTTCCTCTACACCCAGACTGGTAGTTTTTATATATGTAAGAAGTAAACATTTATGAGTATTATAGGCAACCCGAAAGGTGTGGTGAGGTACCCAAGAGAAAATTGAGACAGGCATACAAAACAGGTGTGTAAAGGCGGCAACAATTTCAGCACAACCAACTGGATCTTTGTGTGACAACCTTCTCAGGAGAAATGAGAGATTCTGAGGAAGCCATTGGCAGGTGAGCTAAGTAGGCTCAGCTTGGATCTAACGTTATTAGAAAAGTGGGACATCACAGGCAAGTTGAGAAAAATGATGACTAAGAACAGATTGGACAATGGTTAAGGCCAGGCTAAGTGACATGGAAATAGGAAGCAAAGAGCCCAGCAGGAAAGAATCATCACCAACTCTGATGCAGGTGACCACAAAACATGGTCTACTCACTGAAGCCCCGCTGGACCTCTGTTCTACTAGGGGGAGGTACCATAAAGACTGCCGATAACTCGTGAGAATATAGGTGCTATTGCATTGTGTGACAAAACTTTCTTTCTGTGACAAAAGTTTTCCTGGGGAAATGCAACACACATCTATTTACCAAAGATAGGGAGCCCACGACAGAACAAAGTACAGATACCACCAAANACCAACTTGGTGAACCAGTGAGTTTTATTGGGGTTACTTACAGGAATATGAGTGAGAGGTTACAGCAACAAAAATGACTCCAGACAGCTGCATCACTAAAGCCCACCCCAGCATGGGTGACAGACAACTCACAAAAACTGGGACCCTGGAGCGCACTTCACAGCCTGCAGGCAGCTCCACAGGTTGGAGAGTGCCCTATCCAGGTGCGTCTGGTGACTTGAAACCTCTTTCAAGCAACTGGTCTGGTATTTGCTTCTCCCAAGCACCTGGTCTGGTCTCAGAGTCCACTTTGCAGCTTTATTGTTTCCTCTGGAAGGTAGGGAGAGGCCTAGTGAATCAGGTTAGTTTCAGGGACTTCCTGGAGCTACTTTGAGTTTTTTATCTTCCTGCTGAAGGTGAATCTCTGCAGGACGTAGTATTTCAATCTCGAAGGAAACTGCTGTACAATAGGTANAAGAGAATCAAGCCTCATCCTAACTACAGCCAGTTAACCTGATGTGACCAAGGCATTAGCAAAGAGATCTCAAATGGTATTCACTTCAATGCAGGAAGAAGAAAAAACGGCTTATTTCTTCAGTTTTTATATGCGTGACTTATATGTGGTACATAATGTTATTTAGCCATGACTACACTTACTCCTGATCTTTGCATCTTCATTTACTGTGGAGGCCCTCAAAGATTTCCTAGTGAGATCTGAGCTTGCTTTATCCAGCAGAGCTGCATTAGAGGATTGCTTGACCATGTGCATGATTACCACGTGTTTGGAAGGGTCTACACTTGGCTATGCTAGGGGGAGGTCTTTGCTCCNCCCCTTGGCATTCCTATAAACAGCCCTTTAGAAGAGGCAGAAGGGGCCGGTGGATAAGGATCCAGGCCCTCCCAAGCTATCCTGTGTCTCCCCTCTATATTTCTATCTAAATCTCTTATCCTTCACTCCCCAAGAGTACCCTGGGGGGAAAAAAGTGGGAACTGGTCTCCCACAATTTACAACCTGAAAATTCGAAAAATTTGTTTTGANATGAAGTTTAACCATAGGCTGTACACCCAGCACTGTTTTTAACTCAACAATGGAAAGAAAGACAACTGGAGCAGGTGAAGGTGGCAGAACAGAGCCAACACCACTGCTGTCTTCTGACCTCCACGAGTGCAGCACCCCATCACGCACACACAAATACTAACAGCAAATTACACACAAATACTAATAGTAAATTTAAAAGAAAACTAGAAGCCAGGTTCACACTGTAATCATCACTTGGGAGGCTGAGACAGAAGGTTCCAGCAGGTTCAAGGCCAGCCTGGGTAACAGTGGGGTAACATAGCGCTTTCCAAGACAGAGCAAGTTTGTCTTAAGAAACAAACAAAAGACCAAAATCTTACTAGAAAAAAAGGGGTAGAGACTTGGACAACTCATAAAAAAAACACAATGATTCTCAGCTGGGCATAGCAACATGTCCCTTTAGTCCCAGCACGAAGAAGGGAAACAGAAGGATCAGAAATGCTCAAGGCCCAAGTGAACTGCACGCATAGCAAGGTCCACCTGGACCAATGTCTCAGAAACGCAGAAGACTGTCAGGTGTGGGGTGTGGTGGACAGCAGAGACAGGCAGATCTCTGAGTTCCAGGCCAGCCAATAAATACACAGTATGATCATGTCTCAAAAGAAGGACAAAGAAATACAAAGGCTCTTAAACACATGCACTCCAGCGTGATTCCAACTGTGAGACACAATATCTCCATTGACACCACCATGTCTCATCTGTCACACTGGCAGAGATCAACAGCACACTGTGCCAGAAACAAAACTAGCATAACCTGCAAAAGGCACTGTGGTTGTGTTGCTCCAAATCACAAATGTACGTCTTTTGACTCAGAAATTCCACACAGAATAGTTTATTACCAGATACTCTACCCAATGGTAAAATGGCTGTATACAAAGTTACTTTAAACAGCATAGTTCAATCTCCACCAAAGGGAGAATTGTGGTGAATTAAGACAGTGAGACAATGTGTACTCATTAAAATAAAGCTTTTCATACATTAACAAAAACCAACCTCCCAACACTAGTTTATTTAAAAAATAAAAACAAGGGAGCTGGAGTGATGACTCAGCAGTTAAGAGCAGTTGTTGCTCTAGCAGAGGACCAGAGTTTGGTTCCCAGGACCCANATGGTGGTTTCACAACCATCTGAAACTCCAGTTCCAGAGGATCTGACATCCTCCTTTGACCTTTGAGGGCACCACACACATATATGTACAGGTAAAATACTCATATTCATAAAACTAAATTAAATTAAATTAAAATCAAAAGGTAAAAATAAGACAAGGCATAAACATGCCAATGCTCAATTCTGCATTGTGGTAAAGATGGAACATACCTATAATTTTGTGTCTTGCATTATAGGCTGTCTCCAGAACTTAATGCTGGTTATTTCTAGTTTTCTTTTGGGCGGAACCCAGNACCTTGTATATGATAAGCAATTAATGGAGCCATGGAGCCACATGTCCATATCCCCAGCTCTAATACTGGTTATCTGTGAGGAGAACATGGTGCCTAGAGCCAGGATGTGAGAGACTTTTTACTGAATTTCCTTTGAATTTTGAACCATACAAATATATTAACTATTTAAAAAAAAAATGTCCTAAGTAGAGACTCTCTTCCTAACTTGCCTTAGATAAGTTCTTTCAGGTCACTCAACCAGTATTCACTAAATACTACTCTATGTGCCAGGCACTGCACTAGACACTTATGAAGGGACTCTAGCCAGCCAGGCCTGGCAAACATGGCTCTGGCACGCCTTGCCCTTTTCTCCCATTCCCTCTGCCTTCCTAAAAACCTCTAGATTACATTCCTAAAGCTAACCACCAAGATCTATTTATTCCCTTATTTGGCCACTTCCTCCTCCTGAAGCTGACTACCAAGGTTCAGTTATCAAAGTATTGAAGTCCAGCAATCAAAAGTCCCCTTTGGCTTATCCAATTAACATGTTCAAAAAAAATTAAACACCTCAAGCCAGGCGTGGTGGTGCACACCTTTAATCCCAGCACTCAGGTTGATCTCTGTGAGTTCAAGGTCAGCCTGGTCTACAAAGAGAGTTCGAGGACAGCCAGGGCTACACAGAGAAACCTTGTCTCAAAAAACAAAAGCAAAAATTAAACCCCTCATCCTAACACGGGGTTTCCCATTTTCCCTTTATAAACTGCCATTTTCCTATGTGCCACACCTGTCTCCTCTCTATCTAGAGACAGTCCTTTGTCCCTCTGGGACAGATAAATCTCCTTAGTCTGAGAACTTGGCCTTGGGAGTCCTGAGCTGTCCTAAGTCCTTTTAACTTAGGTCTCAGGAGTGAAGATAATCAATACCTCTTCCTGTAGGGTTAGGAAGAACAAACAAGTTAGATGAAAATCAGATAGTAATAAGGACTATGAAGAAAAGTCAAGCTGTGTATGCTGCTCATGTCCATAATCTCAGCTGATGCAGAAGGATTACCACGAGATCAAAGCCATCCTGAGCTACAGAATGAGTTCTAGCACTGCCTGGACTACAGACTGAAACCCTGTAGAAAGNAAAAGCTACTCCCCACTCCATACCCCAAAAAGGAATGAAGGGGGACTGGAGAGGTGGCTCAGAGGTTAAGAGCACTGGCTCCTGAGTTCAATTCTCAGCAACCACATGATGGCTCACAACCATCTTTAATGAGATCTGGCGCCCTCTTCTGTATACATAATAAATAAATCTTAAAAAAAATGGAACAAAATAATTCTTTAAAAAAAAAAAAGGAATGAAGGTAAGATGGCAGTCGGGCTCTGGAAAGGAATAGCAGAATCACATTTAGGTGATGTCTTAGTGACTTTTCTATTGCTGCGATAAAACAATTGACCATGTCAGCTTATAAAAGAAAGCATTAATTGGTGGCTTTTCATTTCAGAGGGGTAGAGCCCGTGATGAGGAGCAAAGGNACAATGGCAGGACAAACTGAGGACTCACATCTTGATTCACAAGCCAAAGGCAGAGAGACTGGGAGTGGTTTAAGCCTTTTGAAGGCTTAAACAAGGTCACATCTGCCAGTCCCGCCCAAACAGTTCCACCAGCTGGGGACCATGCACTCAAACATGAGCCTATTTGGGCCATTCTCATTCCAGCTACCACAGGCAGAAATCAGAAAAGGTAAGGGAGCCAACCTTATAGCTAATGGGGAACGATCTAGTAAAGGGTGGGTGTAGCTCCCCTTTAGAGAAGTCCAAAGGGAAAAGAGTAAAACAACACTCCTGGCAGGAAAAACAGCACAAAAGTGTGAAGAAGCTTAATGCTTATCAGAGGGATTAATTGGAAGCCAGTAAGTTAGCAAGAGAATGGAAGAGCTGCAAATAAGGAAGGCCAGGGTTCATGCAGTGCAAGTAGGTCATGGTTTGGGAGTTTGTCCATCTGCAGTGCTGGGGATGGAATAATGCATGCTAGGCATGCTAGATAAGGAGGAGCCTACCACTGAGCTACATTCCTGGCAAAATAATTTTGTTTTTTTTGTGTGTGTGTGTGTGTGGTAGAATCAACAGAGGTCAATACTCTAAGCATGGTAGAGTGTGTATATAAGCTCAGTACTTGGAGGTAGCAGCAGGAGGATTATAAATTCAAGGTCATCTTCAGCTACACAGCCAGTGTGAGGCCAGACTGGACCACATGAGACCTTGTTTCAATAAACAAACAAATAAACGTCACTGATAGGCTGTAAGCCTAGGAATGACAGCACATTTGTAAAGAGTCGGGATAGGCGGGAACANGAGGAGACTAGGACATGAGACAGGCTGCAGCTCTCCAGGGGAGCTGAGCAAGAGAGCAGCAAACATGCGCAGGTAGAGTCAAGGCATACTTTCAAACGGGAATCAACAAGAACCTGGGTAAAACTAGAAAAGGGAGAGAAAGCAGCCGAATGACAACGGAACTCAAAATGTTTTGTAGAGGACAGAGACACAGCAAGGGTCAGTGAGATGGCTCGGCAGGCGAAGGTGCTCACCACTAAACCTGAAGACTGAGTTCTTTTCCTGGGACCCATATGATGCAAGGAGAGCCAACTCCCACAAGTTGTCCTCAGAGCTCCACTTGTATGCCATGTAATGTATGTGTCCTTTCTCACCCCCTACCAAGTAAATGAATGTAATTTTTTAAAACTTTAATAATTAGACAAAAAGTAGGGGCTAGGGAGATGGTTCTGTGAATAAAAGGGCTTGCTATCCAATTCTGAGGACCTAGAACACACACTGGAAGGGGAACTACCCCCACAAGCTGTCTTCTGACTTCCGTCCACACATGTACCACAGCATACAATGCACACAGACACACCATACACACACTCATCAATCTAATCATTTTAAAAGAAAAGTACATTAATAGAAACTAAAAACTGCCAGCTTAGAATCAAGAGTTAAGGAGGGAGTAAAAAATGAAATAACAAACTACTCCGATCCCAAAGACTTGTTACCTCTTACCTAATATACGAGAGGCTGCTAAAGCCATACAGTTCACAGGAACTGAGCCTATCACTTAAAAACAAGAAAAGAGCAAACATGTTTCTATTCAGTAAGCTAGGAAAAAAAACAGAGTAAACAAAGAAAACTAAAGGAACAAAGAGAACATGTCAACATACATGAAACAGAAAAAGGAGCTCTGTGTGTGTGTCAGAGACAGAGAGAGAGAGAGAGAGAGAGAGAGAGAGAGTGAGTGTGTGTGTGTGTGTGTGTGTGTGTTGGGGTCTCACTATGTGGCCCAAACTGACATTTAACCCGCAGCAATCTTCTGCCTCTGTCTCCTGGGTATTGAGACTGCAAGCATTAGCCACCACACTGAACTTGAAAAAAAACATCTAACAAGCAAATCTTAATAAATCTGTTGGGGAAAAAAATTAAATCCGAATGAGGAGGATGAAGCTCAAGCCAGTGACAGGGCCTAGCACCACCTACACCAAAGCAGAGGTCTAGAGCAGAAGGGAAGGTCGTTTTGACACAGAGATGACTACATCTAGGACTAGAGACAACGGCCCAAAAAGCATACGGCAACAGAAGCTGGAGAAAGAACTGGCAAGGCCACTCACTATCAAGAAAGAAGATCTACAGCTGAAGGTGATTGAGCCAGAACTTGGCTGGAGCATATGTTAGTTTAAGTTTTAATTGCCCTAACTGATTTGTGCTCTCACTGAAATACCCACTGGGTTCATTTACTGTAATAAATACTTTTCCTGGGGGGAAAAGGGCATAAACAAACTATTTCAGGAGCAAGAAGAGGGAAATATGATTTTAAATGCAGCCGAGAAACAGAATTGAAAAAGGAATTAAGACTAAGTCATTGAGGAAACCCAGCAGTTCCAATCTAGGCAGTAGAAAATGAACCAAGAAAAGAAGCCAGAGACATGTGGGCCAGAGAGGTGAGGTCAGGATTAGAGTGTCAGGATGGGGGCGGGGAGATGAGCAGCAGGTTAAAGTGCTTGCTGTACAACCCTGAGTGCTGCCCCTGACCAGAAACCCACACAGTGGAAAGGAGAGAACCAATTCCTGAAAACCATCCTCTGACCTCCACATGGCACACGTGCCTACACACATACACCAGAATAATAACAGTAAAGTAAAAATTTAAAGTGTTAAGACAAACCAAGGAGAAACACACCTGTAACCCGAATACTCAATCAGGAAGCTGAGACAGACAAGAAGACAGAGTTCAGGGGCAGCCGGGACTACACAGAAAGTTCAAGGCTAGCCTGAGCTATATAGCAAGACCCTGGCTTAAAAGCAATAAATACATAAACAAACAAACAGGCACTCAGTAAGAATGCTCAACAGGTAAGGGAACATTTATAGCCAAGCCTAATGACCTGAGTCCAGTCCCTAGGATCCACATAGTAGAGGGAAAGTATCAACTCTCACAAATTGTTCCCTAACAAGCATGTCCCACGAAATACAAACTAAACTAAATAAAAATGTAAAATTAATAATAAATAAGTAAATAAACAGTGGTTCCAAATGCTGCTGAGAAGCTGAAAGGTATCCAGTGGATTTGGCAGCAAGAAGTTGAACAGCCAGTGCCATGTTGAATTTGACACTGACAGCCAAAATCACACTAAGAAGGTAATGGCTTTATGTAAATTCAGATTTTGAAGCTGAAATGTTCCATCTGATGTTGTAAGACTCTGAGTGTCACTGTAGTAGAGCATGCCAGAGGTAGACTGGGACTATAGGGTGGCCATAGAAGCCATGGAACCAAGTAGCTACAGTGCATGATGGCCACACAGTACAAATGAAATTACAGTATCTGATGACAGGCACTATTGAAGGGACAATCATGAGACAGGCAACAAAGTCTACAATAAGCCTAGGCAACCAAGAAGTCAGAGCAGAACTACGAGAAAGAAAGAAAAATAACAGAGTCTAAGAAGAGAGGTTCTAAGGGACACAAGGAGAGGTGACTGGACCGGTCTATTCAGGCTCTGAGAAGCCACTCCACCTCCACCATCTGGGCGCTCATGGAAACTCAAAACTTCAAGCACATCATGGGAAGCCCAGAGGACAACAGCCACTATTTTTTAGTTAGCTGAGATAATACTGCCCTCAATCTTGCTAGATATATGTGCAACTAGACTTGAATTGGGAGAAGGGGGATGAAAAGAGTTGTACAACTCCTGTAGCTAACAAGAAAGAAGTGACAGGGCAGTAGTATTTTTTCTGGAAGGTCAAGTATGGACTTTTCTCCCCAGGACTCCAGGATAAGGAACACAAAGNGAGCTTCGGGCATTCAGGACACTAGACTACACTGCTTCCTCCTGAGTTAGACCAGAAGATGTCCAATAGTACAAGAGGCCAGATGGCTAATTTCTAGACGTTTCTCAACCCATGGGAAGGGAGCTGGCAAGCCTACCTCCATGAATGGCTGCTGAAGGGGATGGAAAGGTCACCTGACTCATTCAAGGGGGTCCTTAGAGGACTATAATTTACACCAACTCTTTTCTTTCTTTCTTTATTGAGACAGGGTCTCTCTGTATTCCTTTCTGGCCTAGAATTCACTCTGTAAACTAGGCTGGCNTCAAACTCAGAGGTTTGCCTCTGTCCTGAGTGCTAGAATTAAAGGCATATGCCACCAGAATTGTCAAGTCTGAGACCAGCCTGGGTTAAATACTGAGATCCTGTCTCAGAGAGCATAGATAGGTAAACAAATTAAAATTTAAAAATAAAAGTAAAAACAACATGCTTACTATGTACTGGCAGTTTAATGGCTATGGACAAATAAGATACGGTTTTTGTCCTCAAGGTTAGTCTAAAAGAGGAAACAGTTAAAACAAGCAGAGGATTAGATGCAGAGGCCCAAGAGTCACAGCAACCAACCAGCAAGAGGAATGAAGGACAGGTGTGCAAAGCAGGCAGGACAGTGTGCAGGTCCAGGGTGCTGCGCTCACAGTTGTTCTCATCCTCTCATCATGCATCTCTCCTCAGCTGTGCCCAAGTGTTTACTCTTTCTAGGTCCCCAAACCAGCAAGACCCTCAGTGCAGCCCATGTCTCTCTTGGTTGCCTCTTCAGTATCTGTCTGTAGAGCACCTTTCTGTTGAGTAGGGCATTTCCCAGCTCCAGAGTGATCTCCAGAGCAAAGAGGGAACTAGATAACCCAAAGGGGTGGCTTAGCCAAAACTGGGATGATGTGCATTCCTGGCGGCAACAGAAATGGGTTAGTAATCCAAGTTGGGACAGTAAATCAAAGGTCTGCCAGAGACTTCTAAGAAATAATCTTATTCTTCTGAGAGACTGATTAGAAAAACTGTCCATTCTCCTGCTGAACACTGGTCTCACTCTGGCCTATGTGGTCCAGAGAGGAGAGGCTATCACCTCTCCAGAATCTGGCCACAGCAGCTAGGCAGGCAGGCTGATGGAAAGCAGAACCAAGAGAATCGTAGCAAACAGAGCTGGTCCCTAGGCAAATATTCAATGATATAAGCCAATTCATCCCTCTGAATTTCCTATTACTTATTATTACAAAAAACCACCTAACATTACAAAACAGGTATATAACTCATAAATCACCAATGAATCAGCCCACCAACTCTTTTTTGTAGCACACTTCAATTTTCATCTTTTGTTTCCAAAAGTCTGTTAAATCTCATCACTAACTATTAAAATATAAATCATTTACCTCTTATATAAACCTTGGGGAATGGTAATTAGTTAAACTGGTTAACTGTGGCTCAAAACTGCATTAAAACAGGACTGTAAAAATGGCTCAGTTAGCTCACTCTATAGATCAGGCTAAGGTCAAACTCTATTAATCCTCCTGTCCAACCTCCCCAGTGCTGGGTCACAGGAATGTAGCACCACATGGTAATTCAGTTAATTTTTTTTTAATGCTTTTGGTTGAATAATCAAATAGGGCCACAGCTCATAATTCTGTACAAACTAACCTCCCTGAAAAACAAAATGCTCTCTAAAACATCAAATACAAACACCTTCATACTGCTCTTTAAATTTGTGTGTGTAGTGTATTCATCTGTCATACATGTGTGCACATGTATGGGACAGAGGGTGACACTGGTGTCTTTCCCCCCCCACTCACTTTTTTTTTTTTTTTTGAGACAGGGTCTTAGTGAGCCTGAGGCTCTTCAACTCTACAAGCTGAATTAATGAGCTTCAGGGATCTTCCTGTCTTGCCATCTCTCCCTTCCCACCCTAATACTGGGGTTACAGGCACAGCACTACTGGGCCTGGCTTTTATTGGGGTTCTGGGGATCCAAGCTCAAGTCCTCTTGCTTGAATGGCAGGCACTTTACTAACTGTATTTTAAAAGTTTCTTTAGCTCTACAGCCAAAGCAGCTAATGACGAGCCCACTGTTGTGGTTCTTGTTCAAGTTCTGTTCCTAACACAGTGCCACTATGTCACTAGCATTAACTCCATGATAGTAACTACATTTACAAGCTTCTTGAAGNCAGGACTTGGTCTACACACTGCATACAATATCTGGTAGACATGCTTCACAACACTTGCAGTAAGACTAGCATTCGGGGGTAGAGAGATGGCACAGCAGTTAAAGAGTGTTTACTGCTCTTGCAGGGGACTTGATCTCCATTGACAGCACCTACCCAAGCAGCTCACAACCGCCTATATAACTACAGCTCCAGGAATAATCAATCCTGCTACAAAGAAACCGATTCTAGCACTCTACTAGCACTCATATTCATATGCACACACACACAAGCACATAATTAAAAATAGTAAAAAATAAATGTTAAAAAAAGAATGACATTCATGACTGCTTCATTGATTTTAGACATGTTCTCTGTGAGTCTTAATTATTTGAGAATTATTTAATTTTTTTATATGTCAGACTCATGGAGCAGAAGTTACAGATGGCTGTGAGCGGCCATGTGGATGCTGGGAATCAATCCTGGGTTCTCTGCATGAGCCGTAGTGCTCTTAACCATGGAGACNTTTCTCCAGCCCACTGTGTGCTGCTTCTTGCTGCTCAAATCTACTCATGGATCATTGTTACTACTGTCCTCCTTGAATTCAAGAGATGCAAGGTCCTCTAGAGAGATAAGTATTTTCTACTTTAAATAATAATTACGATGCTTTCCACTCAGGAATGCAAGATTCTAAAGTTTTAAAAAAAAATCTTATCACTATTTCAGAAGTCAGAAAGCAGTTCTTAATGGAAATAAGCAAAGGTTTCCAGCCATTCAGCAATCCAATGTGTGCCCTACTAGATTACATGCAAGATTTCTTAAAGTGAGCTAGGTGTGATGGTGCATACCTATCCACCCAGCACCCAGGAAGTTAGGATGGGAGGATTGCCACCAACTCTAGGCCAACCTGGGCTACACAGCAAGACCTTGTGTTCCTCCTCCATCTTCCTTTAGCACTACCAAACAACAACAACAAAATTTAATTAGAAAAAAAAATTATTAAGCCAAAGCATTCAGAAGACAGAGGCAGGTGGATCCTGAGTTCAAGGCCAGCCTGATCTACAGAGCGAGTTCCAGGACAGCCAGGGTTACATAGAGAAACCCTGTCTCAAGAAAAAAAAAATTATTGAGTAGATCCAGGCATGGGGGCTCATGCCTGCAATTCTAGCATGTGGGAGCCTGAGACAGGAGTTCAGGCTAGCCTGGACTAGAGAATAAGCTCCTGCCACCAGAAAAAAAATAAATAAATTTTGCTGGGTGGCAATGGTGCACACCTTTAATCCCAGCACTCAGGAGGCAGAGGCAGATCTCTGTGAGTTGGAGGCCAGCCTGGTCTACATAGTGAGCTCTTATACTAACAAGTCTCTTTAAAATTATAAATGGAAAGGAGTATGTAAAATTACAAATGAATGTCAGGTGTGGTGGTACTCTGCCTTAATTCCAATACCAGGGAAACTGGGGCAGGTGGATCTCTGTTAAATTCAANGCCAGACTGGTCTACTACTGCATCCCAGGCCAGCCAGGGCTACCTAGTGACACCATGTCTTTAAAAGAAAAATTACAAATGGAGGGGCCATCAATGCAGTTCATGGGTAAAGGGAGTTTACATCAAGCCTGATGACCAGGGTTCAATCCGTAGAACACAACAAGGTAGAAGAACTAACTCACACAAGTTGTCCTTTGAAATCCTCATGCATATTCTGGCACACATGTCCACATATAACACACAATAAACACATAAATTTAACTACAAATGGAGCGGAGATTAGTGACACAAGTCTGGAATCTCAGCTGTTTAGGAGGCTGAGGAAGAAGGGATAAAAGTTCAAAGCCAGCTAGGTGGTGGTGCACACCTTTGATCCCAGCAGAGGCAGGCAGATCTCTGTGAGTTCCAGGCCAGCCTGGCCTACAGAGTTCCAAGACAGCCAGGGATACATAGAGAAACCCTGTCTTGAAAAACCAAAAAAAGGAAAAAAAAAAAAAAAAAGTCTGCCAGGTGGTGGTGGTGCACGCCTTTAATCCCAGCACTCGGGAGGCAGAGGTAGATAGATCTCTGTGTGTTGGAGGCAAGCCTGGTCTACAGAGTGAGTTCTGGGACAGGCTCCAAAGCTACACAGAGAAACCCTGTCTCAAAAAACTAAAAAGTCTACTGGGCTACAACAAGAGGCCAAGGCCAGCCTGACAAGTTACTAAGACCAAGATTGTGACTCAAAAACTACAAAAAAAAAAAAAAAAAAGGTGGAGAGGGCTACAGAGCTGGCTCATCAGTTAAGAGCACTTCTTGCTCTAGCAGAGGACCCAAGTTCACTTTCACTTCTCAGTACCCACATGGTGGTTCACAGCTATCCTTAACTGCAGTTCCAGAGGACCTGATGCTCTTTCACAGGTACCAGGCACACACAGTGCACAACCACATGTGCTGACAAAAAAATACAGTTAAGTTAATCTAAAAAAACATTTTTTTAAGCCAAAACTTTAAAAAGGCAGAAATATAGCTCAGTGGTAGAATGTTTGCCCAGCATGCTCAAGGCCTTAGGTTCAATCCCCTATATAGATAAAGAAAAACACTGAGGGGAGAGAAGGAAGGGAGAAGAGGGAGAGAAGGAAGAGGAGGGAGGAAGGAAGGGTTTTAATAGGACCTCCTGAAGCCATCCAATATCTAAAGCCAGTGGAGGAGTGTGTGTGGCATCTAGTTCACTCTCCATAAAAACACATATTCTTCCAACATCACCAACAGGTGGTCCTGCAGCTTTTAACAACATGACAACATGGTCATCCTCTTCTAAATCAGTCCACCATCCACTTTCCTCAATAAAACTGAAATGATGTCAGCTGGTTCTTTTGGCCCCAACTTCATTCAAGCACATCAAGCATAAATCTTAACTAGCATAAAGACCTAGAAGTCACAGTATTTTCAACTTGCTTTCGAAAACACCTCACCAAATTTAAACTTAAGAAGCAATGTACTTCCAGGTTGTAGTAGCATGCACCTTTAATCCCAGCACTCCGGAGGCGGAGGCAGAGGCAGGTGATTCTCTTGAGTTCAAGGCCAGCCTGGTCTACCGATGGAGTTCCAGGATAGCCAGGGGTATGGCCAGGGCTACACAGAGAAACCTTGTCTCGGGGAAAAGAGATGCAATGAATCTAAAAACATTAACAGCATCTCCCCAATGGAAAGATGAATTTATTTTACTTTTAAAGTTGAATATGGAATCATACAACCTTAAGGGCTAACAGGCCTTAGAAGCATTTAAATTTAACTCCCATGTACCATAGGAATCCCATCAATAACATCCTGAGCCGTACATTCATGGTGTGGATCTGAAATGAAAGAGGGAGGAGTAAAGATATTTGATCTGCATGCTGAATAAATCTAATATAGTTGGTTTGATTTGGTTGGGCTTTTTGAGATAGGGTCTTATGTATCCAAGGCTGGCCTTGATATCCTGGTCCTCTTGCCTCCTCTTCCAAGTGCTAGTATTACAGGAATGCAACATCATGCCCCAGACCACAATCTTAAAGCAACTGTTCCTAGTNGTTGAGTCTTGTAGGTGGTGTGATTTGATAGTAATAGATCAAAAAAGCAATCTGCAAGCCAGGTGTGGGGGCACATACCTTTTAGCCCAGCACTGAGAAGGTAAAGGCAGGCAGACCTCTCTATGAGTTCCAGGCCAGCCTGGTCTACATAGTGAGCCTGGGGGCCTGCCAGGGCTACAAAAAAGACTAAGTCTCAAAAAAAAACAATGAAGTAATCTGTAACATTTGTTTACTTCCTATTACTTTACTGTCTCTAACTTGCAATTTTAAGAAAGCTAACTTTATTACCTATTGGCAGTGCTGGGAAATTGTTTTAAAGATATGAACTACTAAAAATTACCCATGTTACTTTTAGACCCAAACCTGAACGTTTTCCAGCTTCTCGCAAACCTTTTGAAAGTATAGCATGGGTAGACACAGCTTTGAGTCATTCAACTCAAGAGATACAGCAGCAAAGGTCCTGCCTCAATGATGAGCACTGCAGTGGGCAAAGAGAAGAGAGCGGGAAAAGCCAAATCTGCTGTAAGGAAGCTTTGTCTACAGAAGCGACATTCTCACAGGGAATCACAAACTGAGAAAATGTCAGGAAGGCACAGTACAGGGTGCTGTGAGAACATGTGAAAGGAGCACTGATTTAACCTGTGAATTCACATAAGGATTTGTGGGGGAAGTAATGGTTACCCTGAGATTTGAATGGAACGGAGACCACTCACATTTATGTAAACACAGTCTCCATAAAATAAAAGGACAGGTCCAATAAAATAGCTACCTTTGCTATCTTTTTCCTGAAACAATCT
This sequence comes from Neotoma lepida, assembly GCA_001675575.1. Lineage (NCBI taxonomy): Eukaryota > Metazoa > Chordata > Mammalia > Rodentia > Cricetidae > Neotoma > Neotoma lepida. The sequence continues at coordinate 2,181,247 of LZPO01089558.1, forward strand.
TTTTTAATGATAAAATAAGTCATAAAATATGTAAAAGCTAGTAGTTCAAAGTTCTGTGGGAGGAGTCTTCCTCATCTCNCATAGATCCTGCTCAATATTACTAGTATTATGGTAGTCACTCAAATCTTTGTTGAAATGATTAGAGCAGTATTAATTCTGATATTCATATTGTCTTCAGCTAAGCAAAACCAATTCACGAACTTTGTCCTAGCACGTAAGAAACCTCCCTCTGGATCTCCTCATAAGGCTAATACAGATTCAGTGAAGGCCTGACTTCCTAACTAAGATGACAACTGACCATTTTGTTTGCTTTGTTGAGAAAGGGTCTCACTATATAGTGAAAAGTGGCCTCTAATTCTCAACCCTCCCAAGCCATTATACAGGGCAATTATCAGCTCTATTTTAAAATCAGAACTCAGAACCAAAAAAAGAAGTCACCATCCTGTAGCATCTATATTCCTAGAACTTGAAAGGTAAAGGCAAGGAGAATCAGGAGTTCAAGATCATCCTCTGCTACTTGACAAGTTCAAGGCCAGCCTGGTCTACTTGAGACCTTATCAAACAAACAAAAAAAGTCACTCATATTCAGAAAGGACAGTAAGTACAAACTCAGTTATGGAAAGAAAAAGTTCAATTGCAACAGCTAGAAGAGTTTAAATATCTGCCACAAAATACAAATGTATCTACAAGATATACATAAAATTTTAGACATACACACACACACACACCAAAGTATCAAAGCACTCAAATCACCCAGTTAAAGGCAACTTAAGTATTTCAGACTTTTGACTTTTTTTGAGACAAGGTTTCTCTGTGTAACAGCCCTGGCTGTCCTGGAACTGGCTTTGTAGCCCAGGCTAGCCTCAAACTCACAGAAATCCACCTGCCTCTGCCTCCTGAGTGTTGGGATTAAAGGCATGTACCACCACTGCCTGGCTTCAGACGTGTTTTAAAGAATGTTTTAGCATAGTTTTTAAAAGCTCTTAGAACACCAGATTCCCTGGAGCTGGAGTTTCAGGCAGTTGTAAGTAGCCCGTCACGGGTTCTGGGAACTAACTGGAGTCCTCTGCAAGAACAGTGCAAGTTCTTGCCCACTGAGCCATCACTCCAGCCCCAAATCTGTTTTGATAACATAGTCTTAAAATGTTTTCCAGAGAAAAACCTGAATATTCTGGTATTCAGGGGAGGAATGTTGAGATGGCGGCTTCTTTTCTGACAGTCACTCTTAATGCTTGCTTCTATAATTTACATCTACTGAGTGTGTCAGGACTCTAGTGGCCATTACAGCTACTATATCACGAATTATATATAACGTGCACTGCAACCCTCTCTTTTTGAAGAAAGCAAGAAAAAGTTTCAAAAGTATACAAGGTCACCAATGAGTCAGTAACAAAGTTGGAAGGTAACACTAAAACTTCAGCTCCTACACTACAAACCACTTTCCCAATCCCAAAAGAGAGGAAAGAGTCAAGCGACTATTNTCAAAACCTTCCATCACTGTAGTACACTGACTAAACACAAATCAAAGATTCACCTTGGGCCAAAGAAAAAACACGCTACGTTTGCATACCATTATCTCCTTCCTTGTTCTCACAACCATACACTACAATATAAAAAAAAAAAAAACACTGACTTTGGCAATATAAAAAAAAAACTGACTTTGGATATATTAAACCTTGATAATGTGTACTCTTCAATATGGACAATTTGTTTTCCCATTAACTGAACATTTATCATCGCCTTGTCCCATTCCGTCCGAGGTGCGATGGGGTACATTCACTTCCTCACTCAACAGTCAAAAGTTAAAAACAGGCAATTCTCAGAACATAGCTACATTGCCAATGACAAAAAGGGGGAAAAAGCGCCAATAAACTGCTGCTTTTAACGAGACATTTTAAGACACGATGACGTGCTCCACAGAATTACTGTTAAGTTCTTGGCTGGTTACTTTAAAGTAGCATTTAAGGCATATCCCTCCCTATTTGGGACAGCCTGACTCGTTAGACAAGATAAATCTAGGCTCGCTCACAGAGAACACCTCTGAAGCAACTTAGCTCATTGAAAACATCATTGCAACCTCCCAAGTGTGAGTACTCAGCCCTCTCATACTACAAGGAACAGAATGACCCTCTTCAAAGATCTTTCGGGAGAAGGTTCCCTCGGCGGAGACAATGACAGCAGTCCTCCCGGGAAGGTCTTTGGAAACAGTGTTGACACCAGGAGACGAGGCTCCTAGGAAGTGTCAGTGCGGCAGCAGGTGGAGTAGCCCTGCGTGCCGAGCAGGTCCTTTCTGACCTAGTCTCCAAGTCCTCCGCCTCCCTGTCCCGGTTCCGCCTTACGGACCTTTCCAAGCCGCCTCGCGCCCCGGTTCTCTCAGCCAGGGCAGGACTCTCGAGCCTCCCGGGAAGCGAGGCCACCTAAGACGGCCGCCGCACCTCTTCCGGGGACTCGCAGGCCCGCTCCCCGGCAGTGTGAGCACCTGACGGACCCTACCGGGGGTGGGGGGGAGGCAGCCAGCTGCTCCCGGGGGTCTCTCCGCGNCCCGGTTCCAGAGCCCTCTCCCCTTCGAGGCACCGCCGCCGCCACCCGCCTCACTCCTGAACCCCTTCTCCGGAGTACCCCAGCGGAGTTACCGGCCCACTCAAAAGTCCCGGCGCCGGCCGCCCCCACCGGTCACCCCGGCCTCGCTGTCACCGCCCAGCTCCCGGCTTCGGCCCGCACCGCCGGCGTGCCCCCGGTGACGCTCGGGTCGGTACCTTGCGGACCCCCTTGTAGATATAGAAGTAGAGCTCCCGGCCCACATTGAAGCAGAGGCGGTCGCCGTTGCCAGACTGGTCGTTGAGGTTTACGAAGGAGACGCGGACAGGGTTGGATCCCTGCGAGTTGAAGGGCACCCGGTTGGGCCGGCTGTACTCCGAGTGCGGCAGCAGCTTGTACAGACCTTCCCGGGTGGTGAATTGGGTCTTAATCTCGTTCATCTCCTTCCCTCCTCCCTCCGTCGCCATCTTGGAAAGCAGCGTTCATCCTGCCCTAAGTGCCCGGATCACGCCCACCGCGCAGGCGCCGTCCTCGACCCCACCCCCTTCTCCGCGGCCCCGCCCATTCGCGAGCCAGCCCCCACGAAGGCGGGCCGAGGCGAAAGGGGCGGGCTCATGGACGGTCTCACTGCGCACGCGTACTCACCTGGCGCGCTCCGCCCACGGGGGCGGGGCGTGCGCAAACTCCTCCCCCTGGGTNCCGCCCACTCCGTGCCTGTGGGAACCGTGCAAGCGCACCGAGCTCCGGTAAGGTGAATCTGTGGGCGCTCTGGCGCTTCGCTGAGAGACCCTAAGTCGGAGAAGCCGAGGCGCCGCCTTGCCCTCGGCCGGCTGATAGTGCCTGAGACTGAGCCTGAGACGAGCAGTTGAGGTCCGGTGTGTGGACCTGTGCATCCTAGCTGTGCTCGCCCTCCGGCAGGGCTGGGGAGGATGCAGATGGTCGGGGTGGGTGCCAGGTCCTGAGCCCCTCTACGCCTCCCAGAGGCAGTTGTCGCAGAAGATAGAGAAGGATTGGAGTTTATCACACTTGATGGTTTTGTTTTTGTTTGTTGGTGGTTTGTTTGAACGTGGGGTGGGAAGATGAGCATGAATGTACAGGACTTGTGTTTTCAAGTCTCACCTGAAACCTGACTGGTGAGCACTGGCTGGTTCTTGAGAAAAGTAGATTGTGTTGGCGCTTGTGTCTCCTGTGCTAACATCGTCACTCGGTGTCTAGAGGAAGGGGCGAGGGTCACAGCCCGTAGCTTCGGGAGCTAGATATTGAATCTGTGCATGATTTTCTTGCTCAGTAGTTAATAGCGCCTAATAAAGGTAAAGCTATTTAGTTTTTTAAAAGCCTCAAATGGATCTTGAAGTTGTTTGCTAGGAGAACCATAAAGTTGTATGGATATTCTGTACAAGGTCTAAATACTAAGGACAAGCTTACACATTAAAGTAGTATTAAACCTTGGATGCATCGATTTCTGGGTATGTGCAATGGAATACGAAGGCTTCTAAAGTAATAAACGTTATAATAGAATTCTAGAATGGAAAAGAAATGTTACACGAAGAATGAGCATTTCCTGAAAAGTCATGTCTGTAGAGTAGAAAATAAGTGAAGCAAGCCCAGCACGGTGGTGGGCACCTGTAGTTCCAGACAGAAAGAATGCCTGAGTCCAGATGTTGGAGGCTAGCCTAGCCCACGGAGCAAGATTCCCAGCTCACAAAAATTAATTGTAAAAAAGTGGGGAGCGTTCTAAAGAAGTTTAAACCATAAACATTTTATGTAGTAGAAAGCAAGGACATAAACAGTAGAAACTGTGCCAATAATGTAATAATGTATTTGACACACCTTGTAGCTTTCATACATGCTGGCAAAAAAAAAATAGCACCACAGTAAAATCCTTTATTTATTTATTTTTCTTTTTGGAGACTATCTCACTAAATAGCCCTAGCTGTCCTGGAACTCCATAGGAGACCAGGCTGGCCTCCCAACTCAGAAATCTGCCTGCCGAGTGCTGGGATGAAAGGAGTGGTCTACATGCCCATCTTAAAATCCTTAATACATCTCTAGAATACACCTTCAATTTCATTTTGTTGTTACTTGTCTTTTTCTAAAATACAAATATGAATCAGAACTCTCAAAAATACTAGGCCATGTTCAATGGGCAATCCCAATCTCCCATAGCTATGTGATTTTTGCACCAAAACCAGGTGTTTATAATGGTTATCTTGAGGGGTAAGTAACAGCCTGAATTATCTAAAAAGAATTCAGTTGGGTTTTCTAGTTAATAGGGGAAAATATGCTTTGGGAGGGGAAACCTCAGCAAACAGAAACTGAGACCCAAAAAAATTTTTGTCGACCTTGAACCATAAGGTTGAATTGCCCATAAGACCGGTATACCACTGGGCATGATGCTAATGCCTTAATCTCAGCACTTAGGAGAGAGAGGCAAACAGATGTCAAGGCCAGCCTGGTTTACACAAAGAGTTCCAGAACACTCAGGGCCACATAGTGAAACCCCTGTCTCTTATACACATCTAGATGTGTATAAGAGACAGGTACTTGAGAAGTGGGAGCAGGAGGATCAGGAGTTCAAGGACATTCTCAGTTAAGTAGTCAGTTGAGAAACCAGCCTAGGCCACTTTAGACCCCCTCTAAAAGAGAAGTGATTCCAGCACTTGGGAGGCAAAGGCAGGCAGATCTCTGTGAGTTCGGGGCCAGCCTGGGTGAGTTCCAGGACAGCTGAGGCTACACAGAGAGATCCTGTCCCAAAAGAAAAAGAAGAAAGAAAGAATTCAATGCCAACCTGTGCTACATAGCAAGACACTATCTAAAAACAACAACCAAGGCTAGAAAGATGGCTCAGTGGTTAAGAGCACTTGCTTAATCTTTCAGAGGGGCCAGGTTTGATTCCTAGCACCCACATGGCAGCTAGCAACCTTCTGCAACTCCAGTTCCAGGGAATCATATGTCCTCTTCTGGCCTCCACAGGCACTGCATGCATAATATACACAGACATACATGCTGGTAAAATACTCATACACATAAAAAATAAAAATCATCTGGGCATGGTAGTATACACCTTTAATCCCAGCACTTAGGAGGCAGAGGCAGATGGATCTCTGTGAGTTCAAGACCAGCCTGGTCTATAGAACCAGGACAGCCAGAGCTACATAGAGAGACAGGGTCTCTCTCTCAAAAAAAAAAAGTGTGATTCCTTTTCACAAAGTGTTAGAATTTTGTGGCTGGGTGGTGGTGGCACACACCTTTAATCCCAACACTCAGGGAGGCAGGGGCAGGTGGATCTCTGTGAATTCGAGGCCAGCCTGGTCTACAAAGAAAGTTCTAGGACAGACAGTGCTGTTACACAGAGAAACCCCATCTCAAAAAAAAATCATGAAAAATTAAAAATTGTGTTTCTAGACCTTGAAGATACAGTCCAGTAGAATGATGGTTAGCAGGGGGTAAGAAGATGGAGGTTGACAGATGTTGGGCAAAAGATTGAAACTTTCAGTTAGTATGAAATAAGTCCTAGAGCTCTTTTGTACAGGCTAATATTCAGTTATAACAAGATAGCATATTTTGGAAAGTAGGTTTTAAGTGTTTAAGTGTTTCACCACAAAAAGTAAATACCTAGTCTTGCATGGTTGCCTACATCTGTAATCCCAACAACGGAGGTAGAGGAAGAAGGATCACCAAGTGAATTTAAGCCCATTCTAGGCTACATGAGAGACTGAAGGATCACCAAGTGAATTTAAGCCCATTCT
>LZPO01089558.1:2190150-2211469 GCA_001675575.1 Neotoma lepida
TGTGTGTGTGCATTCCTGTGTATGCCCATAATGAGGGGACCTGAGTGCAATGGTGCCATGTAGGAAGGTCAGAGGATAACTTTGGGGAACCAGTTCTCTCCTTCCACCTTTACATGGGTTCCAGAATTTGAGCTCTGATTGCCAAGCGTGTGCAGCAGGAACCTTTACGCCCTGAGCCATCTCACCAGTCCTCGGTTTTTAAATTTATTGTGGTTCCAGGAATTGAACCTAGGGCCTTGTGCATAATACCCTTCCACTAAATATAGATAGCTCCAGCCTTCTTCTTACTTTATTTTGAGATGGTCTCAGTTTCCCAGACAGGCCTTAAACTCACAATCCTGCTTCAGCCACCCAAATAACCAGGATTAGAGTCTTGTGCCACAGGCCCTCTTCAGATGTAGCAGTTAGTAAGTACATATGATGTGAACACTATACTAAGTATTTAAATATGCTTTCCTTTTTTTAAATGCAAATATGCAGTGCCTAAGGGGAGTAGAAGAGGGTGTTGGAACCTCTGGAGTTACAGATAATTGTGAGCCGCCATGTGGCTGCTGGGAACCAAACCCAGGTCCTCTGCAAGAGGAAGCCAGTGCTCTTAACTGCTAAGGTCTGCAGGACTATACAGTAGGATTTCAGCTGGTAAAGCAGAAGCAATCCACCAGAATTAATGCATTCTGATGGAGGAGATCCAGTCGCAAGGCACTGGGAGTACTGCCTTTTATATTACAGCTGTTCTTACAGTGAATTTCTTGTGAAACCATGGCTCTCCCCTCTTTGAGTGGAACCTGTCCCAAAGAAGACCCAGCAGTGTGTAAATTACTGGGTACAATTTCTCCCATATGCTGGGTGACACCCCCCCCCTCCGTGGGACCTTCAAGGAGAGAATCTAGTCCGGCAGTCAATAACCTTGTACCCACAGCTTAATCTCTGCTCCATTCCCTGAGACAAACATTAGAAACTAACTCCCTGCGATTATCTCCCATTTGGCAGGACATACGGGCAGGAAGGGAGTCTTTCAAACAGATCACATTTGGTACCTTCAAGGATAAAGGGACGTCCAAGCTCATTTGATTCCAGTCCATCCTGATTAGGGAGAGCGAGTACCCTAAATTTTCCTGCAGCCAACTTGGAAAGTGCTATCCTCTAGTTCTGCCTTAAAAGCTATTAATTGCCTTACCCCTGCCCTCACCTTGGTTTATTGATTTTAACCTAGGAATGTAGTAGTATGCACAAACTCCCCTTCTCCCTTCTTAAAATGTAAACCCTCCTAAATCAACTTTACTGCCTCTTAATGCTGCCCAGGGGTCTTTCTGGCCATGCCTCCCTGGGGCCAGAAAGATGCTGATGGTGTCACTTGGGACAGCTCCTATCTGCTTCTTGTTCCTGAGAAAAAATTCTAGTTCTGAACTTTACAATTACCAGAAAACTGCCTTTGTTTTGTGTGTGTGTATATAAACCAAAAAAACTTTGCAGCACGAGAGGATTAATAAACTGGCATGAAGCTCAGAGTGAGAGATTCTTTCGCCCTCAGATCCCGTGAACCTTTCACTGGCAGAAGGCTTCCCTCTGAACCATGAGAGGGCATTGAGGCTGGCTCTCAGTAGGTCTTGGTACTTAACCACCTAGCCATATCTCCAGCCCCCATGCTTCCTATTCGTAGAAGACCTAATAATGTAGGTAACATTTCCCCTTTCTACAAATGGGAAGACAATCAGACTAATGAAATGTCTTGTTCATGTTACTACCCTAGAGTTAAATATTAGTAGAACAATATGAGTTTAGTTCTTAAAAGAGAAACAGCAGCCAGGGTGGTTGCTCATCCTTTAATCCCAGCACTGGGGAGGCAGAGGCAGGCAAATCCCTTGAGTTAGAGGCCAGCCTGGTTTACATAGAGGATTCCAGGCCTTTAACAGCTACATTACGAGACTCTTTCAAAAACAAAACAAAAGGGAAGCATCACAAGTCAGGCATGGTGGCAGTATTTGTATTCTATTACTTTTGGAGGAACAAAAACAATAGAAAGTTATATCTGCCTATATAATCATAGGTAAATGGGCATATGTGTTTATATATTAAATTATAAAAGGAAATTTATTGGGTTATCTTACACAGTTGGAGGCTAGGTCATCCAAAAGTAGCCATCTGCACACTGAAGAGCCAGAGAACCTAGTACCTGCGGCACAGTACAAGAAACTCGTAGCCTCAGAATGAGTGAGACAATGATTCAGTCCCAGGTTCAAGGCCTGGCTTTTCCCTGGGAATCAATGATGTGAGTCCACACAGCGATAGAGGCTGAAGATGAATGGAGTTTGTGCTTGCTGGCTGGCATTCTCTTCCACTTGTATTTCATCCTCAGCCCATTGGACCGCACTGCCCACATTCGGGGGAGCGTTTCCCCTCAGTTGCTGCCCCACCTTTCAGTCTTCTCTAGCCGTGTCCTCACAGACACACCTAGAAGTGTACTTTATTAGTCCCCTAGGCACCTCAACCCTGTCAAATTGACAAACTTAACCATAACAAGCTCACCATTTGTGAACTTGGCTCCCAATGTATCTCCGTATATCATACTTAATCTCCAAATAGAGATGATAATAAGATCATAATTCTGACTAATATGATAGAACTGCATACAACCAAAAATTTATCAATTCCTTTCCCCAGAATAGATGATAAGATCCTTTGAAGAATACTTACTCTTCTGACATCTCTGATACTAAGTCAACTAATGTTACAGTACATAATACAGGGATAGGAGGGGAAAGAAAACAAGGATTATCTGTTCAATATATAGCTATATATACACAAACACATTCCTAACCAGGAAAGAAATACTCATGCCAGTTACATGATCCTTTCTGTAACTGTAACATAGCTGAGGCTGGTATTTATAACTGTCTTCTGCTATCCATTCTGTATTCCTTTTTGTTGGTGGTTTGTGTGTGTGTGTGTGTGTGTGTGTGTGTGTGTGTTTGTCTTGTTTTGTTTTGTTTTTTGTTTTTCGAGACAGGGTTTCTCTGTTTCCCTGGCAGTCCTGAAATTCTCTCTGTAGAGCAGGCTGGCCTCAAACTCAGAGATCTGCCTGCCTCTGCCTCCTGAATTCCAGGATTAAAGGTGTGGGTCACCATGCCCAGCTGAAGAGTCTGTTTCTGTTTACCCCAAATAGAGAAGACAACAACAGACCTAAGAGAGAATTCCACTCACCTACTTTGACGAACTGGTTTAATTGGGTTANTTCCAGGAGCATGAGAAAATTAATGATAGCTACACCTTTGAAGATGAGCCCTTCCCCACCCCTAGCACTTGTTAGTCACATATATCCTTGGAAAGGGGAGGGGTTTGTGTGCCTCATACACTCTCCCCCAGTGGGCCCAATCTTGTACAAGTCTTCTACAAGCAGTAACAGCTGCTCTGATTCAAGACAGCAATGATCTCATCTGACCCAGAAGAAACAGCCACACAACACTCTTCCTCCAGTTATGCTCTCCGAGACCTGGACGAGGTAATGATATACATGTATGAATATTTTATCTCATTTACAGCTGAGCATTGGGTCATCATACCACAGCAAGAGTTATTTCTTCTTAGCGCTTTGAGTAATGAATCTCCACAGTAACCACATAAAGAAACTTCTCTAACCAAAGCTGACAGTATCAATAATCTGTGGGCATAAGCATAAATGTTAAGCAGAGACAGGTGGATCTAAGTTCGAGACCATCCTGGTCTACATTAGCAAGTGGTCTACTGTACCAGGCTTTTTCTTTTAACCACCAACCAGCTCCCAAATCATGACACAGAGACTTATTAGTTTTGAAAGCTCGGCCTATCTTGAGCACATTTCTGGCTTGCTCTTTTAAATTAACTTATTTCTCTTTATCTGCCTTTTGCCTCGGGTCTTATTACCTTTTCTTACTTTCTTGCTGTCTCTATGTATGCCTGGCTTCTTGCCTTGGGTGTCTCCATTCTTCTTCTTCTCTCCTTCCTCTTCATTCTTCTCAAGCCTGATTTCTCCTCCTATTTATTCTTTCTGCCTGCTAACACTGCCTATCTTTTCTCCTGCCTAGTTATTGGCTGTTCAGCTTTAGACCAACCAGGTGCCTTAGGCAGGCAAGATGAAACAGATACAACATATCTTTACATAGTTTAACATATATCCTTACATCATTAAACAAATGCAGCATGCACAAAAGTAACACACCTTTACACAGTTATAGTCATATTCTACAGCATAAACAAATGTAACATCTTTGCCTACTTAAAATAATATTCTGCAACAGTGTGCATAGCAAGTTCCAGGACAGCCAGGGCAACACAGGGAAACTCTGTCTTGAAAAATCTAAAAAAAAAGAAAAAAAAAACAAAACCATAAATCTTAGAAAGCAGTTTGAGAAGCACCTCATATCCTCTTAACAAAACAACAGAAGCTTGCCCACTAGACATTTTTGTCTTGGCTTACAGTACCAAACATGGTTCTTTCCTGTGGAATGGGCCTTAAATCCAACTGGAAAGTAGTTGATGGCACTCATAACAGTTGTGCTGCTATTGCACCAGCAGACACATCTTATCTGGCATGTTGATTGTTAACATACTGTGTCCATTGCTAAGCAGGAGCATTGGCAGCAGTTCTGTCCCAACAAGCTATGACAGTAGCCTGTATGCAAGGGGCCTAACTTAGGCCTTCCTGGCCTACAACTTGTTGAGAGTTAGCCCACCTCTGGCAGTGGGATTTTCACTCAATAATCTTATGGCTTCTGGGAGTACCTTTTCCCACCTGTTTAAACTTCTTAACTGGCGTTTTTATTTATAGGCACAGGCTATTACAGGATTTCCTCAACCACCTTGTTGGGTATCTTCTTTGCTTTACCCAACCATTAGAGACCCAAGAATTTCACAGCTGTGCCTTGTACCCTTTGCAGACCAATTGCTTATCTTTGCTCCTTTAGAAACATTTGCGCATCTTTTAGATACTTTTATAAACCAGTAAGACACTCAAAAGTTAGCATATCGTCTATATAATGACATTTTTTGCCATTGGTGGGCAGTGTTAGTACATGCCTGTAATCCCAGCATTTCAGAAGTAAGAGGATTGCCACAAGTTCTGATACAGCATGGGCTTTGTAGTGAGTTCAATGCAAGCTTGTTCTACCTGGCAAGATCCCATCTCAAAAAATAAATTAATAAATAGGTATGGTATGTGCCTATAATCCTAGCACTAGGGAGGCTGAGACAAGGTCAGGGAGTTTGAGGATATTTTTAGCTACATAGTCTGAGGTCAGCCTGGACTACATGACTTTGTCTCCAAACAACAACGAAAACGGTGATGCACATCTATAATCACAGTATTTGGGAAGTGAAGGAGAAGCAGGAAGATCAAGATTTCAAAATCATTCTTGGCCACTTAAGGAGTTCAAAGACAATCTTGGGATACGTAAGATCCTATCTCACACAGAGAGATACACACAGAAGGTTTAAAAGGGTAGGACAGGGTAGGAGCACTGACTGTTCTTCCAGAGGTCCTGAGTTCAATTCCCAGCAACCACATGGTGGCTCACAACCATCTGTAATGAGACCTGGCGCCCTCTTCTGTATACATAATAAATAAACCTTAAAAAAAAAGTCTCAACCTCTCACCAGGCGGTGGTGGTGCACGCCTTTAATCCCAGCACTCGGGAGGCAGAGGCAGGCGGATCTCTGTGAGTTTGAGGCCAGCCTGGTCTACAAATTGAGTTCCAGGACAGCCAGANCTGTTATATATAGAAAACCCTGTCTCAAAAAAACAGAAAAAAGAAAAAAAGAAAGAAATGGTAAGCCAGTTATCCAGTGTACTCACCAAGTCAAGGGCCAATATACGGGACACTGTGCTTGTCTACTTCCCATTGTAATTCCTCTTTTTATGTAGACAGGTTCACCCTGGGCAGACAGCTCAACCTCAGTTGCATGTGTTCTCACCCACAGCAGGGGCAGTGCAAGAAGGTATACCATTCCATAGCACATAGGGAGAGAAGGCCATGTCAGGATTGTCCCCGTGTTCACTCCGTCCTTAGCAGGCTCAGCCTCAGTTTGCCTGGCTTATTATTATTCATAGTCAGAACAATGCAGCTGCTCTTCCCGAATTCATCATTGGCTCTCTCATGTCTGTCTAAGCACCGAGTGTTGCATGACTCTTCCTGAGCAGTCTGATAGAGTGATGACTAAGAATTTCACCCAGGTCTAGCTTGGTGAGTTTAATTGTGCTTACTTATAGGTGAAAGATAACTTACAAGAACATAAACAACTTAAGGACACCCGTGCCACAATGGAACAGTTTGTCCTCTCCACCAGCAATTATTAACTGCTTATATGTCCTACAGACAGGTTTGTGCACCCTCCCCCCACCTTCCAAAATAGCACTGTTAGTGGCACCAATCCGGTGAGCAAGTGATTGCAACTGCTGTGATTCAAGATGGAAATAATGATTCTGTGAAGGCAGCTGCTTTTTGGTGATGATGGGGAACATAGTAAGGCCAGTGAGTTCCATGATCATAAACCCACTGCTGCACTCCTGTGGCTGTGGAGTGAGTTCCTTAGAAACAATGCTGTTTGGAATATCATTGCAGTGGATAAGTAGTTCTATAAGTCCTTGGCATTTTTGACAGAGTGCTGCTGCTATGAAAATAGTACAACGTAATCAGCTGTCACCTGAGGGAATGCTACTATATTAGAGCTCAGGGTTTGGCTTCTGCTGTTGGCAGAGTACTAAGTACCAGTCACAGCCAGGTTCCTCCTTACTGAGTAGAAGTCTGTCTTACTTTTCTGTTACATGGCAGAAGGCATGCAGGCATGGTGCTGGAGCAGTAGCTGAAAGCTTACATCCTTATCTGCAAGTAGGAGGCAGAGAGTACTAACTGGGAATTGTGGACTTGTGGAACCTCAAAGTCCACCTGCAGTAACACACCTGCCCCAACAAGCCACACCCCTAATCCTTCCCAAACAGTTCTACCAACTGGGAAACAAGCATTCCAATATATTAAGACCATTTTCATATATATGGAGACCATTTTCATTCAAACCACTACAAAGTACATATTTCTGAGCACTTGAAGAAACTTCATTTCTGCCATCATGACCACCTTGTTCATGAGCCCATTAGGCAATGTCAGGGATGGCTGGGGAAACAATTGACTGCTATCCACAGAATAGGTCGTCTTATCTACTTGATTACAGGCTGTTTATGATGAGGTCACTTTTTGGTGAGTTTCCATGAAAATGTGAATATCTTCACATCTTTTTTCCCATTTGGAGAAGTTTGTCCATATACTCTGTCACCAATTTTCCAATCATGATCTTCTAAGTCCCTGGCCATCCACCTAAATCATTGGCTACAATTCAACGATCTGTGTATAGTTACATATCTGGCCATTTTTCCTTCTGAGTAAAATGTATAACCAGATGCACTGCCCAAAGTTCTACCCACTGTGGGGATTTTCCTCACCACTGTCCTTCAGGAATGCCCCAGAGATAGATATAATGCTCCAGTTGTTTATTTCCCAGTAGTGCTCACAAAACATGCACAACCATCTACAAATCAGGCACTAGCCTTCTCTCCCTCTGTCAGCTGATCATAGGGCACATTCCGTAAGGCATAGATGCAGAGTAAGGACTGTGAGCATTTGAGCCACTTTGAGTAACTCTCTTGGGCCTCAGGACTTTCTTGGACCCAGTCTACACCAGCACACTTAACTTTTGGTAATGGCTTGCTGCTGTTCATGTCTGACTTTATGGCTTTGTGGATCAGATAACAGCCAGTTCATGATGGGCAGCTTTGGTCACATGGTAACTTAATGGTCCATGGTCAAGCATTCATTTTCCACTAAGGGCCCAATAGCTGGCCACAACCTCCCTCTTAAAAAGTTACCTCTGCAGGTAACAGCAGAGCCTTACTCAAAAATTGCAAGGAGGAGGACCAGTGACATGATTCAGCAGGTAGAGGTGTATGGGGGCAGATCTGATGTCCTGAGTTTGGGTCCCAATCCCGTAAGTTGGCAGGAGAATCTACTCTCAAGAATTATCCTTTGATCTCCACACACACATCATGGCACAGGAGCACCTGCACTCACACAACAATAAATAATAAAAAAATTTCAAAACCAGCAGCATTTTTTTAAGAGTTACCTAGTATGTGGGCAGAAGTAACATACCCAAATGCCTCCAAAATTCAAATAGACTTAACTATTGTGCATCTTTCTTGGTTAAAGTAAGGGCTAGATGTAATAACTTATTCTCCACCTTAAATTGCAAAATCTCAGCAGGCACAACGGCACTGGACTCCTAGGAATTTCACTGAGAGATGACCCTTGAAATTTAATTGAATATATTTCCCATCTTCCTATACACAAGTACTATACCAAAAAGTCTAGAGTAGTTGCTGACAGGCTCATGTGGTCCAGTTAGCATGATGTCATAAATGTGATGGACCAGTGTGATAATTTGTGGGAGAGAAGGATGATCAAGATCCCTGAAAACTGCATTAACACACAAAGCTAGAAGTCCCTGTGTCTCTGAGGTTGGTCAGTGAAAGTGTATTGTTGACCGTGGCCAGCTGAAAGCAAATCACTTCTGGTGAGCATTATGGACAAGTATGTAAAAAATGACATTTTCCAGGTCAGTAGCTACATATCATGTTAATCTACACAGGCAAGGAAAATGCATCTGGTATGGTAGCTGAAATTGGGTTCACCATGTGGTTAAGCCTACAATAATCAAGTGGCATTCTCCAAGATCTGCAGAGTCCAAATAGGAAAGTGAAATGGCTCTGTGGCTAGAACCCTGCATCTTTCAAGTCCGTAATGGCAGTGCTGATCACTCTGATCCCACCAGAGATACAGTATTGTCTAGGAGGTCACTGTTTTTCCAAGTAAAGGTAGCCCTAATGGCTTCTATTTGGTTTTTCCACTATAATAGCCCTCACTGCACGGGTTAGAGAACAAATAAAGGAATTTTGCTATGTTAAGCATAAATTCCAATTATGCATTCTGGGACTGAGGAAATAACCACAGGATGAGTTCACAGTCCCCCTGGACACACTCAGTTTTGATGACCTGACCTCCATAAGTCTCTAATTTTGAGGGCTACAGTGCTGTTTGGCTCCTCCCTGAGTTAACATCAGTGTACAGCTAGTGTTCAGTAGACCCCAAAAAGTTTGACTAATTCTTTTTCCTCATTATACAGTCTCCCTGGTAAAAGAACACAAGTACCTTTAGGGAAGGACAGGACAGTGAAATGTCCTTGATAGGACCTGCCATCACCTTTATTCATAGGATTCTGGATCCATAAACTGGCTTAAGACTGAGAATCAGTTGAGGGCCTGTAGCTCTCTGCCTCTGTGATTCAAGGTATCCTTTTGTTCTTCACTCTGGAATTCTTCTTAATACAGATCAGATAATTCGGTAGGCCTCTTATCTGTTTAGCTTGTGGGAACACAATGATTAGTTAGCCAACACCATAGGTCTGCATGAGTCAGATCATCATTGTTTGACCTTTGCTGTCCATTAAATATACCTCCCTTGTCTTTGGTGACGGAATACTGCCCCTGGGTCCCACCACACCAGGTTCCAATACACTCATTACATTTAAATTTCAAGGTTGTATGCAGCTCTCACTGTAAGGTCTGCCATAATGAGGACCAAGACAGCTCTTCAGAGTTCCGGATGCTCCCTCACAGATCTGTTTCTTGAAGTACCAGTGAAGGGCATATCTGAACCCTCTTACTGTGGAGATTTTATACAGAATATCCACTCCACCATTCCAGTTTGGGGATCCTTGGAATAGCTCCTTCAGTAGTACACCAAGGGATATCCAGCATGTTCAGGTCTTTCACAACAGGCCATCTGTTGACCTATACTTAAGCCAACCAGATAAGCTGTTAGAACCTTTCTTTGTCTTTCCTTTCTTTTCTTTTTTTTTAATTATTGTTTTTGCTTTTTGTATTTTGAGACAGGGTTTCTTTGTGTATCCCTGGCTGTCCTGGAACTCACTCTGCAGACCAGACTGGCCTCTTTGGAGATCTGCCTGCCTCTGCCTCCCAAGTGCTAGAATTAAAGGCACCTTTCTTTTTTTTTTTTAAAGATTTATTTATTATGTATACAAAAGAGGGCGCCAGATCTCATTACAGATGGTTGTGAGCCACCATGTGGTTGCTGGGAATTGAACTCAGGACCTCTGGAAGAGCAGTCAGTGCTCTTAACCTCTGAGCCACCTCTCCAGCCCCTAAAGGCACCTTTCTTAACTTTGTGAACTGCAATCAGAATCTCTGCTCAGTGGACCTATACCAATACATTCAATCCTAATTTTATGTTCTTTGTACCACTATCATACACCTGAAATCTATTTTTCTTCCAATACATGTTCCCCAGGCCCCTGCTTGTCTGAATTAGAAACTCAAGTTCTTTAGGAACAGAGGAATGTAATGTACCTCCAGGGTCATAGTGTAACTACACTTGTAACTGCAGATATTCTTAGAAGCTGAGAGTTAAATTTGCATCATAGTTCAGCCAGTCTCATGAAGGCTTGTGGCTAGGGTTGGGTTGGGTGGATTTGGTTTGGTTGGGTTTAGTTGGGTTTGGTTTGATTTGGTTTTTTGAGACAGACTATTACTGTAGCCCCATCTGGCTTCCAACTCATAGCAATTCAACTACCTCAGCCTCCCAAGTGCTAGGATTACAAGCAGGAGCCTTCATATGCAGCTCTGTGCTATTATTATTTTTTGACAACTTCAGCGTGTGACTACAGGTCAGAAGATTCTCCTTCTGAACATGTTTAGAATCACTTAGGTTGTTTCTGCACATCTGGAACTGGGACAGTGAATTCCTGAGGGTTTTTCTTTAGTACTTTATTCAAAGGTGTGAAAAACAACCAGCTAACAAAACCATGTTTCTTAGTTTTCCAGAAATACTTCAAAGTATCATACATAGACATTAAATTCTTTGCCTCTCCTGAGTAATGAACTCTGAGTATAAAATGCATTTGTTCTTCATGCTTCTTTAAATAGTTCAAGCCAGACATTATCAGTGTGCTCTCTGCTGTCAGGAGGGGGCCTGGCAACTTCAGGTCTAATTGTAGTAGAGCACCAGCTCCAGAAACCACAGATCTAATCAAGGAGCTTCAGCCTTACTCTTCTGTTTCTCTAGATCCACTCCAGGTACCAAAATCCCTATTAGGATTTCCTATGGCAATAGAACTAATCTAGTAAAGTATATCATTATAGACCAGGTGTGGTAGTAGAGGCCTTTAAAAATCCCAGCACTTAGGAGGTAGAGGCAGAAGAATCTCTACAAGTTCAAGACTAGCCTGGTCTACATAGGGAGTTCTAGGCCAAGAAAGGCTATGTAGCAAGACCCTACCTCAAAAAAAAATTATTTAACATAAATGTGTGTACATGTATGCGTATACACACACACACCATTATTACCAGAAATTTATTGGGTTGGCTTATACAGTTGGAAGTTGGATAGTCCAACCATAACCATCAGACAAAGAATTGTTCAATACAAGAAACAGAAAGCCTCAAAACAAGAGGAAACACTGAATCAGGCCCAGGCCTACCTGAAGGCCTGGATGATCTGTGGGAGCCATTANTATAAGTGTACTTTACAGAGCTGAAGATGTTCCTGGGGGACAGCAGCTGCAATAGAACTTGTTCAGGAAGAGTGGAGCTTATGTGTTTGTTTGTCCTGGCTGTCTTTCTCATCTTCCTCCTATTCCTTTTTCTTTTTTCCAACAGAATTTGATGCAGCTCAGACTAGCCTCCAACTTGCTATGATGTGGCCAATGACGCCTTTGAACTTGAACCCTGNACTTGATCCTCCTGTTGCCACCTTCTGTGTGCTAGGATTACAGCTGTGTACTACAATGCTGGAAAACTTTTGTGTGTGTGTAATGCTAGGGATCAAACCCAGTATCTTGTGCATGCTAGGCAAGTGCTCTACCACTGAGCTACAGCCCCAGCACCTCTCTTCTCCCACTTTTATTCCATCTGGACCCAGCCTATTGGATAATGCTGCCTATATTCAAGGCATTGCATACCAGTCTTCTCTGGAAATGTTCTGGCAGACAAACCAGGAAGTCTGCTTCACCGATTCTTTAGGCATCTCTTAGTCCAGTCAAAATGAAAATTAAGAGTAACCATCACAGTGATACATGGCTGTAATCCCAGCATCCGGGAGATTGAGGCAGAAAGATTATGAGTTTAAGGTAGCCCTGGCCAAATTAGACTGACTCAAATAATTAAAAAAATTTGTGTGTGTGTGTGGTGTGCATATGTGTGTGTGCACAAATATTTGTGCATGTGGAGGCCAGAGGTGGACATCAAGTGTTTTTCTCAGTTGCTTCTTCATCTTGCTTTTTTAAATTTATTTTTATTATTCTTAATTACACGTGTCTACATGTTAGTATGTCCACAAATATAGTTTGCCTCTGCCTGCCTCTGCCTCCCAAGTGCTGGAATNAAAGGCTTGCAGCACTACGCCCAGCCAAAAGATTTATTTTAAATTATATGTATGTGAGCCAGGCATACCTTTAATCCCAGCACTCGAGAGGCAGAGGCAGGCAGATATCTGAGTTCAAGGCTGCACAAAGAAACCTGTCTCATAAAACCAAATAAATAAATTATGTGCATTCGAGTTGCAGGTGCCCAAAGACCAGAGATGTTGGATTCCCCTAAAATTGAGTCATAGGCCAACGAGCCACCCAGTGTAGGTACTGAGAACTGAACTCTGGTCCTCTGCAAGATTAGTAGCACTCTTAACTGCTAAACCGTCTCCTCAGCCCCTCCACCTTTTAAGACAGGATCTCGCCTTGAACATGGAGCTCACGGACTGATCTAGACTGACTGGTTGGCAAGCCCCAGAGAGCTTCCTGTCNCTGCTTCNTTAGTGATGAGATTTTAGGCACACAGCTATGCCTGACTTGTTTGCGGGTGCTGGTAAGTGAAATTAGCTACACATGTTTACACAGCAAGCGCTTCATCTCCTGAGCCATGTCCCCTCAACCAGTTACTTGTGTGTAGGTGTGTGAGTGCGTGCACTTGTGCGAGCACACACAATCACAGCACTCACGTGGCAGTCAGAGGACAGACAGCTTNCAGCCTTCCACCTTGATGAGGCTGGGTCTTGTGGTGATATTGTGTCTCCAATATATTGTGCACCCTAATAAACTTACTGGGGTCAGAGAACAGAACAACAACTAGATAGACATAGAGGCCAGAAAATGGTAGCACACACACCTTTAATCCTATCACTTGGGAGGCAGAGATCCATTCGGATCCCTGTGAGTTCAAGGCCACACTGGAAACAGCCAGGCATGGTGACACACACCTTTAATCCCAGGAAGTGATGGCAGGAAGCAGAAAGGTATATAAGGCATGAGGACCAGGAACTAGAGGCTTTTTAGCAGCAGTTCAGCTGAGACACTTTTTGGGTGAGGACTCAGAGGCTTTTGAGCAGCAGTTCAGCTGAGATTCATTCGGGATAGGACTCAGAAGCTTGCAGTCTGAGAAACAAGATCAGCTGAGGAGTTGTCGAAGTGAGGTTGGCTGTGNCTTGTTCTGTTTCTCTGATCTTTCATCGTTCACCCCAATACCAAGATCCGAGTTTTTATTAATAAGACCTTTTAAGATTCATCTTACAGGGTCTCTCATGTCCTGTCACAGCACAGTATACTTCAGGCTCTCTGGCCCATGAGCTGGCTTCTTTTCCTGTCCAAGCCTCTCATCTCACAGTAGCAATGCTGAGATTTCAGGGGCTNGGGAGCAAGTCATTTGACCCACTGAGCCATCTCCCCAGATCAGCCTTTTGTTTTGTTGTTTTTTTGTTTGTTTTTTGTTTTTGTTTTTTGAGACAGAGTTTTTCTGTGTAACAGTCCTNGCTGTCCTGGAACTCGATTTGTAGAACAGGCTGGCCTCGAACTCACGGAGATACACCTGCCTCTGCCTCCCAAGTGCTGGGACTAAAGGCGTGTGCCACCACAGCCTGGCATTGTTTTTGTTTTTTGAGACAGGGTTTCCCTTGGCTGTCCTGGAACTCGCTCTATAGACCAGACTGGCCTGGAACTCACAGAGATCCACCTGCCTCTGCCTCCTGAGTGCTGGGATTAAAAGCATGTGCCACCATCGCCTAGTTTTTGTTTTGGTTTTTTGGTTTTTTGGTTTTTCGAGACAGGGTTTCTCTGTATAGCTTTGGCGCCTTTTCCTGGAACTCACTTGGTAGCCCAGACTGGCCTCGAACTCACAGAGATCCACCTGCCTCTGCCTCCCGAGTGCTGGGATTAAAGGCNNGCNNCACCACNGCCCNGCCTAGTTTTTGTTTTTTTTNAAAACAAAAAAAGGACACAGTTTGAGCATATGGCCTATGCCTATAATCCCAGAGGCAGGAGGATCATAGCAAGTTCCAGACCAGTCAGGGCTACCTAAATAAGCAAGACCCTCTTTCAGGAAACAAGAAAGATATAATAAATATTTGTATGAAATTTTCCTCACATAACACAGTACCATGTAAAATTAAAATGACAATTTACTTCACACACACACACACACACACAAACCAGTAAGGGGAAGGGAGGGAAAAAAAGAAAAAATAAACTAAAATATAAGGAAAATAGGAAACAGAGCTGGGTATTACAGGCTCTCGCCTGTAATCTCAGCACTCAGAGGCTGAAACAGGAGGATCACCATGAGTTTGAAGCCAGCCTGGACCATATAGTGAGTTTTTTGGTTTGTTTGGTTTTGTTTGTTTTCACAGCTGTGTTTATTGTTTTAAGAAAGACTACAAAAAGGTAGACAGGCACACTAAATTACCACATGCATGGACACCTCACCACTGGGAGGTGAAGCCCCATGGAGAGTGTGCAGGGCTACCCTCAAAGCTGTAACATGCAGAGCAAACAAAATAGTGATTTCTATACAAGGGGCCATGTTTTTCTTNATTTTCCTCCCCATAAACATCTATCNCAGATTGAAGACACTGAGAAAATGAGGAAGTTGTCCTGCAAGTTCTGTGGGGTATGGGAGTTACCACTCATGTACACACAAACACAAAAATAAATAAATAGTAGTTGTGAAGGAACTGAGGAAGAAGACTTAATGGATAAAAGCGCTTGTTGGTAGGTAGAATGTTTGCCCTACCATGCAGAAAATTCTCCACTTTGAAATAAGGAAGTAGAAATAGGAGAATCAGTAGTTCAAGGTTATCCTCAGCTACATATATGCAAGACCAGCCTCAAGGCTAAATAAAATCATGTCTCAATATAATAAACTACCTAGAAATATATTTAACCAAGAATGTGAAAGACCTCTACAATGAAAATTTTAAAACATTGAAAAAAGACACTAGACATTGGAAAGACCTTCCATGCTTGTGGATTGGCAGAATTAATATTGTGAAAATGGCTACATTATCAAAAGTAATGCAGTGCAATCCTTACCAAAAATTTCAGTGATATTCTTCACAGACTTAGATAACCCTAAATTTCATCAGAAACACAAAGGCTACAAGTGGCCAGAGTCTAAACAGAACACTGCTAGTGGTGGTATCACAATGCTTGATGTCTAATTATATTGTGTTGCCATAGTAACAAAAATAACAAAGTGGGGCTGGGAGAGATGGCTCAGTGGTTAAAAGCATTGGCTTCCCTTCCAGAGGACCCAGGTTCAATCCCTAGTACCCATATAAAGGGTCATAACTCTATGACTCCAGTTCGCAAGAACCTTGGTCTACTGTGGGAGTCTACAGTGACTCCAGCTTGTGGCTTGATTCCATCCTGACTTGAGGTCAGAGAGTTCAAGCTTGTTTTTGCTCCTTAAGGCTGAATAACAGGATGATTGGCCAAAAGNGTGGTTACTAGATGTTTTGCTCCTCAAGGCCAAATAACAGGTTGATTGGCCAAAGACGTGGTTACTAGATGTTTTTAGAATTAAGGAGGTGTTTACACTTGTTTGTTCCTTGAATCATAGTAAGGAAGTCTTTTGCCTCCCTTGCTTTGGGTAAAAAAAGGCTAGGAGAGATAAAATCCGGGCTGCTGCAGTATTCACTGAGAGCCCTCCTGATTCTATCTTCTGTCTCTTGTCTCTTTCTTTCTTAATTCTCACTCCCTTATTCAGCTATTGTTCAACAGGTTGGATGGTCCCAACAGTCTACATAGTGACTTCTACACCAGCCACTGTTACACAGACCCTGTCTCAAAAGACAACAGCTACATAGGCATGGGCAAACACTTTCTGAGTAGGACTCCAATAGCACAGGAAATAGCCCCAAAGAATTGACAAAGTTGCATGAAATCAAAAGGCTTCAGCACAGCAGGGAAACAATCACCAAAATGATCAAACTCCAGAACAGGAAAAAATTCTCTGCCAGCTATGCTTCAGAAATTAATATCTAGGTAGAAACAATATCTGCCTAGCGTGTGTAAAAAAAACTGCAAAAAGTGAAACACAAAACTACTAATCAATAAATGGGCTAATGTCAGTTCTCAAAGAAGAAACAGGTAACCAATAAATATTTTTACTAATCAGCANGGGAGTTTTGACCTGCTCTGTNTCTGACCTGGGCCAGTTCACACCTCCTTAAGCAACCTGGTGGTCCACCAGGAAGTCACCTGATCAGCATAGTGCACTACAGCCCAGAACTCCTGGACTCTACATGATCCTTCTGCCTCAGCCTCAAGTAGCTGGGGCTAGAGGCATGNGCNCTACCACACCTGCACCAATAAATATTTTTAAAAACATTCAGCATCCTTTGCTGTGAGGAAATGCAAATTAAATTAAAAATATTTTGGGATTCCTTCTTATCAAAGTCAGAATAGCTATCAAGAAAACAAGCCTGGGGCTGTAGAGGTGGCTCAGAGGTTAAGAGCACTGACTGCTCTTCCAGAGGTCCTGAGTTCAATTCCCAGCAACCACATGGTGGCTCACAACCATCTACAATGAGATCTGGTGCCCTCTTCTGTATACATAATAAATAAACCTTAAAAAAGAAAAAGGAAGAAAAGAAAGAAAACAAGGCTGCTAGAGGAATGACTCAGTGAGTAGGAGTGCTTATTACTCTTGCAGAGGATCCAGGTTCAATTCCCAGCACCCATGTGGTGGCTTAGAACTTCTTGTAACTCCAGGGAATCTGATTCCTCTTCTGACCTCTGCAGGCTCATGCACACACGTGGTGCTCATACATACACTCAAGCACATGCATAAATTTTATTATTATTATTTGAGACAAGGTNTTTCTGTAACCCTGGCTGTCATGGAATTCAATATATACACTTCTACTATGCCCAGCTTTAAAATTAAATATTTATTAAATCAAGGGAGGTGTAAGAGTGAGTGCCTGAAATACCAGCACNTGGTTAGCAGAAGTTAAGAGGATCATTGTGAATTTGAGACTGTCCATTGAGCTATGTAATGAATTCCAGTCAGCATGAGCTTTGATATAAGACCCTGTCAGAGAAAGAGATGGAAAGGGAGAGAGAGGAAGAAAAGGACATACACACAAAGACAAAAANTTGGGAGGTGATGNAGCTCAGTGGTAGTCTTGCCAATCATGTGCAGAGCCCTGGTTTCAAAAATCAGCACCCAAAACAAAACTACCACCACCCCCTCAAAACAAAAACTAATGTGTTACTTATATATAATTAGAAGCACTTCTCAGTTATTCTCTGCAGAGCTTCATCAGTGCTGCCAGGCTGTTGAGAAGAAGCCACCAAACCTGAAAGATTTCTTGCTACAGATTTCTGGGAAGATAGTAGTTGGGAATTACAGGTATACCACACAATCCTACAGGCCAAGCAGTCATAGAAAGATCAACTCGAACTCTAAAGGATATGATAAATAAACAGAAAGGGGTAATAAAGACCCCCAGAAATAGATTACATAATGCTTTATTAACTTTGAATTTTCTCAATGCTAATGAGAAAGGAACAGCAGCTGTGGAGAGACATTGGATAAGAGAAAAAACTACAGAATTAAATCAGCCTATATATTTTAAAGATGTGCTGACCTCAGAATGGAAACCAGGATATGTATTACATTGGGGACTAGGTTTTGCTTTTGTTTCCACGGGAGAAGAAAAGCCATGGATACCATCAAAATTAATAACAGTTTGATTTGAACAAGAGAGACCTCTTAATTAGAAGAAGTGATAGTTCATCAACCAGCATGACCATTCAATTTAAATTAACTTATACAACTAACAAAAGCTTTTCATTTGATCAGATATAACTTGCCAAAAGGGAACCTCCCCGAAGTTAGGGTTGGGGAAGGGTTTTGTTTTTGTCTTTCAGGACAATGAAGGNTAAGGAATCTGAAGAACACTGGACAAATGAGACATCTGAAGAAAAAAGACAAATCATCCAGAAAAAATGTCCCACAAAAAAGATTTTCTGCAGTGAACCATGACCACACCTAACAGTCACTTTGAAGTCTCCTGCTTTGGGATGTCTTTCTGAATANGTGTTGCTCTGATTGTTTGATAAATAAAGCTGTTGGTCAATGGTGAGGCAGAATAAGGTTAGGCGGGACATTCTAACTAGGGAGAGAGGAGAAGAAAGTGGAGCTGAGGAGACGCCATCCTGCTGCCCAGAGAGCAGCATGTAATGGCACACAGATAAAGCCACAGAACACATGGCGACATATAGATTTATAGAAATGGGTTAATTTAGGATGTAAGAGCTAGCTAGTGAGAAGCCTGCCACGGCCATAGTTTGAAAATATTATAAGTCTCTGTGTGTTTACTTGGGTCTGAGTGGCCGTGGGAGCTGGGTGGGACCAGACAAAACATTCTCCTACAGTCTCCAAAAGGATGATGGGACCCCACAATGACAACTCCATCAGGGCAATGATATTGCCATTAAGCTGACAAACACCACCCAAAGATCAGCTTTGGACTACAAACTGCTCAGAACAATATCAAGATGGCTAGCTGAGATGATACAGCTTTACATACTACTCTAATTAGGACTTGACCATAATCCTAAATTTTCTTTGTGTCCCCATAAGACTACCAGCGCCCTCAATCAGCAGGAAATAGCCTAGAAATCTACATCCACATTCCCAAAAAATGGATTATGGATGTTTGTCTTTGTTTAAAGGTTGGTTAAAAATTGTTGCTGCTCATAGTCAACTCTCTTTCTAAAAGAAGAAAGGGGGATATGATATATAAATATATTATATAGAAATAATAGGATAATTGCCTGCCTAAGGCACCTGATTGATCTAATAAAAAGCTGAATGACCAATAAAAAAAAGAAATAATAGGATAAAAAGGTAGATTATTGAATCTACTCAAAAAATGATAAATAATAGGATAAAAGGGTAGATTATTTATCTATTCTGAAAAGAAGGATATAGATATGATAAGATAAAAGGTAGATTATTGAATATTCTGAAAAGAAAAAGGGGAGAATATAGATATGATAAGATAAAAAGATAGATTATTGAATCTACTTTTAAAAAGTAGCNACTAGTTTTAAATATTTTACATTGGACTGGATTTTTGTATATTGTATACAAATTTTATATGTTGATACAAATTTGAGATTATTTTTGTTGGAACATCTATACATATATTTCTACTCTTGTATTGTACCGGGCTGGAGAGGTGGCTCAGAGGTTAAGCACACTGACTGTTCTTCCAGAGGTCCTGAGTTCAATTCCCAGCAACCACATGGTGGCTCACAACCATCTGTAATGAGATCTGGTGCCCTCTTCTGTATACACAATAAATAAATCTTAAAAAAAAAAAAGGTATTGTACCAAACAGCTCATTTAACAATGTAATGCAAATTGCTAGTCCTTGAAAGTTATTATTCCAACTAATTAATATATAAAGAAATGCAAGTTAGTAGTTAGTCATTACAGCCAAACTTCTAGTCAGGTTAAGTATGTTTACAAGGTCAAGCAGATATATTTTAGATAGACAGGTCATCTTCTAACACTTCAGAGAGCTACAGAATATGGCATTTAAAATGTTTNAATAACAGATTTGTTTTATGACAATGAGACATGTCTACTCCTGGAAGCACCAATCNACTTCAGAGAAGATGGTGGGCATTAAAGAAAACTCCATTTNGAGTTTGCTTTCTTTGGGCAAAAGTTAGCCACACTGGGCAAGAAAGTGCCCTTGCCTCAACTGCTGACAGTATGCTGTCCAAATGGACAAGCAGGACACAAAAGAAAGGACTGCCACACCTTGCCAAGACAAGGTAGGAAAACCCTTCAGAATATCCTGCTTCACAGATAAGTCTGTCAGATATGCTAGACCTGTAGGCGGAAGATGGATGCCCCAACATTGCAGAGGAACCTTGGGTGACTGTCAAGGCAGCCAGCTGTTTCTGTCATTCCTCACATTTTTTTGAAAGTCACTTATTTGCACTTCCTGCCTATTCAGTTAATATTATTTCCTCCTTCTCAGGTCTCTGAAGGAGTTGAAGATTAGATAGTTATAGTTTTCCTTATTAACAAATTCAGAAAAGAAACTCATTAAAGAGGTGTAAAGTGTATAAGTTTGAAAGACATCAAAAGATAGTTTTGGGTTGGTAATACAAGTTAGGATAAAGTAAATTAGGTACAACATTTTGGATTCACCAAAATAGGATAGATAATGGAGTATTTTCTATGAAATTGTCAAATGTTTATGGACTGGACATTGTTAATGTAATTCTTGACTGTATATATTGTATATGCTTATTGTATATAGTTTTTCTTATATTAGTTATAACCTACTTTTATTATTTTAAACAAAAAAGAGGAAATGTGGTGATATATTGTNTACCCTAATACCCTAAAAAATTTGCCAGAAGATCAGAGAATAGAACAAGCCACTAGATTAAACATAGATGCCAGGCAGTAGTGGCACACACCTTTAATCCTAGCACTTGGGAGACATTGATCTGTCTGGATCTCTGTGACTTCAAAGCCACCCTGGACTACATGAGATTGACTCAGTCTAAGAGAGAAACAGATTCAGGCAGTGGTGGCACACACCTTTAATCCCAGTACTTGGATTCAGGCAGTGGTGGCACACACCTTTAATCCCAGTACTTGGGAGTCACATGTCTTTAATCCCAGCACTTGAGATCTCATGCCTTTGCTACCAGTATTTGGGAGGCACACATGCCTTTAATCCCAGCACTAAGAAAGAAGTAATATGGCTGGGTGGAGAAAGGTATATAAGGCATGAGGAGACAGGAACTAAGGCCCTTTTTGGCTGGAGAGCTTTAGGCTGAGGAGCCCTAGAGGTAAGCCATGGCAGTGGCTTGTTCCTTTATCTCTCTGATCTTTCAGCATTTACCCCAATATCTGGCT
>LZPO01089558.1:2267315-2285940 GCA_001675575.1 Neotoma lepida
GAACATATACATGTGTGCAGACGCCCAAGGAAGACAGAGGTGTCTGACACCCTGGAGCTGGAGTTACGGGTGATTGTGAGCCACTCTATGTGGATACTGGGAACTGAATTCAGGTCCTCTACAAGAATAGGAAATGGACTTCACCTCTGGGCCATCTCTCCAGCCCCTTCCTTCCTTTTCTCCCTTTTTTGTTTTTCGGAGACAGGGTCTCCTATAGCCCAGGTTGGCCTCAACTCCCTATGTAGTCGAATGATCTTAAACTCCTGACCCTCAAGCATCTACCCCCTAGCACTGGGATTAGAGGCAGATGTGAGCACCACCATGCTAGGCTCTAGTTTTCTCCTCCGCTGGGACTTTCCTAACTTTTAAGACGCCCATGAGCTCTGTGTGTTCATGAGGGTGTGGCAGGGTCAGTTATTGCTTGCTTTCCAGACTTCAGAGCCGGGTTCCCAGGAGCCCAGTCTTTGAGAGCTG
This sequence comes from Neotoma lepida, assembly GCA_001675575.1. NCBI lineage: Eukaryota > Metazoa > Chordata > Mammalia > Rodentia > Cricetidae > Neotoma > Neotoma lepida. The sequence continues at coordinate 2,267,790 of LZPO01089558.1, forward strand.
GGGTTTATTGCTGAAAAGCATACGTGATGCGTGTGCGTTTGTAACGGAGGCTCTTCCCAATAGGGTCTAGCAGATGCTTCGAAGATTCTGGAGAAGTCGAGTGACATGAAACTTCACGGAGGTTTGTAGTGCTAGTTTCCTTGGTATTTAAAATATATATTGTGTCTGGGTGGGTTGCCTGAATTGATGTCTGTGCACCAGAAGGGGGCGCCAGATGCTCCGGAGCTGGAATTACATACAGGGGCTGTGAGCCATTAGTTTGATGCTGGGAGCTGAACCTGGGTCCTCCAAAGAGCGAAAGTGCTCTTAACCACTGAGGCAACTCTCCAGCCCCAGTTTTACGGTTCACTTTATTTTTAAACTTTAGAGAGGGTCTCATGTATCCATGACTCTCTCTGTGGAGTGTATGGTCTCTTGTCCTCTCCTGATGTCCTGTGTCGTTCCCCGCCCCCTCCCCCGTTTTCACTCACCATGTACCCCTAACCATAGGTTATTTTTTGAGGAAGTAGCTCATGTAACCTGGGCTGGCCTCTTAGTATATAGTTAAGGATGACCTTGAACTTCTGATCTGAATGCTGGGTTTTCAAGCTTGTGTTACCGCTCCAGTTTTATGGGTGTTGGGGACTGAGTCCAGGGTCTAATGTGTGCTAAGCACTGGATGGACTGAGCTATATCCACAGCCCTTGCTTTGTTTTTTGATGTAGGGTCTTGCTATGCGTCCCAAGCTGGCCTTGAACTTCTATGTAGCCCAGGCTGGCGTTGAACTCATGTTCCTCTTGCCTCAGTTACTTCATATTCCCAGAGAATCAAGGAGGCCGGCCTGGGCCACAGCGAGGGACTGATCGTTTCAGAAACAAAGCTCCCTTCCTCTCCTCTGTGGCCTGCCCTTCCCTGTGCTCCAGACCTTCTGACCTGGGCTTCGTCCTCTAACTTGGTATTTTTAGTTAAGTGAAAGTCCGTGTGCCTGGCCTTGAGGGATGGCCAGCCTGAGGCCCAGCCGACCCACCTGCATCAGGGCAGCGTTCAGTGCAGCTGGCTTCCGGAAGTGGCAGAGACATGCTCGACATCGCCTTCAGGTGCCCTCCCGTTCAGCAAGGGGGTGGTGGTGTTGGTGGGGAGGAGATGCCATCTCTGCAAGTCTTGGTTCCCTTCCTCTCTTTCCAAAACGAAGAAAAGTATTCAAATTCCAGGGTTCTTTGATTAAAAAACAAAAGCTGCCTTCCTCAGCGGCCTGGGGCTAGTGGGAAANTGCTGGACCACCAGAGGCCAGGCCTGCATTTCTCTGTGAGCTTTGTAAGCCTTACAGCTTCTGCGTATGTGTGGGGACCAGTGGAGAAGGAAAGTTCAGTGCCCTCCACCTCCTCCTGGCTTTGGGTTCAGAACCAGTGTCAGAGTGCTATATGGTCTACTGTGCCCGAGAAGGGCTCCCCTGACTCTGCTAAGCTCTGGGAGGACTTTTGTCCAGGGTCCCCTCCTTACCAGGGCAAGTGTCAGCATGTCCTGTGGTGTGGGCAGTGAGCACCCCAAGTACCCCATGTGTTAAGCTGCCATGACAGAATCGGCATCAAGTCTTTCCTCACAGGCCAACTCCAGAAGGAACCTCATGGACTTTGCTGAAGGCATCTGGAGAGAGGTATGTTTCAATTGCCGAGGCCCCCCGAAGGTCCAGAGGGAGCCCTCCAAAGCCAAGGCTAGCCTAGTGAGCGGGCTGTGAGGGTCAGAGTCCAAGCAGNGAATGTTTCTACCTAAGCACACAGCCCTGCACCTAGGCAGTCTGATGGTGATAACTAAAGGAAGATGTTTCACTACATAGCCCAGGCTAGCATCAACTCAGGACAAGCCTCCTGTCTCTCCTACCTTTGGAGTGCTGGGACCACAGGCAGTGCCACCACCAGACAGGAACAAAGATATTGAGAAAATATGCTCACAGAAAGCAAGAGAGGACAGGAAGTTCTGATCCCCACAGCAAAAGTTAGGGGACTCCCCAAAGGCCCTGCCAAGCACCCTTAAAAGGATTAAGCACTATTGTTGGTAGTGCACACATTTAATCCCAGCACTCAGGAGGCAGAGGCAGGNGGATCTCTGAGTTCGAGGCCAGCCTGGTCTACAGAGTGAGTTCTAGGACAGCCAGGACTACACAGAAACCCCCATCTCGAAAAACCACAAAAAAGCTTTCCACTGGGCAGGGTGACACNCACACTCATAATCTCAGCACCTGGGAGGCTGAGAAGTTGAAGGCTAGACAGGACTACATGAGACCCGGCCTTTTAATTAATTAATTAATTCATTCATTTACTTAAGTTTACTTAAGTTTAAGCCCTGAAGGTTGGCTGAGGCTACGTGAGACCCTGTCTTTTATTTATGTTTTTGGTTTTTTGGGACAATGTTTCTCTTTGTAGTCCTGGCTGGCCTCGAACTCAAGAGATCTACCTGCCTCTGCCTCCTGAGTGCTGGGATTGAAGATAGGCACCACCTAGTCCAGTAAGACCCTGTCTTTCAATGTTTTGAAATTATCTATTTCTGTATGTAAGTTTTGCTTACATGTATGCAGTGCCAAGGTGGCCAGGGAAGGGACTAGAGTTCTTCTAGATGGTTGTGAGCTGCCATGTGGGTCAAGCTCTCCAGCCCTGAGACCATGTCTTAAACAAGCAAAACAAGCCAGGTGTGATGGTGCACACCTTTGATCCCAGCACTTGGGAGGCAGAGTCAGGAGGAGCTCTGTGAGTTCAAGGCCAGCCTGGTCTACATACGTAGCTCCAAGCTATCCAAGGTTACATACTGAGATCATATTTACAATAATAATAATAATAAAAATAATAATAACCTCCCCCCTCCCCCACCATCTGGGGATGTAATGTAGTAGAGTGCTTGCCTAGCATTTATGAGGCTCTGGGTTTGATCTCCAGAAAGATCCCTTGATGGGGAGGTGAAGGCAAGCCAATCAGAAGTTCAGGGTCATCTGGCTACATGGTTAGTAGCCAATCTTGGCTACGAGACCCTGTCTCTAAAAAAGGAAAGGTTTAGATGCACAGCAAGTCATACACATTTGCCATCTGCCATCCTAGTGATGGGNACATCTTTTTTGCATCTGTGTTACACACTACCCTGCTGCTAGGACTATCCAGTGGCTCAGAAACTTTTCAATTCTGTGGTGATGGGAATTGAGTCTCAGCCCCTCACACATAGCCAAGCCCTCAAAAAACTTGTCATCAGTTTTTAGATCCTTATGATGGCGACTNAGAAGATAGTCCAGGTCATTGCACCTACCGCAACGCCCGCCAGCGTGCCTACCGCCTCCTGGGTGACAGGAACCGCAATGCACCCTCCTACACACTGAGGTTCAAGATTGGTGAGGAGGCTGGTGTGGAAGACTCACTCCTGCCAAAGGCTCCAGATCTCACCATGAAAGCTTCTGGCTGGGCCCCCATAGCCCTGGAAGTCAATGATGTCGACATGCAGCCTGAGGTTGAACTAAAGGCACTCGACCCCCAGGAAGTCAGTGGGTGGCCTGGCAGGCTGGCTGCAGTGCCAGAGGACTGGAGGGTGACAAGGGTTGCCAGCCCCCTCAATCCTGTGGAGACCCCAGAGATGAGCAGACACTTGCCGGGCANAGCCAGAGCAACACGGCCTCCTCCCAGACTTGGGAGTGAGAGAGACAAGGGGTCCAGGCTACTGCTGTCCAAGAGGAAGCTGGAGCTTTTACTTTCCGAGCCTGAGAGAACTAAGAGAAGGAAGAAGTATGTGGCTCAGCCCAGGGGCCCGGGTTAGCGCAGGATAGGGGCGTGGGGCCAGCACAGAGCCAGGACTCACTCCAAACTAATAGTGATGAGCGCTGAACAGGTCTCTACCATCTGCCTTAGAAATGGGTGTGCAGGGCTGGGGAGATGGCTCAGGGGGTCAGGGTGCTTGCTGCCAAGCCTGATGACCCTAGGACCCACATGGTAGAAAGAGAAAACACCATCTTCTACAAATTGTTCTCTGACCACCACACAGGAACACATGGTAGCATGTGCTTGTGCACACACACACACACAAACATAAAAAAAACATTTAAAATAGGCTGCAGTTCAGGGACAGTTCCAGTGGCCTTCACTGGGCATCCTAGACCCCAGGATCTTGTTACGCAGCCCCGGGAACCTTCCTGCCTCGGTCTCCAGAATGCTGAGGGCAGGGCAGATCCCTCCTCCTTCCTAGTGTGTTCAGAAGTCTGTCTGCACATGCTCATCAAGCCCTCTGTGCCTCTTGGGAGCAGGGTTTCTTACAGTCAGCTCGGGCTCAGCTTGCTAGAATGCTGGGCTCACTGTGGGTGGTGAGTTTCTCCCGTTCCACTCTGGCCAGCTTGTTCACTGTACTTTTAATTTTCTTTCCGGTAGGTAATGAGAGCCAAGCTCGAGTCTGGTGCAGCCGCTGGAGGTCCAGGTCCCATCTCCTCTCCAATCTAGTGTCATCCTCATGACGGCAGGATAAGGACCACAAGGTTCCCAAGTGGAAATAAAAAAGGCACCACAAGGAGGTGCCCTTTCTTGGCAGGGCGAGGTCCACCTTGGGGTGCTGTTAGGGCCATCCCAGCATTAGTTAGGGGGGTCGAGTCTTGCTCATCAGCGCCCCAGCTGGCTCCGCCAGGGAGGACAACAGCCAGGGAGGGCTTGTGGTGACTGTCTAGCATGGCTGACTCATCTGATTGTGGGTGGGGGTGCTCCCTGGGGAGGAGGTGCTCCCAGGACAAGAAGTCCAGTTATGGGGCTGGAGTGAGCCTAGTGTTCCCAGCAGACCCCCAGAGACTCAGGCAACATCCTTGGAGGTGTTTGGAGGCAACAAGGAAAAGCCACAGGAGCTCCTGTGGGCCCTGCAGGACAGAGTCCTGTAGGTGTTCCTCGGTGGACAAGGTTGGCTGCTTTTGTTTACAGTGAGGGNGGTGTCACTTCCTCCTGTTCATGAACTTCTGTGCTAAGAGTCCTTACAGCTGTGACAGCCGTGACAGCCTCTGCCACCAAGTGCCATACTCAGTATCTGTGGAGACACAGATGCTAGGAGCAAGTTAACTGTCCCCCTTACTGTGAGGCCACTGTCTCACCATGCTGGAGTGGTATGGAAATGATGTGTGGGAGAATGGGATTGGTAGCGGGGCTGTGNTTGAGACAGATAAGGTCCCTGGGGGTGGAGGTGCCAGCCAGCCAAGCCTAGTGTTTCAGTCAAGAACACAGTTGTTGCCAGGCCTCGGGGATTAAGTGCAGCTTTCCTGGCCTTACCTGGCTGCTTCTGTATCTGTGACCATGGTGACAAGGTGAGGTGGGCTGGGTGCAGCTGGCAAAAGCTGCCCCATGGGGGGGGAGACGCAAGGATTCCCACACCAGACTGAGCAACCACAAGAGGCGGGAGCCTGTCATGCTTAGTGTTTTATAATAAAACAAGCCATTCCATCAGCCGTCTAAAAACACACTTGCATCTCTCCAGTCCCACTGTTCCCAACCACAGCACCTTTCATTTTCTCCAGCGCAAACCAACCACTTTCTTTTCACAAGTCCATCAAACTTCCCAAACATTTAAGGATGAATGAATGTTAAATATTGGATTTTACTATTCCAGAAAAGTCCAACTTTACTCTGTGCACAGAACTGCAACTCCACGCTCGTAGAAGCTTCGAGGGTCTTCCTTTGTAGCAATTTCAAAGTCCACAGTGAAGATAAGGTCTGCCCGTGTGAAGTTCAGGTAGACAGGCAAGGTCACCTGTGGGACAGACAGAGGGGCTTGCTGTGACTCCCTCTGGAGACAGGAGGCTCCTGCGGGGGCCCAGGGCTGTGGTGAAGTTGTTGCCAGACAGGTAGAGTCCCAGGCGTGGCCCAGGCACAGAGCAGGGAAGAGGGTACTCACCACATTAGCCTTCTTCTCGGTATTTGTTTGCTTCACCCAGCGGAGCTGTGTTAGNGGAAGGACCGTGGAGATGGCGTTGGAGAGTGACAGCTTATTGTTGTTGCATGTGGCTCCTTGAAGTTTCAGACCTGTGAGGAGACATCGAGACCTGGGCTGAAGTGGCACCCAGCCATACAGCCACCCAGCCCTGCTTCCAGGGCATCCACAGGCTCAGCAGCTCCCTGGCCCTTCACTACATTCATCTGGCAACAGGCTTCAGAAGGGCCACACTGAAGGGTTGTCTGAGCACTCAGACTTCTAGCTCACCTGTGACCCCAAAGCTGCAGGCATCAAGGGTGGCACTCTGTGAGGCGGTGACATTGACTTCCAGGCAGAGTTCCTCCAGGGACCAGCTGTTGGCTTGTGCCACATATTGTCTGGTGGCAGTGATGTAGGCCTCAGGCACAAACAGGCCACCCAGACACACATGGATGTTCTGTAGAAACAGCAGCCCCCAGGGGAAGGAGAGCAGGTCAGGCACGGACTGGGCTGTCCCCAATGCCATCCCTAAAGGACAGTTTTTCACCCAAGTCCGGGACAACAGGTGCTCCCCTGACTTCTCAGGGTCATGCTTACCCACCTTCAGTTCCTTGGCACCCCCAGATGCGGCCGCCTGTGAGATGTTCTGCAGCTGTTTGATCCTCTCACTGAAGTCTGACACCCACTGGATAACCGTCATGCCTGCAGGCACCGTGTAATGGGACCAGCTCCGAGGCAAGATCCCTGCAGCAAGGAGCGGAGACCCAGGTGTTGTTACCAGCTCTGCCAACTCCCCAGCAGCTGAAGCTGCTCAGGCTGCCAGCACCTGCTTACCATAGCCCTACTTCCTGGCTGCACCTGGTACCCTGTCCACACCTAGAAGGCCCAGAGCATGTTTGCTGTAGTTTGTAGGGTCAGAGTAGTGTGGGGTATATGCTTGGAGTCCCACCACTACAAGTGCACACTCTATCTTTGGACTGGGGACCTCCTGCCTGCTCCTGCTTGTTCTGTGTCCCTTTACTGCAGTACCCTTCAAAGTCCCAGAGGCTGCACAAAAACTTCAAGTCCAGGGAAAACCAGGGTCATTTCTAAGATGCCCCCCACCCGAGCCACCCTAATGGAGTCTGAAAAGATGCATGTGAGGTTTGGGGCTGCGGGGTGTCCATCCACGGGTGTGGATGGGTGAATGGCAGACNCTGCACCTCTCAGCACCTTTCACCAGCTCGTTGATGAGTGTGCGCAGATAGTTGGTCTGCTTCTTCTTCCCCTCGCACACTTGGACTACATCAGCAAGGTCCTGGCGCACGTCCTGGAGTAACTTGGCTCCCATTTTCACCTCTCTCTCAAAGAACCGAAACAAAGGATCCTAAAAACAAAGAGAAGAGGGCTGAAAACAGGGAAGTCTGTCTACAGAAGCAAGTCAACCTTAACGGGTCCTCAGCCATGTGTCGTCGTCGTCCGTGTCCCCCTGCCCCCCCCCTCCCCCTGAGCCGTGGCGTGGCCCCAATCTTGCCACCAGTTCCTATATAAAGAATGACCTCTGCCCTTAACTTTCAGATTATGGACAGTTCTCAAACAGTTTAAAAGTGCTCATTCCTCTTGCTCAAGGTTGGGGATTAGCACACTGAGGCTCCAGCCCAGCTACCTTGATGTTCTCCACAGTGCGCTTAAGTGGGCTCAGCGTCTGTGGGATGAGGTGCAGCCAGTTAGATGCTGTGGTGTGCAGCGTCCTCATCCAGGCTGGACGCCCATCCGATGTGGAGTCAGTCCTTGTCTTCTTCTCTGTCTCTGCATAGGCCAGGTCATCCTCATCCTCCAGCATCTGCATCTTCAGCATCTTACTGATCATGTCCACACCTAGGGAGTCACGGGGGTGAGAGGCAGACAAGGAGGACTTTAACCTACTGTACCCTGCACCACACATGATCTAAAGTGCAGACCAGGGCCCGGTGAAGAGGTGTCAACAAAAGAAAATGGGCCCACGTCAACCATGGACTAACTATCAGAAGCAGTGGCCTGAGTGTGCCCCATGTTGTCGCTCCAGTATGCCCATACAGCTGTGGGCCTCAGAGGCCATGGACTCAATCTGCCGTGGGGATGCTTGAGAGGGCAGATGGAATTCCTCTGAACTCTGCCCATACCCACCACGCCTCTATCCAGCTGTGACTGAAGGCACACTGGTGCCTGNCCTGTCCCTCCCCCATGGAGACTGAAGACAAGACTGCTGTGCTTCCCTGCTTTCTGGACTGGGAAGGCTGAGGAGCCAGGCAATGACCCCGGGGCACCAGGTTCTTGACAGTGCTGATGGGACACAGGACTTAGTCCTGGTGTCACTTACCCCAGTGACTTTCTGAGAATCATGAAGGACAGCCTATATACTGGAGAGGCTATACCTAACCTGCTTAGCTTCCAGGTCTTAAACTAAAACAAGGAACAGCTGTTCACTACCTACTCTCCATGGGCAACAGTTCCCACCTTCTCACCAAGATGGCCTCTTCCCATAAGCACCTCCAACATGTGAGACCACAGAAACAGGCAAGCTCCCAGAGAATGTTCTCTGCANAAGGGCAAGGAGCTGGGAACCACCCATCCTGCCTCACCTGCTTCTCAACACTTCTCACCTCTTCTCGGCCTCTTCACAGAAATCAGACTAGGCAAGTGCCTCTCAAACGTGCCGNCCCTAGAAGGCANACCCTGTGGCTACTCATCTGGGGAGTCTCGCTTNAGAACGCTGACTAGGTGGCANGTGGACTAATATTTTTAGTTTTATTTTCTCGGCTCTCTTCTAGCTCAAGGTACTTCTCAGCAGTCCAGGGGAAAGTCTTTTGTGTTTTTTGAGACAGGGTTTCTTTGTGTATCTTCGTCTGTCCTGGAATTTGTTCTGTAGCCCAGGCTGGCCTCGAACTCACAGAGATCCACCTGCCTCTGCCTCCCGAGTGCTGGGATTAAAGGTGTGCACCACCACCACCTGGCCAAAGTTTTGTAATGACAGTAACAGCTGGGCATGGTGGCCCAGGCCTCTAGTCCTAGCACATGGGAGGCTGAGGCAGGAAGAGCAGTGAGTTCCAGGCCAGCCTGAACTACAGTGAGACTGTCTCAAAACAAACCGCAAACAATAAAAACGTTGCAAGTAAAAAGGAGAGAGACTAGGAGTTCTTTGGCTTGATTCTGATAGTCATGTGTGTATATGGCTTGTCTGAGTACAGGCACACNGCCACAGTGTGTGGAGGTCTGAGGACTGGGTTCTAGAGACAGAACTCAGGTTATCAGGCGTGTGTAGCAATCACTTTTAAACACTGAGCCATCTCACCTGGTGTTTTTANGTTAGCCTAGAACTCTTGACCATGCTGCCCCCACCATGTGGGTGCTAGGATACAGATGACAACCACGAAGCCTGGCTCTAAATGGTTGTTTTCGAACATCGGTGAAGGGGAGTGTCTGGGGCTCTTGTTTCTACCCCCAATGTTGTGGAAAGTAAAACAAAACCTGACTTAATACAAGGTATGTTTTGTTGTCTGAGCCACGGTCTCATGCCCTAAGCCTAGGGCATGCTGTGTAGATCAGATGTTGAACTCTTGATTTTTCTGCCTTTGCCTCCAGGCAAGGGCACAGGTCTGTGTACCTACCACCAAGCCCCATCAGTGCTTCCAGCCTTGAACGAAAGCCACCCTTCTGCACCTTCCTGCAGAGGTAAAGAAGCCCTACCCAGCAGGCTCAGGGTGGGCAGGGCCCCAGAGGATCGAGGAGACACTACCCACCTTGGGTGGTAAGCAGGACCCTCTCGGCGTTGTTGGGCAGGCCCAGCCACGAGGGCGTCTGGGCGTCGGGCAGCAGCTCCACCCACTGCACAAACTCCTCACGCCTGAGAAAGGACATTTGGAATCAGAGTTGGGTAGACTGGCTCCAGACACCCCTATGCCATACTTCTGTCCCCACAGGCAGCCACACCTGATACCATCAGGCATCTGAATGTCCTTGTGCCCATCAACCTTGCAGGCCAGCTTGAATTCACTATCGAAACTCCGGGTTGTAAACAGCCGCTCCAGGAAGGTATTGAGCAGACGCTGGTCAAACTCATTGTCCACGCGGCCACCATAGATGGACTGGGCCATCAAGGTCTTCAGGGCAGACCATGGGATCTTATCAGGTGAGATGTTCTGCCGGCCCTGGAGTGAAGAGAGGCTGGGTTACATGTGTACATTGGAGGGGCCGGCTCTGTGTCTCTGGGGGTACATCTGCTCACTTGGGTCCTACTCCCATACAGCAAGTGCTACACCGTCGAGTTCTGGCTAGTATGCACTTCTGAGTTCAGATCACACATGAGGTGTCTGAGTGCACTGGCGGCACTCAGCAGCACAGGCTACTTGCCTTGGCTGTGTCATCCAGCCATGTGTCCACCGTGTCACAAGCTGATCGAAGGTCAGATTCTCCAAATTCATATTTCTTTGACCACCCCAGCGGAGCATAGCGCAGGCGCTCTTGGATGATGGCATGGAACCAAGCCAGCAGGAAATACAAGCGGGCACGCTCATTCGGAGACTAGATGAGGCAAATGACCAAGGACAGAACCGTCAGCACCATGTGCTTGTCTAAGGAAACTAGACATGTCTTCAGAAGGAAACATCTGCCAAGCAACCACACCCTCACACCTCAGTCACCCGGACTGCAGCACCACCAGTCACACGGTACAGCTGACGTAAAGTTTGTAAAGACCAGGCCAGATACATGGCACATGAATTCAGACAGGTGTCTAGAAACAGGCTTTCGAACAATGGACTCCAACAGTGGATTCTGGCACTAAATAGAACAGAACTGACAGGGATCCTTGCTGAAGTACTGTGTCCTCATAGGCACAGGGGCAGTGTGGCTTCAGGGGCTGTGCCTACTATGCCCTCTGGAGTGGACTCTGGGTCACAGCTCTGGGGATGCATCCTGCTCACTTGAGACCTACTCCTCACGCTTGCCTTCCCCTGTGCACAGAACGCAGCTGGTTTGAGTTCATGTACAGGTGTATCCAGGGTGCACTCTTTACCTTGCATATCCGAGAGACAGGGATGCTACTGAATGTCCTCAGCATGTTGGCTTTCACCCCAGGTGGTGGCTCAAACACAAAGATTCGGCCTGCACGGAGCAGGTTCACCGGCACCTGAGAGAGAAGGTGGCCTCTGTTATGTCTGCTTTTATTTCGGGGAGACAAGGTGTGGCTGACTTCAAGCTCTTGGCAATCCTCCTGCCCCAGCATCCAAAGTTCTGGGGTTGCAAACATGTGCCACCACACCCAGCTGAGCCTCTGGTTTGATGTAGGCAGTTCTCAGCTGTGCACACCATTTACACCAAAGGGCACCAGCATCAGAGCTCCCACACCTTTGGCTCACCTTGGGNTTGATCTCCATGGTGAGGAAAAGTCGGAAGCAGGCGTGGGGCTGCAGGGAGTGCAGCTTCTTTTCCAGCTGCATTAGCCACCCTGGGGCCAGATGCACGTTCTTCAGCATCACCCACCTGCACACACACACAGTCAGAGTGACTTGATGGCTTTCACAGGGATCCTGGGGACACAGGTTTTTAAGACCAAGCCAATTGCACCCACCTGCCTGACTTCACAGCNGTGTTGATCGCCTTATCTGCTTGGTTAAAGCCNTCTGCTGAGCCTGAGACAAGGAAACAGTGTGAACAGCAGCCTTCTGCTTCAAGGCTGGCACATGTCCACAAACCATCCAGTGTCCTTACCAATGGCAATAGAAGTGATCTGTGTGTTCTGCTCAGCTGCGAGGTCCTCAACATGCCCACTGGCATCATACCCAGGCACAGAGCACATCAGGACAGGTGTGTTTGGCTTCACCTGTAAATGAAAAGGTAGACTAGAGATGATCAGCTGCCAGACAGGACCTGCCAAGAAAAGCCTGAGGGTGGTGCTGGCTTTGGGAAGATTGCAGCTAAGAAACAGTGTGCCTGGGCTGTAGCCAGCTGCTGGGGCAAAGGCAAATGANGACTTGGGAGCCAGGATGGGGCACTAGGACATTACCTCTGTGCCCACAATGTGGGTGAGGTCAAGTGGCTGCTCCATGATGGACATGAAGGACTCCCCGAGGTTTGTGGAAACGAACATGTGGGCCATGGCCAACAGGCGGTCAGGTCGGAAAGCTTGAATTAGGAGTAGGCGGTGGATGGCCTGCCCNATGGGAGCTGAAATGAGGTGTGGCAAGGGTGGGTAAAGACACACTCTTGGAGTCTCACTTCTCTTCTGACTTCTCCATCCAGGGAATGGGCTCGGCCAAACGCTCAGCCCCCGAGATTCAGCTCAAACTCGTCTACAAAGCACACACCCTACTGGTTCTCTGGGGCCCAAGGAGCATGTCTTATCATATTCAGNTGTCCAGCGACAAGACTGAAACACCAGGCGCGGGGGTACTGATAAGGTTCCATTGATATTACTGCCTTCAGAGACTATTCCCAGGCCAGCCTTGAACTCATGATCCTCCTGCCTCTTCCTCCATGGTGCTGGGATGACAGGTGTGTGGCTGCCTGTATGTGGGAGCATGTGCACTCACGTTATGGCACATGTGTGGAGGGCAGAAGACAACTTCAGGTATCAATCCTCTTCACCTTGCGACAGGTTATCTCTTTCCCACTGTGTGNCCAAGGCTAGCTGGCCTGTGAACCTCTGTTGATCTCTCTCTGCCTCCCATCTCCTCACAGGGGTGTGCTGGGGTCACAGATGCTTGCACTACTGTCTGTAGGTTTTGGGGATCCAAATTCAGGTTGCCTATCTTGTGTGGCAAGCACTTTTACTCACTAAGCCATCTATCTCCCTAACCCTCTCATCTGTTGAATTAAAAAAAAAAATAAATTTTTTTTTTTTGAGACAGGATCTCCCTATATGGTTCTGGGTAGCCCTGAACTCATCATAGATTAGGCTAGCCTTGAACTCTGAGATCTACATGCCTCTGCCTCCTCAGTACTGGTATTAAAGGCATGCAGTGTAATGCCGGACAAAAATAGATAAATAAAACAAGGTTCTTTCTATGTGGCCCTTGGCTGCCCTGGGGGAATTTTTTTTTAATACATAGGAAAATTTTTATTTTGTATGTGTATGTATGTCCATGTGTGGCCACACCACCTTGCTCATCTGTGAGTTGTGTGTTGTGTATGGAGTGTGGAGGTCAGGATGGCTAATGGGGCTGGTCCTCTCCTAGCACGTGGGTCACAGGGATAGAACTCAGGTCTTTACCCACCAAACCATCCTGCTGGCCCTTGTCTATTGATTCTGAAACCACACCACACACACTTGTTGGCGGCAGACCCGTAAGACTTCACTGGGAAGACGAAACACTGGCCAGCTGAGTGCAGTAGCCCTTTGCCCTGTGGTCTGGGTCTCCTTCCTCTTGTGGCCTGGTTAGCACAAGGCCAGGTATGATGCACTCAGTCTTTGTGGCACAATTAACAATAACTTCCCCCTTCATGTTTGTTAGGCATCCCCAAACCTCAGCAAGGNGGCCCTTACCTCTGCTAGGTAAGTACTCCATCACTGAGTCTGTCCCCAGCCCCCTCCATCCTCCTANGGTCACTAACGACGACTTGAGGGAGGAATTACAAGTCTGATCCTCATTTCTTAGCCATCCCCCTAAACGGTTTCCTAAAACGGTGATTTTGCTGTTTTGAGACAAGATCTCACTCTGTAGCCTAGGCTGGCCTGGAACTGTCAATCTTCCCACCNCAGTTTCCTGAGTAGCTGGGGTTCAGGGTTCATCACCTGAACTGGACTGGCTTGTAACATGTCCTGACGCTACAACACTTCCCTGGGGAGTCACAGCACCCAGATTTACACCCGGGCTCAGAGAAAATGACAGGGGCCTGGAGGTGACTCACTTGTAGGTGTATCCTCGCTCCAGAGGTATGGCACGGTCTGCTCTGGTGAACTACTGTCCAGCCAAATGCCGAACTGCTGTAGGGACAATAGGGATGTGTCAGCACAGAACAGAGTATCTGGTGTGTGTGGTGCTGGCATGCAGCCCAGGTCTTGCTCCACTGGATGAGCAGACCTTAAGGGTCTGACAGAGGCACACANTCAGAACTGCAGGCTTTCCTACACGAGGAAGCTGCTCACAGATATTTCTCACTGGGGACATGTGAAAGACAATTACCTCATCTGCCTGAACCTTGGCAATCAGATCTTTAAAGGCAGGCAGACAGCTCAACCTCACGACTGCTTCTGCCTGCTCCACAGTCAGACCCTGGATTTTGGGGGTGGAGCCAGCACTCAGTACAATCTCCTTCCCTCTGAGGAAGTGCTGGAACTCTGCATCATAGGTGGGCTCCCTGCAAAGGGTGGACAGGTCAGGCAGGGTCTCTTGACCCAGCAACTGAGACAGTTGTGATTCAAAGACAGGGAAAGGAGACTGCATCCTAACACAGACGCCTGGACGACCTGCAGAGCCACACCCACATCTGAGCCAGCCACACTCACCCCATGGTGCCTTTCAGCTTGATCCTGGCCAGCAGCATGGCGAAGGTGATGTGGTCCTGATGCAGCATGCCTCGAGCCACTCGGTTAAATGCCACCTGGGGACCAAGTGGGGGAGTGTTGGTGTTCTGGAGACAGTACTATTTACTGTGCCCTCACACCAGACAGTGTGCTCTGCTCTCTACCTGGAAGAGGTCCTTGGTTATGACGGAGAGGCGCTGCGTGTGGTCAGTGGCGCCCTTCAGGTTCGGGTTCTCGTACAGCACGTTGTGGTAGATGTCCAGGAAGAACTGCAGTGAGTACTGATACAGGAAGTGAACCTGGAAGGAAGTCACATGACCATCAGGGTGGGCCCCGAGCCATAGTGGGTTCAGGGCTGCTATGCCAATGGCCTCACCTGCTTCAGGGACTCCATGGTGAAGTAGATGCTGCTGCAAGCAGTGGACAGTGGCAGGTACTGCTGGGACACAGTCTCCACCTCCTGCATGACAATGTCCGTCTCCTCCACTTTTCTGGTGACCTCGGCAGCTTCCCGCTTGAGATTCTCCAGGGTTGTGATGATGGTGTCGTCATCCAGGATGCGGCCCTTCACCTCGTTGAGAGCTTGCAGCAAAGACTTTTCTAGCTGCCGTAGACGCAGCTGAAATTCCCCTTGAGAGAGAAGACAGGATTGGAATACCTGTGCCACCCTTGCCACCCTTGCCCTTCAGAGCCCAGCCTGCCGCCTGCACCACCACCTGGACCAGAACCTACCTTGCAGTTTCAGGAGATCAGAGCGCTTCTCATCCACATCAGGCCTTTCTGCTTTCAGCACTTCATTGAGACACTGGCTCTGTAGACTGCTCCGGGTGACTGTGAAGTTCACAAAGGTGACCCGGGAACAGAGATCTGGTGGGAACTCCACCTGTCAGAAAAGAAGACAAAACAGGCCGGTCGCTTCAATCAGCTCCAAACACCACCATCATGCTCACCTAAGTGTCCCAATGCTTACGGTTGGGTCTCGGGTAGACAGAAAGATGACAAATGATGGTGACAGGTCTATGTCTTGGTCACCGAGGGTAATCAGCACCCTCCCTCCTGTTCGTCGAACTTCACGGTTCAGTACTGGATTCAAAACTGGATCATAGCTTTCCACATCCTATGCAGGACACAAACAAAAAGCAGACATCAGCTTCTCGTCTGGGCCAGTGCACCATCCACAAGCCACAGGACCTGCCTGGGATCCTGCCTTTGAGGAAACTGAAACAGAAGTTGAAGTATGCCCTTTTTATTTGATTTTTCCAGGCAGGGTTTCTCTGTGAAAACAGTCCTGGCTGTCCTCAAACTCAGTCACAGAGATCCACCTGCCTCTGCCTCCCAAGAGCTGGGATTAAAGGTGCAAGCCACCACTGCCGGGCTGAGTTATGCCTTTTTATTGGCAGGGCATGGATTCCTTAGGGGCAGAACACTTGTCTTGTACATGTGAGGCCTGGGTTCCACCCCCACCACCAAAACCAGCCCAGAGATATGCTAACCATATAGCTTATCAACCATGATGAACACCTCAGTTTTTTTGTTTTTGAGACAAGTTTTGAGACAGGTGTAGCCCTGGCTGTCCTGGAACTCACTCTGTAGACCAGGCTGGCCTTGAACTCAGACATCTGCCTGCCTCTGCCTCCTGAGGGCTGGGATTAAAGGTGTATGCCAACACATCTGGCTGGGGACTTGCTTTATTCTTGTTTTAGTATCAAACCAAGCCTAACAAAGCTCAAACACCATCAGTGTTTATGCTGTGTAATTTACTTTACATCAACTGCAGAGATTGATGGACCATAACAGGAACGGCAAATCCAAATATAGACACAAACCTGGACGAGAAGGGGATTGCCAAATCTCAGAGCACTCTCCAAATTCTTCCGGAAGGCATCATCCAAGAAGCTGGTCCTTGTGATCTTCCGGTCCTTATACTCATTCATGATGAATTCTGTGGCCTGTCCCGAGGGGTCAATGATCAGTGGGTACCTGGGGTGAGGTGACAGGAGAGTAGGTAAAGAGTCCACCAGGAAAAGGCAGAGGCTCCTTTCAGATGGGAAGAAACNGTCACTCCACACAGCAATCTCTAGACATTCCACTTCACAAACTTGTGATTTAAATCGTTATCTCTCTGAAAAACTCCCGTGGTAAGCAGAATTGGATAAAGATGTAAACACGAACACTGACCTCTTAGCACCGCCCCCCCCCCATTTATCTTTTCCAATAAGGTGTGTCCACTCCAATCTCTAGCTGCGCCTCTGGCCTGGAAGCACATACCTATTGAACCGCTTCAGCATGATGGCATTTTCTGTGCACAGGTCGTCAGCAGGTAAGGAGCTGGCTTGCCAGCGGAGGCGCTCNTCAGCGTTGGAGAGATACTCTGTTCTGGCGATGTCTGTACGGAACTGAAAGGGAGACTGGTTATCTCCCTGTGACTTAGAGCCACAGATGGTCCAGTAAGGACTTAGTCAGACTGCGCCCAGCGCTGGCTGGGGTGCCGGTTACCTGGATGTTGGCTTGCTGTAAGTGATGAGACCAGGTGGTGAACAAGTTCTGGCGCATCTGCTGGTCAAAGTACCCCGCATAAGCAATGAAGGCTGCGGACAGGAGGCAGTCGCCAGCAATGGTGGACATCTGGTTCTTGAAAGTCTCACTTGTCTTTTCCCAACGTTCCCTTTCAGCAGATAAACTCTTCAGAAGCGCAGTGCTCCGGTTCACCTAAGGGAGTGGGGAGGGGTCAAATGACATGTTAGGAATATCCTGAATACTACACAGGAATTCATCCATGGGGCCAATGAGACAGCTCAGTGAGTAAAGCTCTTGCAGCCAAGCCTGGTGACTAGAGTGCCATCCCTGCAATCTTCTCAGTGCAGAGGAGAGAACCAACTCCACTACTGTTCTCTGGCTTCCACATGTATACTATGGCATGCACACATCCGACCTCTGAATTAATGAGAGAAAAAAAGTATCTAGTTGTGTGCAGGGTCTGGGGAGGACTAGAAGTGGACTCAGGCTGTCCACAGGCCTAGAGAGGTCAGACTGGGTTATAGACAGCCAAGGGCAGAGCATTAACTTTAACCCTGAGAGATCCACACATCTGGGATTGCCTGAGGTGAGGAACAGCTGGGTATGGCCAAAGGGAAGACACACTAGTGGCCTATTTAAAGGACTCACGGAGAAGTGAGTGGAAGTAAATGTACTTAGTGCAAACTCAAGGCCCCAACACANACAGAGCTGGTTCACTGCCTCAACAAGACATGCGGTGGATGAGACAACACCTGTCAATCTAGGCTCCCACCAGGGAAGCCATGAGGACCTTCTAGGTAACGGAGTTCAGAGAATCTTGGGCTGCAAGGCAAGGCTTACTTTAGCTTCAACAGCTGCCAGGTCTGCCTTGATGGCCTGGGCCTCCGAGATGAGCACTGCGTACTCTTCCTTGTAGCGGGCGATGCTGGCCTCCAGATCCCGGATCATCTGCTCCACCTCGTTGGCTTTCTGCTGGTTGTCCTTGGCGTCATCCTCCAGCTTCTGCAGCTCATTTCTCAGGGGCTCCACTCTCTTTAACATGTCTGCATAATTCAGCTGGGAAGGGCAGGGTCCAGGGTGTGACAAATAGTGACATGTGACAAAGGACCGAGACGTGACATGCATGTGTAAAGAATGCCACAATGAAGCCCATTACTCAGTACATCCAGTTAAAAGCCAGGGATGGTGCTGGTGCTTTAGCCCTGGCACTGGGGCTGTAGTAGCCTAGGCTATAAAGGGGGCTAGAGAAATGGTTCAGCAGTT
>LZPO01089558.1:2286425-2299559 GCA_001675575.1 Neotoma lepida
AACCAGAACTTAAACTCTATGGCTAGCAAGATGGCTCAGCAGATCAGAGTGCTTGCCATGAAAGCCTGGAGTTTGATCCTCAGAACTCAGGTAGAGGTAGGAGGACAGAACTGACTCCACAAGTTATCCTCTGACCTCCACATGCCCACATACCAGCACCTCCCTTCCCATTTAAGATCTGGCTTTCTGGGCTCTCTCCCGGCTCACCAGCCCACTAGCCGACTCCCACTCTCGGTAGTGCTTTTTTCTTTCCTAATTAGCTATGTCTAGGTCTATCCCACACTCCATTCAATGGCACGACCTTTTCTCCATCTTTTCCCTCCTGCCAGCCACACTCAGTTTCACCTAACCCATACTGTTTTTCTTTTAAACGAAAACAATAAACAAAAACCAGAAAATCACCACAGCAGCAAACAGCTGATGGAAACAAAGACATGACAGCAGACTTGCAGCCCCCTGAAGGGCCAGCTGTAGAGGGACCTACCTGTGCAATTGCCCACTTCACCATGGGGCCGCACGCCAGGGAAGCCCGGTTGACAATTTCATAGTTATAACTGGGGTTGGACATGTAGTTTTTCTTCATCTTCTCCCTTATGGCNTCACTGGGAGAGGAAATTATTTCTAAGCATGCACAGAATAAAAATAATGCATTTTCTCAAAATACAAATGTAAAGGCCAGGCACTTCTAATGATGCTGGCTGAGCCCTGGTTGTCAGGGGAAGGTGATAGGGCCGCTGAGGACAGGCTCTGCCAGCTTCTGGCTCTGGCTCCTCACTACAGCAACTCAGGCCAGTTTTGGGGCAACAGCTGGAAGACCCTTGCTCTGCTGCAGCAAGGGCCGAGTCTAGTCGCACTCATAGCTATCTGGAGGGATGAAGCTGTTGCTGGCAGAGGTGATGTCAAAAACACACGCACAGGAGAAGGCTAGCTTTCTCTCCGAGACCGTGCTGAAAGGCACCTGTGGGTCTGGTGTGATCCATGTGCCCTTTGGTAGATGACATGCCAGAGATGACCAAGCAGANCCTTTAGAAAATGTCCACTGCAAACTGCCACAAGCAAACAGGAACGTCCATGAGGTGACCACACCTTCTCACTCCCACAGGAAGGGCCTCACCTGATCTCCTCAGCCGAGAAGTTGACGATGGTGGGGATGAAGTTTTCCCTCATGATGATGGAGCGGATCTGCTTCCAGTCTGTGGTGCTCTCGCCCAGCAGCAGACAGATAGACTCCAGGGCCAGCTTCACAGCGGCAGGAGGGTTGGCCATGGACCTCACCTCTACCAGGTGCTGCTTCTTGATAGACTTCACAGCTGGTCAGCAGGGGCGGGGTGGGGGACACAGCACAAGTGTGGACAAGGCTGCCACCAGGGCTCCACCCCACTTAGAGCACACCTTACATCACCTACCCTAAACTGCAAACTGTCCTCGGTGAGCATGGTGTCAGCTTGTTTTACAGTTTCAGGAATTATATTGTCAACCAGCTACAATTATTTTTCTTTCTCTCTCTTCCTCCCCCCCCCAATCTTTATGAGACAGAAGGTTTCTCTGCGTAGCCCTGGCTGTCCTGGAACTTGCTATTAGACAAGGCTGGCCTCGAACTCACAGAGATCCACCTGCCTCTGCTTCTTGAGTGTGGGAATTAAAGGTGTGTCCACCACCACTTGAGGCTATTTTCTCTCTTTTAACTTATGTAGGAGAGGAAAACCTTTCAAAGAAGAAAATGACTTGTTCTCCTAGAAGAAAACACCCCCACTTTTGCTTTACGAAGCAGATAGCGACCCCAAGCCACAGACAGGCTGAGGCCTGCGCAAGCCTCGTTAATTTACAGCTGTCTAATGGGCTGCTCTAAAAAGAGGCCAATACCTTTATAAACTGAAATGCAGTTTTCTAGACTGAAGATTTAGAAAATACTTTTAACTTCTCAGTAAAAAAATTTTCCTTATTATCCATCTGTGCATGGAAACTCAGAGCCTCTGTAGGTGTGTAACTGTCCTAGGTGTGAAATGAAAGCTAATAACTGGGCCACCAGACACAGCCAAACTCTAGTGAGCAAAACAGCTAAGGTCACTTCCTTACTGGGTGACCACAAACCAAAATGGGACCTACTGCCACAGCACCTCATGGCCTTTTAGGAACAGAGCAAGAGTGACTAGTGACCTGTCTGCCTGTGTCTTCCGAGTGCTGGGATTAAAGTCGTGCTCATGCACCACCGAGTGTGAGGGTTTTGTCTGCAGGTCTGTATTTGCACCATGTGTGTGCAGTGCCTGAGGAAGCCAGAGGAAGACACTGGAACCACTGCAACTGGAGTTACAGAAGTAGGGAGCTGCCATGTGGGTGCTAGGAACTGACCCTGGGTTCTCTGCAAGAGCAGCAGCAACTCCTACCGCTCAGCCGTCTCTTCATTCCCTGTTTTTTTAGATTGAGTCTCAATGTCCTCCTGACTTGGCCTCACTACTGCTTGTGATTACAGGCTTGGACCCCAGACTCAGCAAGATATAGGGTACATTAGCTAGTTTCTCCTAGAAGAAGGGCCTCACTATAGCAAATCAGACCAGTGTTCTAGGAGCTCTGCTCCAAGAGGTGCAGACAGGCGAAGTACTTAGAAGAGGCTGCAGATGTCTGACTACAATGCTTCCAGAAACACAGCCCACTGGGCCTCGCATAGTGACTTCAGTGAAGCTGAAGGTCCAGGCTCTGACAGCACTGACATACCATTCTGGGCCTCAATGACAGCAGGCTCCACTTTATCGAGATCCTCCTTGACACTCATCTGCTTGTCTGCAATGACTTCCTGCTGTTTGTGCAGCTGCTCCTGGATTTCTTGGCTCATGACCTAAGAAGCAAGAATGGTTCAGGTGCACATGGCTAAAGCACTGTGAACTTGCTAAATGGACCTTACACAGCTCCCTCCTGCCACCACACACCTGCTAAGCATTAAATAGAACCTTTTCCAAACCAAGCCTCCTCCTGCCCGTGCCCAGCCCCACAGCTTAGTCCCCTGGGATAAGGGACGCACCTTTTTCTTTTCAGCCTCTTGCTGGTCTTTCACCATTTTCTTCAGCTTGTCATTGGCCGCTGCATTCTTCACTTCCAGCTCCTGGCTCTTGATCCTCAGGTCACGGCGCAGCTCCTCCACCTACGGAACAAACCACACTCAAGACAGAGACACAGAGCAGGTCCTCTGTGGGGCCTTGTGGGGCTGCTGCTCCTGCTCTACCTGGTCAACAGTTTCTTTGATTTTCCGAAGCCCCACATTCAGGTGCATCTGCTGCTCCTCCAGCTCACTGCGCTTCTCATGGAAGAGGTTGGCGTAGTGGTTGATGAAGTCTAGGTAGTGCCGCGGTGTGATGGCCATTGTTCTGCCTCCTCGCTTTGCCAGGCGTGCATTGGCCTTTTAGAAAACAAATTCAACTCTTCACTCCTCAGTCAACTTCAACTATATCCTGTCAGACTGCAGTGTGACACGGGGGAGTGGGCCTGGTTCTCAGAAGTCAGAACACTCAAGCCAGCTTCAGCTCTCAAAAGACTCAAAACCCTCCATCCTTAAAGCCTGATGAGTGACAGCACAGCACCCAAATGCCCATCCTGGAGACGTTACTTCTTTTGTTATTCTGAGGTNGGGTTTCATGTAGCCCAGGCTGAACTTGAACNCCTGACCCTCTTGCCGCTTTCTCCCAAGTGCTGGGATTACAGATGTGGGCCACCACACTCAGCTTAGAAGCATATTTAATGTGAAAAAGGCTCCACAAACAACAGATTTACTATGTCAATGTGGGCTTCTTTTCTTCTTCTAAGACAGGGTCTTACTAGGTAACACAGGCTGGAATGCACATTCTTTTTTTTTTTTAGGTTAAAAAAAATTTAGATGTGTGGGTGTTTTGCCTACATGTGTGTCTGTGTACCATGTGCATGCCTGGTACCCAGGAGGCTAGAAGAGGGTGTTGGATCCCCTATGACTAGAGTTGTGAGTTGCTATGTGGGTGCTGGGACTAGAACCCAGGTCCTCTGGAAGAGCAGCCTGTGTTCTGGAACATGCTGAGCATTCTCTCGAGTCCTAACTAAGTTTTAAGGTCCCAAGTGAGGGATTGCAGGTATGTCAAAAGGTTTTGCTTATTTCTAGTGGACACGAAGATTAAGAACAGGTTTTGCATGATAAACAGCTTTGGTTGCTGCTGGAAGGGAGGTATCAGAAACAGGGCAACTGGGATGGCTGTGCGGACACTAGGTGACAGGCTGCACACTGCTCTGAGGGGGTTTCATCAAGGTTTCTCAGCAGTCATCTGTCCATTAGAAAGCTCCTAAAGTGCAGGATGGTGGTGATGATTGACCGTCAACAGCNGCTCCTGTGCTCCTGTAGCATCTGGGAGCTTCTGTACTCCAGCAGCAGCACTGGCTCCTGGAGCCTGCAAAGCTTTTGCCCACCTGGCCATTTCTTTCTATTTTATTACTGTGTGCACATAACATGGATGTGTGGGCATGTGAGGGTCAAAGGACAACTTTCAGGAGTCAGGTCCTCTCTGTCCACCTTTTGGGGGTTCTTGCAATCAAACTCGGGTCATCGGGCTTCTGCAGCAAGCACCTTTACCCATCGAGCCACCTCACTGGTTCCAATCAGAGCAGTTATGGAGACAATGAGAGCCTCTTGTTCTAGAGGGAACAAAGCCTGGGCGAACAAGGAGTTGTGAAGAGAGAAGAGACTGCTGACAAGAACGATGTCATCTCATGAGTGCTAGCAATGTCAGCATGGTTTAGAGACAGGGCTAGTTCCAAGGCAGTTAGGGCTACACAAAGAAACCCTGTCTCGAAAACACCCCAAAAAGAAAAACGAATGGGNGTTATGAAGAGGTTTGGAAAAGTGTTTGCTTTGTTGCNACAGTGCAAAGTCAGATGCGAAGCTAATTTCGCTCCATTAGCTTTGCTTTCTGCCTGCTGCTCTCAAAACTGCACACACCTGGTGAAGAGTCTGATGGACGAACACACAGCTGTTCACGATGGCTTCCCGGTGTGTCGGTGGCTGCGGCAACTTGTCGTACACAAGTGGCATGTAGTCAGGGACTATATAGTTTGGCTTCTCCAGGTCCATTTTACTGGTGAATTCTTTGCCAACTTGATACAGTGCTTCAGTGGACCAGTCACCAAACCAGTTCAGCACACACCTGAAAAAGACACTCTCATCTCCAACAGCTCCCCAAAGTGGGTCTGCCTCGNACGGAAGCCCAGGCCCCAGACCTGGAGCCAGCCAAGGTCAGCATTACCTGTTGAAAAGGGCTGGTGACGTGGCTGCCCGGTCCTTGAGTCCCTCTGAGGATGGGTTCATGGTGAATACCACGTGCAGGTTGCGGATCACCTGGCTGGTGAACCACTTGTAGAGCTCCTCATGCGAGTCCAGCATCAGGCCTTCCTTCTGGGCCCCCTCTTTGCACTGCGTCATCAGTGTGGCATACTCATCCCCTTCAAAGAGCCCAGGAACCTGGGGATAGAGCAGCCTCACTGTGGCTGAACTGCCTTGTAAGGAGATGCCACACAACACATTACAGCACACCGCTCCCCTACCTCTCCATTGGCCAGAAGGGTATTCATTCGCTCCAGGAACCCAGAATCTAAGACATTGGATTCATCCATTATGAATGCTATCTTTTCATTTTTACAGCCAGAACGTCTCAGCACTGTCCTAAGATCTTCATCAAAGTCTTCCCCTGTATACTTCCTGTGGACCTAGAGAAGCAACCACAAGTCAGGGCTTTTCTCATCAACAGCTACATGCAGAACCCCAGACTCAGGAACTGAGAGGCTACCCCACAGACCCACCTTAATCTGATACACGCTCAAGCCATTCATCCAGGCGACAAAACGAGACAGTGTGGTTTTGCCAGCTCCACTAACACCAATCAGAAGCAAATGACCTTGAGGCTGTCGGAATATTCTGGAACATCATCAGAAGAGATCAATTTCCAGGCTTATATGACTCACTTCCCATTTGATACTCATGCCCATGACTTTTCTAGGATGGTGTTTACAACATCTTCATCATGCCTTGAATGTGTATGTTAAAGCATTGTGAGCAGCTGTTAGGGCCCTGTCTAGTGGACATGCAAAGACTAGAAGATACAGCCCTGCTCTCTAGATGCCAATGACATGAGAGGTCCAAGGACCCAAACTGGCAGCAGGCCTACAGAGAAGGTTCTTCTTGGAGTGAAAGCTCAGGACAGTGAGGCTGGACTGAGGGGTAAGGGAAGGTGCTCAGCAGCAAGGCTGAGGTGGAGGNGTGGGGAGAGACAGCACAAGGAGCAGTGTGAACCTGCACACAGCTCAGGAGATACTTGGCAGCAACAGTAAAAGTCTACCTGTCAATCCTGAGCACATGGTCGAGGACTTCATTGAACAAGACCAAGGGAACATCAAGTTCTTCTTCATAGAAGACCTTCAGCCGAGCCTTGACATAATCTCTTAGCTCTTCTTGGTCTACTGGGATGTAATCCTATTTGGGAAAAACAAAGCAGCACGCCCACTGATCAGGTCACTGAACTGTTAAGACTTGCAGTTCTCTGACACCAAAGACCGGTTAAAAACGCACAGCAAGAAGGGTGCATTCAGGGACTGCAGAGCATCACACACGCAGATCCCTCTGTAGCCCTGACTATAGAAAGCACCCACCACACTCATCAGTTCATCCAAACTCAGACTCCCACCAAAAGCTCAAAGGTGGCTGATGATGCTCTTGGAGGAAGTGGACAAGCCAATTCTAAGGTGTGTTTGGAAGAGGAAAGAGTTGAGATGGTCAAGATTTCTTGGAAAAGAAGCAAGCACGAGGGCCTGTACTGCTATAATCAGGTCAGGAAGCAGAGAACAGATCCACAGAGGTTAGCAGAGCTGGAAGACACACTCACACACACAGGGAAGCTTAGCAAGACAGTGATGATTACTCAACACAGGACGAGTGCACAGAAGGGAAATTTTGTGCAGACAACCCACAGCTCACAACACACCTAACACTAGTTAGAGGTGGTTGAATTGGTAAGAATGCTTGCTCTTCAGTAAAAAGAAAAACCACTAGGGAAGGTTTCCTGCAAATGACAATGATGGGCTACAGTGTAGAATCCAGAAAGTTCTAGTGACACTGAGCCAACCTACTTTGCTGTCTCTAGCGGCAGTTAGCCTCCTGACAGGCAGGTGCCCCCAAATGTGGAACTGTTTTATTCCATTATGCTTTGTTTTTTGGGATGGGGATTCATTATGTTGCCTTGGGCTCAAGTGATCCCCCGGCATTTGCCTCCTAAGTAGCTGGACCACAGATGTGTGCTCAGAACATCTGTTTCTGAGTAGCACTGGGCATGGAACCCAGGGTCTCATGCATTAAGCAAGTGTTCTACCACTGAGCTACAAAAGTCCAGCCTAGCTTAGGACTCTCTCCAAACCCAATGCACAGTTGCCTATCAGACCTCCAGACTGGGAGATAGACCCTCTGTTGCTTCCTTTGCTTTTAGAGCATGGCCTCCCCACAGAAGTTTTGACTTACCCCCATATCAGCAGTGATCTCTGCATGAAATATGCATCAAGACTAAATGGGAACTGTTCCCCTCCCCCCCTTTTTTTTACAGGAAAAGGACAATTTACAGCTATTTGCAAATGTCACTGCCCTTTATTTGGCATTTGGCATTAAGAAGCTTTCATACAAATTGCTCACAACCGCCCCATTCCCCATTTTCAGTGTGTTGGAGGGGGGTGACAGCAATATGATGCTCAAGGTACCTTCTGCAGCTGCTAGAGACCACTGCTCCTGCCCATGGATCATCATACATCGAAGAATCCATTGAGAAGCTAGGCCAGCTATGTGTCTCCTGGGGCTTTCTGCCCAAAACCCAAAGACTAAAAATGCTTAGTGCTGCCAGGCAGTAGTGGCACATACCTTTAATTCTAGCACTCAGTAGGCAAAGGCAGACAGATCTGAGTTTGAGGCCAGCTTGCTCTAGGACAGCCAGGGCTACACTGAGAAATCCTGTCTTGAAAAACAAACAAACCAGACAATGCTTAGTGCCTCTGCTGAAACTAGTCCTCAATTTTTTCCTTTTTTAGTAGTACCAGGGATTGAAAGCCTGGCTGCAGACATGCAAGGCGACAGACCACTTGACCTCCTGAGCTACAGATCAGAGGATAACTCTAACCATGGGGCCAGCAGACTAGAAGGAGCTTCTGCCTTGTGTGGTTTGTACCTTGGACAGCCAGTTGCTGTACAGAATAGGCCGGTTCATGGCTTTCTCTTTGTCTATGTTAGGGAAGTGCTTCAGAGCAACCATGTCAATGTTCTCATCAGTCCAGCGCCGTTCTTCATCCTCCACAAGCCTGTTTTAAGGAGAGCAGCATGAGTGTCAGTCACTGAGGCCTGCTAACAGCAGCCACATGGCAGGGCTGAGAGCCTCCATCTCGTTTCTGGGGATTGGACGTGGACTAAGCAATTTTGATGTTTTGATGCTAAATAGACCCTGGCACCATGACACTGTACAAGACTGAATGAAGAAATGAAATGATAAATTTGGTTCCTTTCTTTTTCCAACCTCTACTATGTTGCCCAGGCTAGCTGTAAACCCCCATATTCACATGATTCCCACATCTCAGACTCCTGCACGGTGAGATGTCAGCTANACACTATCAAGCCCAGCTCAAATCTGTTTTTACACTTGCTAACAACAATGTTCTACCTACTCAGGAGAGCCTGCAGAGTGTCTACTGTAACAGCAACAGAGCAGACAGGAGACACTGTGCTGAAGCATCGGGTCTTCTGAGAAGCAGAGTGTGTAATCTGCTAAGCATATTTGTGTGTGTATGTATGGTGGGGGCACGTGTGTGCGTGTGCATGAATATGCACTGTGAGGCAGAGTCTCATTCTAGAACCAGTTTTACCTGAATTNGAAATCTTGCCTCAGTTTCCCAAGTGCTAGAATTTTATAAGTATATACATCATACAATTTAGAATTTTATAGGTATATACATCATACAATGTTTCCAAAACAGAATTTATATGCANAATTAATTCTTTTTTTTTTCTCCCCCNAGACAGGGTTTCTTTGTGCAGTCCTGGCTGTCCTGGAACTTGCTCTGTAAATGAGGCTAGCCTCAAACTCACAGAGATCCATGTGCTTCTGTCTCCTAAGTGCTAGGATTAATGGTGTGCGCCACTACCAGCTGGCTGCACAATTACTTCTTTTGAGTCTAAATAAAATTTTCTCTGTGGTATCCTGTAATAATTACAATTTTGTTGTCAGCAACAATGAAGACAGTTCATGTAACAATAGAGGCCTTTTCCAAAGCAGCAGCCTATAAAGGCAGGCTGCACACCTGTGTTCCTCACTTGGTCTACATTTTTATGGCTTTTTTTTTTTTTTTAAAGACAAGGTCTCATGCAGACAGTCTGGTTTCAAACTCACAATATATTGCCAACGATGACCTTAAGCTCCTGCTCCTCTTATGTGCTGGGACGGCAGGCCTGTGCTGGCTATGCGGGGCTCACCCGCATCTTCTGAGCCTATCCTCAAGCACCCCTTACAGCACCTTCCTGAAATGCAACTTGGCAGAAACCAAGAAGCGCAAGGACAGTGGCCAGAAAGCCAGCCCTCTGCAAGAAGACAACACTGGAAGACTCTTGTACAACACGGACAAGAAAAACTGCAAGTAAGTTGAGTGTAGTGGCACACATCTTTAATCCCAACACTCAGGAGGCAGAGGCAGGAGAATCTCTTTAAGTTCAAGGTCAGTATATGGTCTACATATTGAGTTTCAGTACAGTCAGGACTACATACTGGGACCCTGTCTCAAAACAAACAAAAAAAGTGCTGCTGTTTAGAAGCCTAGAGTTAATCTCATGAACAGAGAAATAAGCCCAAAATACAACTAAAAGATTCTTATACTAAAATACATGAGATAAAAAAGATGAAAGAGGGCCAGAGAGGTGGTTCAGAGGTTAAGAGCACTGGCCGCTCTTCTAGAGGTCCTGTGTTCAATTCCCAGCAACCACATGGCTCACACCCATCTGTAATAGGATCTGCAGGTGTACATGCAGGCAGAACACTGTACATAATAAAAAAATAAATCTTAAAAAAAAATTAAAGAAAAAAAAAAGGACAAGTCAGGGCGAAGAGGAAAATAAAGAATTTATTATAAAATGAAAACTGTACNGAACTATAAAGATGGCATTTAAAAAAAGTTTACATAACAAAAATATCAGTAGTTTCCAAGACTCCCTGGGAGGCCAAAGAAGAAACTATTTTGCTTGTGAGACTGAAACTAGAGGGCTTCCCACAATCCACCGCACTCGGGCCCACCAGTTCTTCCCTGGGCATTGGCCACTTACAGTGTAACAGCCAGTGCCCTGGAGCCACAGAGCAAATTGGNTGGGAGTAGGAAGGACAGGAAGGAGCTGTGCACTGGGAGCTGTTGGGAGAGTTTACCCCCTCTCCCGCCCCCAGTGAGTCCATGCTTTGTAAAGCNCCATCAGCACCTACGGGTGCATGTATGGGATGTTGGTGTTGGTTTAACTGTCCACTGACTTGCCTTTCCCAGTCACACAACAGCAGACAATACTGAGGAATCCCATGGAAACAAGACCTGGAGGTGGCTGTGATCCACATCCAAATATGNTAGGCTCCTCTACTGCTGTCTACTTGGCTCATGCATGGGTAGGCCAGCCTTGCACAGATGCCGACAGAGGACCCCAGAATGCAAAGAGGGAGGAATGTAATCAGAGGACCCTCGGCTCCCCTTACCTGTCTTGGAAGAGACGCAGGGCTTCGTGTGCCCAGATGCGAATGAGGCCTTCAACAGGCAATGTCTCCAGGGGCCTCAGGGCTTCAAAGATTCCTCTCACCCACCTCGTCATCTCGCGGGGTGAATAGATATAGTGTGGCTGTGTGTCCTGAGTGAATCTCTCCTGCAGGAGTGGAAAATGGAGCTTATGTCAATGTCTGATAATGTGAAAAAGAGGTTAAAAGGTGAAACGCTGTAAAACATTTCTGTACTAAAGGAAATCTAGACCTAAATATTCAAGAGTGAACTAATAAGCAATGTTAAGCTTCAAATAGCTGGGCATATCTAGTGTAGAGCACTCATCCAGGATGTTAGAGGCCCTGNGTTCCATCCCCGAGGCTGATAAACACAAATAAATTCCCATAAAGATCAGAGGACAAAGACAGTTCTTCCCTCCACAGACCCCAACACAGCAGGATGCCACAAAATAAAATCAGACCCACGCTCACTCCAGATTGGAATAAGCATCTAGGATCAGCTGTGGAGCACACCTGTGGGGCTTGGGAGGTGGGTTCAGTGTCACCCTTCGATGCATAATGGGATTCCTAAGACCCTGTCAATTCCCAGCACCCACATGGTGGCTCACAACTGTTTTGAACTCCAGTCCCAGGGGATTTGACAACCTCTTCAGGCCTCCTCAGCACTGCACACACTTGGTACACAAACATTCAGACAAAACTCCCATACACAAAATAAAAAACCTAAAAAAAGCCTACTAAATTAATGTTTATACTATAAAATATCCTTCAGAAAAAATACTTAACTCAATTAAATGCATAGGTAAAAAGTCCTTGCAAGATANAGCAGAAAAGAACCAAACCACTATAGATATGTTGGTGTAGACAGCTGGCACCCGTTAAGGGACCACGCAGGTCAAAGAATCAAGCAATACTTCCCAGCAGGGTAAAGATTTGTATTGTTAGAGGCAAAGCCCCACGTGACACAGGCTATCCTTGACCTTGCTACACAGCACTGGAACAACTAAGCTACCTCCTCAGCTCCTAGCCCAAAGATCTATTTTTTAATATGAACTTTTCATTTTTACAACTCCAGTCCTAACATGTAGGTTTGTTTATTTATTTATTTTGATGGCTTTTGTTTTGTTTTTATCCTGAGAGACAGAGCCTCACTATGTAGCTCTAGCTGTCTTGGAACTCACTATGTAGACCAGACTGGCCTCAAATACATAGACATCCATTGCTAGAATTAAAGGTGTGTATGTCACCATGCCTGGCTCTAACACGTAGCTTTAAAAATGAGAAAAAGTGTACATTCATTAGTGTGTGTGTGTGTGTGTGTGTGAGCGTGGGTGTATACATGTACACTGGAGCGGAGCTTATCAGGAGGCAACTTGAGGGAGTTTGTTCTCTCTTCCCACCATGTGGGTTTCTGGGGTCATCAGTCTTCGTGGCCAGCACGTTTACCAGATGAACCATTTTACCATCACCCCCAATATGTGATTTTNAAATGTTCAAAGAATATCAAATGATGGGCTTGCAATCCTCCTGCTTCAACCTCCTGAACAGCTGAGATTACAAGCCTGTGCAACCAGACCTAGCTGGATCCCAGTCTTTCAACAGGTTTTTTGCTGTAGAGGAAAAGAATTCTGAGGAGTGGCAGCATTATGTACCTGTGACATGGTATAGAACTCCACCATGGCAGCAGTGAGGGGTTCTGCATAGGTGCGGAGCGAGGGAATGAGCCTCAGCATGGCTCGGTTGAAGGTGCCATAGATCTGCGTCAGGGAGGCGGGTCCTGGGTAATCCACATACACAACAGGCACGTGGCGCAAGAACCTGTACCGGGATAGCACAGCTTAGCACTTCACCATGGACTCAGTCACTCCCAATCCACTCANCAGGACNGATGTCAAAGCTGACCCAGGCCACACACACTGCTGGGGCCTGACGTACCATGGAAAGTTCACAAAACTTGGAATAACCAAGCAAAGAACTCAAGGTTAGTCTAGCCTCACTTTGGCCTCACAGATGGGTGGGAGCAGCTCATTACTCCCATAAAGTCTGTATGTCCCCGTTTCCCTCTTTCCTAGCTAGTTTTTTGGTGGGTAGTGCAGGGACTGAACCTAGCACCCACCTTCTGCATGTCAGGCTCTGGAGCACTGCTGCTAGCNTAATGCTCTGCTTTACCATCTTGAGACGGTTTCACTCTGAGCTCACATGGCCTTAGACTCTTTCTTGTTCCTTCTGCCTCCTCTTTTAAAGTCTGCACATATAAGGCACATGCCATCTTGCCTAGCTACCAATGCTTTTATTTTTAACATAGCTTCCTGGTTATAGTACAGGGCAATTAACCCAGAGGAATCATTTGATAAGCAAT
>LZPO01089558.1:2304068-2320853 GCA_001675575.1 Neotoma lepida
GAGGTTCCCTCAAACTTGTAAGCTGTACCTCTGGAATCCTCCACTTTAGATGACACAAGGTGACTGAAGTCTTAGAAGTGAGACACTGACTAGCAGGTGGGGCTACAACCTCTTCCCAGAGCCAGGCTTTGTGCTAAGTAAACTCCAGCTGGACAGACTGACAGACTGGCAACTACTCACATTGGGTGGCAGGCTGAGGCGCTCTCCATTAGGCAGTGTCAAGAGCTTGTTGTCATCCAGCACGGAGTTCAGGTTCTCCACCCACTCAGGGTCCACATCTCCGTCAAAGACGATCCACTGGCGCTTCTGCAGCTCACCCCTCACATTGTCTATGATCCTGGTTTGGAAAAGAATGTCAACGGCTTGGTCAAACCAGGATTCCTAGACTTAAAATGCTTTCCCTCCCCAGTGGGTTGTTATTTGTGTGGACTTTGTGGAGAAGACAATGAACACAGTGACTACAAGCGCTGGGGTCCTAGAGTCCCTGAAATCTGAACATCCACCATAGTAAACATACTTTCTTAGCACATGTGTGAAGAGTCCATCTGTCCACTCCCTGGTGTTGGGGTCCAAGGTTCCGTAGAGGTGGTCTTTGCTGATGGCTTTGGGGTCAATTATGTGGGCCACACCCTCCACACCCTCAAGCCTCTCAAGAGCCTTCAGTAGCACACGCCAAGCCATGCTCTTCCCACTTCCTGAAGGCCCAACCATCATCAGGCCATGGTTAATCTGGGTGATCTGATAGAGTTGCAGAACCTGCAGGGCCAGAGATCAGCACTGAGACCATCAGGGGAAGAGAGACAGGCTCTGCAGCCGCTTCTGGTGACAGTGAGCAAGAAAACACATCCTCTGGATTCCTAAGAGCCTGGGAACTCCAAGAGATTATGGGGACCACATGTCAAAGACATTTCTAAAGCAGGCAGGAAGTCTGGCCAGTGGAATTGATGCCTGCCAAGCTTTCTCAGTGTGGGCACATCCAAAGACTGCCCAAGGGTGACACGGTCAGATGGAAGGGTTATTCCGACAGAGAACACTCAAGTGAAAATACACAGTGTGTATAAATAACAGAACCAGAGGTCAGGAAGAGACTGATCTAGAAAGGAAACTTGGTTGAAGCTGGTAACCTGTGGCACCAGGAAATCCTCAAGTTGATTATTTAAGGGCATAAACCAATTTCCACTATAATCATACTTTTAGTCAGCATTTTTAGAGTTAGTGCTACATGTGAGAGACATTTCAAGTTTTGCTATCTATATGTGGTTAGTAAATGGACAATCAATAAGCCTTGGGCAAATCTAAATAACCAATGCCCTCGCTGGCCTTGATGAACAGGTCTCCTGAGATGGCTGGGAGCCTGTGGTCTTGGGAGCAGCAAGNTATGGTACCTTTTCAACCCACATCCCTCCAACTTCTTCTCCATCGCCGTATGTCAAGTACATCTCCTGACACACTTTCTTCAGCTCTTCTCGAAGGGCCGTCATCTCCCCGCGGTGGTACTGAACTCCAGGGAACACATCCGACAGGAGACTGAAGAGCAGTGGGATGTCTTCTGCCACCAGCTTGGGCACCATGGTCTCGCAGACACTCTGGATCAGAATCTACGGGTGGCAGATGGAGTGCTGTGAGGCAAGAGCATGGCTGCTGCCCTAGAAAGTGCTACAAACTCAGCGAGCAAAACAATGGAAGCAACACCCACACCAGTCTACTCCACTCCCCCAGGCCAGGAGAACCCTACTGAGAACTCAAAGGTCTTGACCTAAGTGTCCTATGGTGAATTTTAGAACGAGGATGTTTTGAGAAATCAACATAATACTTATAAGCTGGGTGTGGTGGTGGATACCTGTAATCTCAGCACTTGGGAGGACGAGGCAGGAGGACAGCTATGAGTTCAAGGTTAGCCTAGGCTACACAGTACATAGGGAGTTCAATTTCCAAGCCACACAGGTCTACAGAGTAAAGGGAAAACAACAAAACCCAGCGTGTACAAACCTCCTGCTCAGGCAGATTCTCAGCAATCTCTCCTTCATCAACTGCTTCCCCCCTTTCTTCCTTCTCCCTCTTTATCTTCTGGATCCTCTCTCTCTTCACATTGCCTGCACTCACGAGCACACTCTTCAAAGCCCGGAGACCGAAGTCATAATGGCTCTGAGAAGACAGCTGCTCATCACACAGTCTGAAAGAGAAACGTTTTCTTTAGAAAAGACAGCACCCTGCAGGCAGACAGCATGTAAAGTCAGGAACTCAGGTGAGGACTGAAATACCGGGGACTGTGGACAGGAACCTCAGCCACCAGCTACAAACACGTCTGGGAATGGCTCTCAGCTACTCACTTAAAGAATGGGACGATTTTGTTGGCGAGGACCTCAGCAGTCCGGAAGCCCTGTGAGTANAGCATGACCTGGGCGATCAGCTGACGGTCAGGCTTGGTCATGGCCAAGCTCCGGAACAGCTTCTTGAGGTTGTCAGGGAGGTTTGAGCGACCTGCATAACCTGGGTTCATGGTGATGAAGATAGCCATGTCTGGGCTAACCTTGACTTGTTTGTTCAGCAGCTCACAAGTAATGGGGGCAGAGGCTGAAATGAGATGGCATGAACTTACTAAAAACACCACAGAACAGAAAANAACAGAACAGAACAACAACAAAAACCAGAAACACACTGACGTCTCTAATATGACAGAGCACCACTTATTCCCTTACTGATCTCAAGACCAAAGCCCAGGACTCCTGGGGCGAGAGAGGCTTTAAGGGGCTGCTTTCACCAGCTAGGCCAAACCCCTCTAAGACCTAATGTCAGTCAAGCACAGAGGGGCAGCTATCAAGGCACTGGAGGCAAGCCGCTCACTGACTGTGCAAACATGCTGCGTGTCAGCAAGGGCAGCAGCAGAGCAAACCTGTCAGGGAATCTGTACNACACACCTGACTGTGGAGATCATGACAGTGAGCTTCTCTGAGCATCTGCTCAACTGACAAAAACAAACCCTCAGCCGCGTGAACATGAGTGTTTACTGTGAGGGACTACAGGGTGGTTCTGACAGTCCTGTTTTCTTCAGGTCTGGGAGAGTCTTTCTAACACAAGTTGCTATTATTGTGGAGTAAAAGTAAACAAAAAAAGGCTGAAGTAAGCACAGAGAGGGAGACCCTCACACCAGACCTTCAGGCACCAAGCCTACCTTCACCATATGTGTCTGGGATGTTGTATGCAAGAAGAAAGCTACCCCAGAGTCTTCCAGGGCAGCTATTCCTATGCTGACAGAGGANTCATTCCACAAACCAGATGGTGGGGACACTGAGGTCAAACAGGAGGCTGGCTTCCCAGNGATGACAGAAGGAAAAGGCTATTGAGGACACTGGGGTACATGTGTGGAAGGGAATGAATGGGCTGTGACCTTGGCCTTGCAGAGGATGCACTGCTCCAAGACAAGGAACTGGTATTGTTGCTGCCCAGCACCAGGAAACAAAACCGATCCCAAACCACCCCACCCCTCATACNAATCTCCAACCGCAACTCACTACACTGCTTGTCTGTGGGAGTAAGTTGTCAAAGCAAACGAGCTCACATCAGATTTCCCTCCACCTCCTCAGTGATAAAAAACAAAACCAAAGCAAACCCACAGAGAAGTCTTACTCTTATCATAGTTGGGGTTGGAATGCTCCCGTAGTGCCTCTTGTATGCACTGCACCTGCTGGGANACGGCTGAGAGCATCCGCTCCTCCAGGCGGTTAAACTCATCAAAGCAGCCCCAGGCGCCCACTTGGCAAAGCCCCACGAAGATCCGTCCCATTGCCTAGAATGGAAGGAACCAAAGAAGTTTAAACCGTTTGTTATGAATTGAGCTGTGTCCCTTCCCAAAGTCACCCTTTGATGGCCTAACCCCCAATGTTATTGTACTAGGACACAGGCCCTACAGAAGGTAAAATGAAGGGAGACATTACTCAGAGGACTGACGATCTCCTAAGTTACCAGAATCCACCTTTCCCTCTATCCCTCCCTTGCCCTCGGCATACAGAGAAAAGGGCACATGCTCAGACAGACTGTGGGGAAGCAGCATCTACACACAAGCAAGANAGGCCTTACTGGAAGCCGATTCTATCTAAACCATCGTGGGTTTCCAGCCTCCAGGACTNCGGGGAGGCATCTTTGTAGTCTGAGGTGTACAGCATGTGGTAACTGCAGCTGACTTGTCTAACCCCGAGTAAGCCACATCTTTCTGAAAACTTCAACTACTCCCTTCAAAATGAGAANACCGTCTACCTCCCAACGCAGATGCTCAGTGAGTCATTCCTGTCCNTTCACATAGACAGCACCACCATTACAGAGGTGTGCTGAGAAGTGCCTTTTCCATCCTGTGTCAGTAACACCTCTCTAACAAAACTTGTTTATTTCATCACTTTGTTAGCACAGAACACCTTTCCATAACAGTCACTGTTTTAGACACAGACACTGAGTGTTAGCTTGCAGAGTACCCCCTCCAGTGCTGGAGGTGTAGCACAGGGGTAGAGCACTTGCCTAGCATGTAACATTCTGGTTTTGACCCTTGGTTGGGAAGGGAGGATAGTTATTACTACAGATGACCATGTATGCCTGCTAGCCCAGCTGAGATAGGATTATGAGTTCCAGGCCAGCCTGGACCACACAAGGAAACCTAGTCTCAGATACATAAATGCAGATAGGCAGGCAATGGCCNTTTTAGATGAGTAATAATGGATAACTTTGCGACTATGAAGGTCAAGTTGACTTCAATGTGTGTGTTGGGCTCTGCCGAAGTTCAGAACAGCACCAGGTAAGGGATGTAGTACTGAGCCTTTGAGAGGGGAAGCTTAATGGTTTTAGATGCTGTGAAAAAAAAAGTCTTACCTGGAAATCGAAGGTCTCATCACAGTTGAAGACCAGGACAAAGCGCCCCAGTTGATGGCCAAGGGCTTTGACGGATTCGGTCTTCCCGGTCCCAGCAGGTCCTGTTATTTGAAAGAAAAACAATCTAGTACTCAAGTCCACTACCTAATTGGTAGTAAATCCTTAGCCTGAAGAGAGCCATACATTTATTTTGAAATTCAGATGTAATAAATACAAGGAAATTAAAGATTTTAGAAATGTAGAAACACATCCCAACTGTCAGCATAGTGTGTACAAATTACCCCTGACATGACATGACTCCATCTGTCCAGGTCTGTGAAATAACTTACCGAATGGAGAGCCCCCAAGCCTGGCCTCCAACGCTTGTGTCATTGTCAAATAGCAGCGGTCAGTGAGGGGTGTCTGAACCAGCTTGTCCTGAACGCCCAGGTACTCAAAGCCATAGTTAAACTTGGCATTCGCCATCTGAATGGACAGCTGCTGTAGCACGTCAGTTTGCTTAGGATCAAAGTAAAATCGCATCTGGCTGAGCCATTCAAAAGATTTGGCGTTGTCAATTTTGCTTTTGATCAAGGACCTGGTAACATCTCTTTGGTGAACCAACTCTGTGATCTGAGGAAGTAAAAATTTGCCGTAAGCTAGAGAAACATGTTCTTTCGGTNTGCAGACTATCTGTTAAATTTACATTAGGATTTAGGCTGTTAGCGTGACTAGCAGCAAATATTCCAAACCCCAACAGGACTTCATCCGCAGGGACAGTGAAAATGTTATCACGCAACAGTATCACAGACTCAGAGCGACAGAAAACAGAAGCCAAAATTCTACTGTAAGCAACAGCCCTGTGCAGCTGAATAAGACAAAACAGCTTTCTCAGTCTACCCCATGGGCTGCCCACTTTATGCCATCATGCTGGGGCAGTCACCCCNCTGGGGAGGGTACACCCTCAAAAAGTTGGTCACTTTCTTCCTCCCATCTAGGCACCGGAGCCCTCCATAACACATCGTCCTTTTGTGGGTGTATGTACACATGCATGCTGTGTGTGCAGAGGCCATGGTCAACTCTGGGAGTCACTTTTCAGGGGAATCCACCTTTGTTCTTGGAGCAGTTTTTCCAGGACCCGGGGCACTGGAACTCAGGTCCTCATGCTTGTGCAGCAGCATTTTATGAACCTAGCCTTCACCAAGATTATCTTTAAAGAGTAACAGAGAACCCAAGACTGAATGCCTATGTCACTCACTATTGCAGGCAAAAGTCTCATGGAAGGCAGGCTGGCCTAGAATTCCTGATCCTCCTGCCCCTACCTCTCCCAATGCTAACTGTCCCAATGCTAGGTGTGGACCACAATTCCCAGCTTACTTTTCTTTTGATACAAAAGGCCCATTAAAATTTTTTTTATTAGTTTAATTATGTGCATGTGTGTGTATGGGGGGTATGGTATACGCATATGAATTCAAGTACCCACAGAGGTCCGAGATCCCCCTGGAGCTGGAGTTACAGGCAGTTGTAAGCCACCTGATGTGGGTGCTGGGAATCAAACTCAGGTCCTCGGGAAGAGCAGTTTGTGCTCTTAACCACTGAGCCATCTCTCTAGCCCCCAAAGGCCCATTTTTAAGCCTCTTTTCCTTCCACTACTTGAGCTGCAAGGTAAGAAGGGGCTCAGGCATGAGGCTCACCAAGTGCTCCAGCTTCCGTCTTCGGAGAGGGGGCTGCTCCATGAGGACAGAGTCTGCTAACACGTTGAGGGTGACCTCCACATTGCTCAGCACGGACTGTAAGGGGGCCACATCANCACCTCCCCCAACACTGCTTAGTGCATTCTCCACGTTCTCAGACCAGGCTATTTGGGCTGACAATACCACTAATTGGGCCTGAAAGAAACAAGACAGGAGGTCCACAGGGTCATTTTTTTTTTCAGATGGGTGTCACCATACCGCTTGGGGTAGTCTTCCTGTCTTGCCTCCCAAAGAGCTAGACTACAGGTGCCATTGCCTGGTTCCCAAGGGGTCATTTTCAAGTCAGTCAGAGATTTCATCTTCAGCTTGCTGCTTCTAAAGATTACCTGATATTTATCAATCCAGGTAATATAGGTATTTGGGTCAATTGATGTTGCTTTTCCAAAAATCTCCACTTCTGTAACAGACTCTGCCAGAAGTTTAGCCAGGGTGACTCTCATCTCCTTTTCCACCAGAGTGAGCCACTCATTGATTTTGGGGTGTTCAGTGATGGACACTGGAGTTTTAAACATAACCTGAAGACAAAAAACATTTCAAGAATTAAGAAGTGCAAGTGTGTGAGAGAAGCTTCTGAGCCACAGACNTACTGCGCCTACCTCCTCTCCTTCTCGAGACGAAATGCCGAGGACCACAGAGTTGTCCTCATTTAAGATGATGCTGGAAACGCCAGCGAACATTTTCTTGAAGTGCTTCTGCAACTTAGCTACATTCTTGCTATTTCCAATAATTTCAAGTAGATCTTCATCACCCACAAAGTAGAATCTGAAATCAAAACAACCCAGCTGCTACTGTCTGGTGTACAGAGGGTGACTGAGCAAATGTCCCAGTACAGGAGGCAGTGGCTGGAAGAAGACCTCCAGCCTGAACTCAGCTCTCATGCAAACACCTGCCAGGGCN
Organism: Neotoma lepida; assembly: GCA_001675575.1. Taxonomy (NCBI): domain Eukaryota; kingdom Metazoa; phylum Chordata; class Mammalia; order Rodentia; family Cricetidae; genus Neotoma; species Neotoma lepida. The sequence continues at coordinate 2,311,556 of LZPO01089558.1, forward strand.
TGGTGAGGGACATGTTTACAGTAAGACTTGGAAGAGTTCAATGTCATTCACTAAAGTCACTCTGACAGCATCTGCTCCACTCACCATAAGAAAACTCCTTGGAGAGGAGGAGAGGCCACCCAGGAGACAGCAGAGCTAGCCCCTGGAATGAGCAAGTGGCTTGGNAAGAAAATGAACTTAGCAAACCGAGGTGGAAAACTGGGAGTTTGGGGAGCACCAGAAACCAGTGCGGCAAGGCAGAGGACTCAGCCAACGACTTGGCCATCAAAATCCTCGACATCAAAACTGAGCGACACCAGGAAAAGGGAGCAAAGGGCAGCTGAACTGGACTGTCTCAGGCTCACCTGGGGAACGANGATCGCTCTCGTTCTAGGTATTCCCCCAGTGCTTTCTGGATCTTTCCGAGCAGGTCTGCCAACCGCTCCAGAGACCTCTGTACTCCCTGTATGTTCAGGACATCCATCACAAGTGGAGACTTGGAGACTTTTTTCATCAGAGCCAAAAACTCGGTGCTGATACTAGAGAACAAAGGAGAGCTGCTCAGCCTTTGCAGGGGCTCCTCAGCCCTGCCAGTGCCTGAGCCTGCTGGAGCCGTCCGTACCTCTGGAAGCGCTGNGTTTCCACAGGCAGCAGGTGTTTGATGTCTGCGCTGCCTGTGAAGATGCCCTCCAAGTAGACCCAGCGCCTCTGTACATCAATCCACACGTCAAAGAGAGCCATGATCCGGTTCAGCTTGTCTTCCCAGCTCAGGGCATCCTCTTCAAAAACCTGGTGGGTATACAGGAGGGCAGAGCTCAACCACTAACCTTTGCCCTCAGGGATATGCCAAAGCTCATGGAAAATTGCCAATTAGGACCCCATCAAGTTGTCTGACCCACATTTTACATCAACAGACACTTGAGGTGTAATCCCAGAGTGCGGAAGAGTGCCCTGGCAACAAACCTTATAGTATGGAGAGAGCTTCATGGCGGACACGCTGTTGATGTGCTCCTTGACCTTGTTGAAGAGGTCATCCCAGCCTCGGATCAGGCGGCATTTATTCTGATAGTTGACTAAGTCCAGTTCGTATGTATTCCACACTTCCCGTATCTGAGTGGAGCCAGCAAGAGGCCATTACCAGCACAAATCAGCACTCAGCATTTGTAGGGACCAAACATTGGGGACAGAGACATGTAGATGACAGTGCTTCATTTTACACAGTCAGATCCATGAACAGCCTGATGCCCACTCCCATCACTTGCCTGCTTCAAAAATTCCTCCAAAGCCATCTCCCCTTGCGCCACTAGCAGTACGTCCTTGACAACAGCTTCATTCTTCTGGAGGTCAACATCCCAGATCTGGCCCAGGGTCAGCTCAGAAACCACCCAGTTAACATGAAGCCTCTTCATCAGCTGTTTCCAGTGACGGTCTTTCAGTGCTTCAGACTTCAGTTCAATTACCAACATGTTTATCTGCAGGGCAGACAGGGCAGATGTGAGCAGGTGTCTTCTGAAAAGATACCCAGTACCCAGTGTGATAGTCACCTACCTTCATGTAGCCTTTCAGCAGCCTCTGAACAAACTCATAGGAGGCGTACTGCCGAAGCCGTGCAGGGAAGTTCTTCAGCTGGTTCAAGAGGCCATCTAAGTTTTGTCGAAGCTGTCAGGAGACACAAGAGAATAGTCTCTCTCACATACAGACATACACACACNCACCCAACATCAACATCAACACTGTATGGCTTGTTTTTTGTTTTTGTTTTTTTAAAATTTCCTTCTGATACACGGTCTCATGTATCCAAGGCTAGCCTAGAACGTACAAAGGCCCACCTGCCTCCACCAGCCCGAGCTCTGGGGACTGAACCTAAGGTTTTGTGCAGGCTGGGTGAGCACTCTACCTACTGAGCTACAAGCTTTCCAATGGCTCTAAAACAAGGTTNACATCAGTCTGGATGAATCACATAAATAACAAGTAAGGACATAAGTGACAGCTTGTGAACTTGCAAAGTTCCTTGTGACTGCTAATANACAGACAGACTCACAGACATCCACTTCAACAAGTTACCTTACGAGGCTGAACTGAGACCCACGGTTGCTCCTTCATTTGATCAATCTGTTCCCAGACCTTAGAAAGTTCTGACCAAACACCTTTGAGGTCCTGTAACTCCTCCAAGGCCACCTGTGATTGACAACAGCAAGGCAGTTGGACTGGGGACATTTAAGCAGCTCACAAATTAGCAACAAAGAGAAAAACCACCTCAGACCAGGCCAGCAGCAGAGTCTGGTGGAGCAGTTCTCCAGACTTTGCACTCACAGGTCCTTACCTGTACACGCTCTTCACTGCCACTGAGGAGTCCTGTGTCTGTCAGTTCCAGTGCTTCCTTGGCCTTTGCACATTTCTCTCTGTCATCCTTCAGCCGGCCAAACTTCCCTTCGTATATGGTCAGGGCCTGAAGGGCCTCCTCAGGGCGCAGATTGCCCTGAAATAGTCAAGAGCACAGAGAGTGGCAGCACTGTCCCAGTTCCTAGGGATCTGACACCCTTTTCTGGCCTCCAGAGGCACTGTATACACACGGTGCACAGACAGACATGCAGGCAAAACACCCACAAATATTAAATAAACAAACATCAATACAACCACCTCCTGACTTAAGTGACTATCACTCTGGGTAAATAAATGATTACACTGGCTTTCACACTTACTATCTACAAACACTCAGGGCATCCACACACTGGGTAACATCTCTACCAGTTAGATTTCCAGTGTCTCACTTTTTATTGCTATTGCTTTTATCTTGCTATGCTGCCCTAAATTCACATATTCAAGTGATCCTTCTGCCTCAGCCTACATGACTGGCTGCCAGCCCAGTCTTTTCATTACAGAAGTGCAATCTCATCTTTAGTATTGGAAAGCTAAGCCCAGCACGCTTCCTGTCTCTGACAGAAATAACCCATGCTGTGCTGCAGGCTGGCAGGCTAAGTGAAGCTCACCGTGACAGGTTTGGTCTTCTCCCAGTCCGTCAACAGATCGGTGGTGCGGCTTTCCACAGCTCGGTCCTCCTGCACAATCTTCATTTGCAGGTTTGCCACCTGCTGCTGAATGGCAGAGTCCTTCCGGCGCATGATGTCATTGAAGGCCCCCCACTCACCCTCAATGTTGTCAATGTAAAGCCAAGAAGGTGGGAACTGGAACCTCTGTTTCTCCAGCAGACGCTGACCATTGCGGTAGAGCTTTGAGAGTTAAAAGATCATTTGTTTTTTATAACAACAGGAGAAACTACTGCCAAAGTCCCAACAAGAGAGAAGCCTCCCCCATGCCCCCTCCGTGACTACAGAACACAGAGACCAAGGTATCTGCTCTTCCACAACTGTTCACCTCCAGATTACTGTGGTCAGAGTAATAGTGCAGAGCCCGGAGTGGCCTGCCAGTTACTATACCTAACAACACCCAGTGGGCATAGAGTCTCTGCCACTGTGCTTCATCTCTTTATCCTAACTTATAACAGAACATTCAGCTCCTAAGCTCTTGAAAACAGTAAGAGATTTAAACAGACAGTGCCGCTCAAACCTAACTGTGCAGGACAATCACCCAGAACCTTTAAAGTCCAGACTCTTAGAGACTCCCATGTGCAGTGTCTGCACTGCTTTTTTCTTTTTTTTTTAATTATTATTATTATTAAAACATTCGATGTACACCTGCAGGAGAGATAATATACAGATAGNTTGAACATAAATAGAGGTACAAATTCTTATCCTAATAGTGAAATGTTTCACTAAAGCATGCCCAGTGACTGGGCAAAACCCAAACTTATTTGATGCTACAGTCATCCTAGGGTCCTTCCTGCTAGGCAGCCTNCCTGGATCTGTGGGTTGCAGAGTGATTGTCCTNTGGTTTATATCTAGTATCCACCTATTTGCACTGCTTTTTTCTTCACATGTATTTATTGTGTGTTTGTGGGGAGGGGCACATGTCACAGCATGTGTGTAGAAGGCAGAGGACAACTTGTAGGGAAAATTGAGGTTATCAGGCTTGGCAGCAGGCGCCTTTACCCACTCAGCCGTATCTCTGCTCCCACCAGCCTCTTTTCTGAGACAACATCTTGTTATGAAGACCAATCTGGCCTCAAACTCACAATCCTCCTNCCTAAGCCTCCCCAATGTTGNACTGCAGGTGTGCGCCATCACACCAGGCTTGCCTAGTGCGTTCTAACAAGCATATCCAGTGGTCATGGCAGCTTATGGCTACACTGTAAGAAATGCTCTTTCAGGTGCTGAGTCCCTCAGTGTTCACTCAGAACACAAGATATTATCAGCTAACCACAGGTCAAACGTGAGAACTCACTTCAACTTGCTTCTCAAACTGTTTGATCTTGCGTTTTAGAGACTGCACATAGGTGATGAAGGTCACTGCGTCAGAGGTACTGGCTGTGTCCACAGAGTGTTGCTCCAGCTCTTGGCGAGACTNTTGGAGAGAAGGCTGTATTTTACCACGGGACCAGGCTTAACCTGCAGCCACCAGTTCCCTGGGCAATATCCTCACTCCTCACCTTTGAGATCTGGGAATGGAATTCTGTCATGTTGGACCCCAGCATCTGCCCAAATTTGCTGAGAACCTCCTTATGCCAGGAGTCATACTTCANGTTCACCTTGGACTGGACCTGCAGGTGAAGTGACACACTTCAGTACTTCGTCAGTTCTCTCCTGGAGTGTGTGTTTGAGCTCCAACACAGAGCCAAACACCAATACCCTTTTCTAGTCTCCTGACACCTTTCGAGAACAAGTTGAGCTCACCTTGCCGTAATCTATCACCACCGGTCCAAACTCTTTCTTGGTTTCTGCATTGTCGAAGGTTCCTCTGGCTTTCCTTATCTGGACCAGGAGAGCCTGCCACTTGTTGAGATCTTCCCCAAGCCTGTTGTAGATGTTTTCTGCTTGCATATCCCATAAACACTGGTACTGAAGCCAAACCTGCAAATAAGGAACACGCTCAATTCTAGTTGCTGTTCTGTAGACCACTAATATCCTAGCATCCATTGTGCCCACAGTCCAGACTCATGTTTTCACGCCATCAGAAAAATCTCACTTCAGAGTCTCAGAATTTATATAGCAAAAGGAGAAAATTTACTTCTCTTGAAAACCATAGTTAAGTCTCCACAAGATTTATCCTACTATTCACTCTTAGCTTTAAAATAAGCAAAGGGTGTGGCGGTACACACCTTTAATCCTAGCACTGTGAGGCAGAAAGAGCTGAAATCTTCGAGTTTAAGGCAAATCTGGTCTACATAGTTAGTTCCAGACCAGCCCAAGCTACATAGTAAGATGCAGTGAGGTGAGGGGACCCACGCGTGTCATTGCGGCTCTCAGGAGACAAAAGAATTCCAGGGTGTAGGTCAGCCTGGTCTACAAAGCAACTCCAGGCCAGCCAAGGCTAGAATAAGGAGTAAGACCCTGCGCCTCAAAATAAACATACAGAAGATAGAGAAGAAATAAAGCAAGTGTTGCCCATTGGACCATATTACCTATTAAGACCTATTAGCTTCCCACTATTTTTTCCTTCTTTCTCCCTTTTTTGGTGGTGCTGGGGATTAAACCCAGGGCCTCTGAGCTACACCCCAGCCCTTCTCTCATCCTCTTGCATGTCTAGAATAGAGTATCCATTACAAGTGGATGGAATCAAGAGCATCTTACCTTAACATACTGCTCAACTTCAGTCACAATGCCCATGACCGCAGAGTACGACTCTTCCAGGGCGACAGGGCCATCGGGCATGCGTGTCAATGCATTCCGATAGAACTTCTCTTCCTCAGTCAATTCGTAATGCACTCCCACCTGACCAACAAGAGCCGGATACGAATGTTAAACAGTGTACAAAATGCCAATCTCAGTCACCTTTTANTTACTAAAAATGACTAAAAAAAAGTCACCATCAAAAGATTATCTTTTAAGAGATAATACCCACTTTCCCTAGGCACAAGTAACAAGAAGCCTGATTATATTTAACTCGTTAAACCAATAAAGGGAACACTAGAGTAACCACAAACTGGAAAACATGGAGTCACTAACTGCACAGGGTAAAGGGCAAGCAGCCCTTGGTTCATCTGAACTGCCTGAGCACCGCCTACATGTTAGGCCTGTCTAAGTACAACAAACAGAAACTCCCACTCACACGAAGTCATTCTATAGGAAGAGAGACAAAGAACACATATGTGCAGACTGTCTTATGGGAAGCCGGTCTGTGCAGAATGAGTAGGAAAGAGACAGGGAGTACAGGGCTGGGACAGAGATTGATGGCAGACTGGCCAGAGTCAGTCTGCACAGTTGAGGGCCAGCAAGAGTTCAGCAAAGCCTGAACAGAGCCAGGAGGGAGAAGCAGAAATTAAGGTCAGAAAGGCAAAAAGGTCACTATGGCCCAACAAGCACCAGGACTGCAGCTTTCTGCAAGAGAGGTGGCAGGCTGTGAGAGGGGCCACAGAGGAGCAAAGGCAGACAGGCTTACTCCCTAAGTGAAGACTGGTTTTAGGGAGCAGAGGCAGAGAGAATGGTAAGAGGAAACATTAGTGACCCAAGGCAGATGGTGGCACCTTGGATAGAGTGGGAACAGTGACTGTGGTGAAACAGGCCAGGATGAACTTTAAAGATAGCGATGACAGACGTCATGCTAACACATGGTTTCTGGACTCNGGGGAAAGAAGGCTCAGAGAGGAAGGCGTACAGCAAGAAGGGCACTAAGTCACAGCTACGGGACAGAACAGAGAGGGAAAGCAGCAACTGCAGAGACGGGCCTGGGCTCCAGGCAAGGTCAGGTTGCATGTGAATGTGGAGACAGCTGTGTCAGAGCAGAGCTGGCTGAAGGGTGCACTAGTATCTGAGTATTAGTGTCCAGGAACAGGCGAGCTTTCATTTGTCCAGTGTGGAGAGAAACAAGACAACGCAAAGCCTTAAACACAGAACAGGACAAGGAGGATCACAAAGATGATAATGTAGATGCCTGGGACAGAAACCAAAATTCATAGTGTGGTTTTGATTAGCTGAGCAAAAAATACCACAAGGACCAGGGAGATGGCTCAGTAGGCACCTGCCGCCAAGCCCGATGTCTTGAGTTCAATTCCCAGAATGAACCTACAAGGTGGAAGGAGATACCTGACCTGCAAGTTGTTCTCTGACCTCCACTTTCTCACTGTGATATGTGAAAAAGTGTGTATGCACAAACACACCCCAAATAAATGTAATTAAAACAACAACAAATAAACCCTAGAAGAGTGACATTTATGCTCAAAGTCATGGGGAAAAAAAGTTGTGTTTTGGGGTTGGAAAGATGGCCCAGTGGTTCTGAGCACTGCCTACTCTTCCAGAGGACCCAGGTTCAATTCCTANCACCCATGTGGCAGCTAAGACGGTCTGTAACTCCAGTTCCAGAGGTTCCAATACTCTCACACAGACATGCAAGCAGGCAAAAATACCCAAAACCCCAAAACCAGAAAACACATAAAGTAAAAATAATTAAAAATTTAAAAATAATAAACTTACTTATTTAAATTTTAAAGGGTGTGGTTCTAGCATAATTACTAAGTTCTAGAACAGACTGCATGGCAGAGCTGTGGANTCTGGCTAGAATTATGGACAGGACAAAAAGGTCTTTCAGGTTTTCCTCTGGCCCTAGAAGTACACCAGCAAGACTATAATCTAGGACTTGTTAGGACAGCCCTGTGCTGGTCAATGAGGCTGCAGGCAGGAGCTCATGGGCTTGAGAACTTCTCTAAAGGAAGAGGTGGGGGTGGCCACTCCAGGATTCAGGAGGCTGAGGCTGGGGGTCAGCTGGGACCTATACAGTGAGACCCAATATCCAAAATCAAACAAGATAACAAGGGGGTATGGAGGAAAACAGGAGAACTGGGATTACCAAAGGAGTTTGTGGGCCAGGCATAGTGACAGGTGCCTTTAACACCAGAGCTTAGGAGGCAGAGGCAGAAGAATCCAGATGAGTTCAAGGCCAGCCTGGTCTACAGAGTGAGTTCCAGGACAGCCAGATTTGTTACACAGAGAAACCCTGTCTGAAAAAAAACCAAAGAAGCTCATGGAGGAAACTTTGAGATGAGGGAGACTGCAAATGCCAAGCTCTCCCTTAGGACACGGGACCTGGGGACTCCGAGCATGAAAAGACATGTACAGGGCTTGTTTGATGACACATCCTGAGAAGTAGCAGAGTCCCAGGTCAGACCTGGTCAGAGGACACGTGCTTGGAGCCCCTGGATGCTTACCTGGTACCTCTGACTCTGGATCCTGGGCAGGGACAGCACAACCATCTTCCAGGCAAACATCTCCTGGTACAGCTTGTACCTGCACTCCTCAATGGGTGGGTTCAAATAGATTACCTGGTTTGTTATTCTTAGCTCATGAACAACGTTCTGTTAAAAAAAAAAGTTTTGTTTCTACTCAGCAACATATTTCAATAAAACGGNTTTAGCAACCTTCTTTGTTTAAATCATGACATCTTTGGTTAGAACCACAAAGTCTGTCATTTTATCAGATGCACTTCTGGAACATTTCACATTTGTCCCTCTAAGATCCCAAGAGGCTGGGGGCAGGCACTGCTTCATCTGCTCCAGGTGCCCTGGTGCCTGGGTTGGAACACACAATAGGTACTCTTGGAAATCCACATACTCAATAAAATGACCTTGAAGCCTGAAAATCTAGTATCACTGAAGCAAGGGGGGTTACACTGCTGTAACCACATGGGGACTGATCTGATCTCCACTATCTATACTACCGCAATCAGTGCTTCAGGCCCGTCCAGAGCTCCATCTTCATCCCCACTGCTAGTGAATTTATTAACGTAGACACTTAACCGTTTCACTGGCTAATGGATTTATTAACACAGACACACTTACCGTTTCACTGGGATACAATATTTTAAAAAGCACGTTTATGGGCTGAAGAGATGGTGACTGCTGCTAAGCCCTGACGACCGAGTTTGACCCCCAAGAACCCACATGGAAGGATAGAACGGACTCCCACTTGGCGTCCTCTGACCTCCACAAGCATGCCACAGTACACATGTTCCTCCTCTCAGTAAATAAATGTAATTTAAAAAATTTCCCAAAAGTATGCTTTAGGAACAAATAACTACAATACTAAAAGGGTAAGAAATTAAGCATTAAAGAAGAAGGAGGGGATGTAGTGGTGCACATCCTTAATCTCAGCACTTAGGAGACAGAGGCAGGTAGATATTTGTGAGTTCAAGCCACCCTGGTCTACAGAGTGAGTTCCAGGACAACCAGGTCCAAAGAGACCCTGTCTCAAAAAACAAAACAAAACAAAAA
>LZPO01089558.1:2344225-2355974 GCA_001675575.1 Neotoma lepida
AGACAAGGTCTTAGCCTGTCGGTAGTGGCCCACACCTCTAATACCATCATTTGGGAGACAGAGGCAGGTGGATCTCTGAGTTCAAGGCCAGCCTGGTCTACATAGTGAGTTTCAGGGCAGCCAGAGCTACACAGAGAAACCCTGTCTCAAAACAAACAAACAAACAAACAAACAAACAACTAAATAAAATAAAATAAAATAAAATAAAGACAAGGTCTTGCCATACAGTCCTGGCTGACCTGGTACTCACTACATAGAGCATGCTGACTTCAAACTCGAAAACTTCCAGTTCATTCTATTTTGGTCTGTATTTCCAGCACTGGGATCACGGAGTAGTCTATCATACAAGGGCCACGTTAGGCCATTCATTCATAATCAACCCTACTTCTGACAATACTATCAGGCCTGGCGAACACCTTGCTTACTGTTTTTTCCCAGGCCAGNCATGGGAGCAGTGGGGACAGTGGCCTCAGGTACACAGAGTACACAAAGGTTCCGACCCTCCCTGCCACTTTCAGACAGACTACACCGTTTGGGCGGCTAGGCGCTGCTAGAGGACACAGCTGGTGTTTCGCCTCACTGAAGAACGCTTTTTGATGAAGCTTGTTCCAGGATCCATCCCGCTTTCTGTCTTGGTTCGGTGTTAGATGGGCCTTAGGGTGAGGACTGAACTGAATCNGGGGTCCTAGAAGTTTCAAGAATTGAAGACTGGAGTTGGAGACCAGGAAAGCCACTCACCAGGAGGAACAGAACGGTCCGTTCACGCCCTCTGGTGGTGGGGAATTTTCTATCACTTTTAGGGGCTTTCTTTCCGTTCCCACCTCCCCATCCATCATCCGGTCACTGAGCGAATGCCAGCGCGTTACCCACCACCCACAGGGAAGATTTATCGGAGTGTCTACCTGGGCAGACAGTTCACCCAAGCCCTCGACGTCCCTGGCACTGCCTAGCTCCTCCCCTCTCAGACCCTCTAGTGGTTCCAGCCATGTCTCTTACCAAAACCTGTGTCCCCAGCCAAGATTACTACTCCATAGGTGCCCATCCCTCTCTCTTCTTAGCCTTCCTGGTTTTTACCTCCCTCATCTAGCCTACTTTTAAAAAATGGTCCAGGATGGGCATCTATTAAATGGCAGCACTTAAGAGAGGTAGAGGCAGGAACATCATAAATGCCAGGACAGCCTGGACTACACACATACGAAGACCCTGTCTCAGAAACAATCAAATCAAAACAAAGCAAGGTAAGAAAGAGAAAGAAACTCGATCACACTTCTGTAAGCACCGTATCTCTGCTGCTTTTCCCGGCAAATTCCTTGGAAATAAGTGCAATGAACCCTTCCTTGAACCCTTCCAGCTGTCCTACCGAGCAAGTGTTGTGGTCAATGTCACCAACCCTCCACACCTGGACAAAGTCAGTGACTAGGTCTCGGTCTCCTTCTTGCTTGACACACCAAAGGCTTGGCACAGTGGCCCTCACAGCCAGGCTCTCCAGATCTTTTCCTTCCCTTCTCTCATGAGGGTGTGGTCCAAGGCTTGGTGTTCAGCTCTCTTTGGTCTTGAACCAGCATTTCTGCATCCTGACCATGCAGTGCAGCTGTACCTGATGGCTCCCAATATCAGAGGGGTATTAGGGTGTGCCACAGCTGTTGAGTAAGTGTTCTAGAAAATTCCAAGCTCATGGGGGTGTTTTATTCTTCTATATCCATTTTCCTCCTCCTCCTCTTCTTCTTCTTTTTCTTCTTCTTCTTCTTCTTCTTCTTCTTCTTCTTCTTCTTCTTCTTCTTCTTCTTCTTCTTCTTCTTCTTCTTCTTCTTCTTCTTCTTCTCTTCCTCCTCCTCCTCCTCCTCCTCTTCCTCCTCTCCTCCTCCTCCCCTTTCCATCTTCCTCCTCCTCCTGCTTCCTCTGCTGCTTTTTCTTTGTGCTGAGGATTGAACTCAGGTTCTTGTGCATACTTGGCAAGTGCTCTAGCCCTAAGCTGCATTTTCCTGCACCCTCCTTACTAATTGTCTGTATACTTGTTCTATTGATTATAGAGAGAAGAATGTTGAAATCTCTGGTGGTAGTTAGTGACATTGTCTCTGCTTGCAATTCTATCTGTTTTTTTTTTGTGATCTCTGGACTTACTTTCCTGTGGTCATCAGCCAGCCCTCTTGATTATTATTATTATTATTATTTGATTTTTTAAAGACAGGGTTTCCCTGAGTAACATCCCTGGCCACTGCAGGCTTTGGCTCCCATCAGTAAAAGATTCTATATCTGAATTGGGGAGTGGCTCTTCCTTTAAGTGTGGCTGTTAGGAGAAAATCTCTTTTATAATTTTTCCACAATCATAGAGGGACACTCCCTTCTCTTCAGGCAAATATGTGGCCAAATGACATAACTGCCACCTTCTTGGATGAGGGCATGACCTGGCATTTCCCTCAGTAGTGGGGCAGATGTCTTTGAAGGGGTAGGAGCAGGTGTTCTTGTGACTGCTCTGGCACCATGTGGCACTGGCAGTTGGAGCCAGTTGGGAGGTGGTATCACGGGCAATATTTCATCCTTTGGGGAAGCTAATGGGGGTGCTTCCTTGGTGTCTTCAAAGTTTAACAGTCTTTACAGGACTAAACAGGTCTCACCTCAGGGCTGTGCAGACCCCACGATCAGAAGAGTTCTCTAAACAGGAGTTTTTATATGCCTAACGTGTGTGGTGCATAGAGTTGGGTGTCTAAGACCAGCTTCTCCCTCAATCAGGTGCCTACTTCACCAGCTACCTCAGCCCCCCGCCCCACCTTGCATCAACTTAAGAGGTGTTACCTTAGGGCCACACATATAATCCCATGCTTGGTCACCTCCTATTGGGTGTCCATTCAGATAAAGCAATCTTATCAGAACCACAGGTTGAAGCCCATTCAGATCCTGTAGCCACAGGGCTGTGGGGCCATTATAAGCATCTACACATTTATTTACCATCCATTGAGAAGTTATACATTCTAACTTTAAATTTCTAGTCTGGGGGCATGGCTAGAGAGATGGCTCAGCAGTTGGGAGGGCTAGCTGATCTTCCAGAGGATCCAGGTTCAGTTCCCAGCACCCACATGGCAGCTCACAGCTGTCTGTGGCTCCAGTTCCTGGGGATCCAACACCCTCACACAGACATATATGTGTGAGGCAAAACACAAATGCACATAAAATAANAATAAAAATTTAAAAAANTCCTAGTTTGTCTATTTCTCTGGAGACCAATACAAGTGCCTTCATATCCTCTGAAGCTTTATTCTGGAGACCAATGCAATCTCGGTATCACATTGAGGCTTTGGATGCAATCTCCTGCTGGGTGAGCAAGCCCACACCAGTACTTCCTCTCATCCCCAGGGGTCCCCACCTGGTCTGGATGTCCAGTTTAGTTTCATCTTCTTCCAGTCAGAGACTCTAGACCTGGGTTTCATAATCCCTTTGGCCACTGAGAGGAGCCCACGGAATCCCACATAGTGTGCACTTCTCAGTTCCAGAGACCTTTGGTGAGCTAGAGGCCCAGGACCAGCAGCCTCTCTGGACCAACTGGGGTTGTGGTGAGGATATCTCCCTGGGGCCTCCAGAAATGTTGCAGGTATCTTTCTGGAATAAGAACTCCAACACCAATGACAGTGGAAGATGTCACCAGTAGACTGAAGCCAGGATAGCTTCTGATTCTGAAAGGTTTCAATCCCAGGTCCAGTTTGTATTCTCATTTTATACTCTAAAATCACAAGGTGGGGCAGGCATGCAGGTGAGATTTTACAGAAGCTTATGTGGCAGTCAGCAGGTTGCTAAGGGCAATGACCTATTGTTTCAGCTATTTCTCCAGGTCTTTTATGTTTTAGATAGCAAATGAAGTCATAGGCAATACAAGTGAAGTCATTGTTAAATGGCCAGTACAAGCAGTATTTTAAGTAAATCACTAAAAAAAAAAATAAATTAATATAATTGGCCTTTTCTATCTTTTTTACTTCAATATAATTATGAAATTCAATTCAGTTTCCTGTAAGTCCATGAAATATGAATACTAAAATAGTTGTTTCTATGAAAACTGAGGGAAGGACTGAGGATGTACTGGACTTGGCAGAGTATACTTGCTTAGTGTGTATGAAGCCCTCAATTTCATCCCCAGCACTTTATAAACCTGCATGTTTCTAACACCAGCACAGTGGGCAATGGTGCTCATGCCTTTAATCCCAGCACTAGGGAGGCAGAGACAGGGGGACCTCTGTGAGTTCGAGGCCAGCCTGGTCTACAAAGTGAGTTCCAGCACAGCCAGGGCTACACAAAGAAACCCTGTCTTGAAAAAAAAAATCACAACCAATCAAAATGCAGTATTGTGGAGCCCAGTCCCAACGGATACATCTACAAAACATCCAGCACCTAAGGCTCAGGGAACACTGCAGAAGAAGGGGTAGAAAGACTGTAAGAGCCAGAAGAACAAGGAGTTTGCTGTGAGATTGTGTNTCCTGGGAATGTCAGAAGCTACACCTAGAGAATCTCACCAACATAACTACCTAGATATGAGATGAATAAGGATGACATCAATAGACATGCCAAAGTGGACAGCCTCAATCTTACACAAAAAACTACAGGCAACTAGGGAATGCTAAGGGTAGGGGAAACAGTCTTCCCTAGGCAAGAGCATACCAATTGTTTATCAAATACCAAATTGTTTATCCAAAGCCCTGAAAACATACATATGGCTAACATTATACAGACTGAGCAGGGAGAAATGAAGCAATTTTATCATAATCTCAAAAATAAAAGAAAGCAAAACCCCACATCTTGAGGTTGATCTCCAGGACCCACAAACTGACTGTCCTTGACCTCCACCTGCATGGCGTGCACATACTTAGATGTGCACATGTGCATACATACACNANTAAATACATGCAATTTTTTGAAAACTGAGCAGAGTACTTACAGTGTGACTCCAAGTTGCAAGCAGCATTTAACTCCACCTTGAGCACAAATGCAGAGGCAGGATGACCCTGACCTTGTCCTGCCCAGTACCACCTGAGGCATAAACTGCTATCCACCTTATGCCTAAAAGTAAAATGTCAGCACTCTCTAGTTTCCTCAGAGTAGACTGAACAAAATGAGCACATGGGCAGATTAAAAACAGAAGAAAAACCAGGTTTCAAACTTATCAGACACACCAGGCCAATGAAGGGTGCAACACCCTTACCTGGACCCCGTAATGAGGGTGTTTGCCACCATGATGGCAACAGCACTCACTGACTTCTAAGCTGACCACCCAGTGAAGCAGAAACCTCTAAAGTTTACCGAGGGCTTCGGCTCAACCCATNGCCACCTATGATGTGGCCTGACTAAACTGCTGTCCATCCATCCATCAATCCATCCACCCACCCATCTGGACCAGTCCTACACCAGAACACCTACACCTGAGGCCTGGATCCTAGAGCTCTGAGGCTCTGAACTCTGTGTTGTCAACAGCTAGCTCTCCAGCTGGGTGCCTTAATTTCTAAACACTGCATTTGTAGCAGCTTCCTCCAGGAAGCGCTCTGTGAACTCACTGGACTCTAACCTTGTGTAGTCATTCTGTAACATATGTAACACAGTGTGAGGTATGATGTGTGATCTGAGAGTTATCAGTGATTAAGGGAGTGAAATCAGGACTACTTAACAAACCACTGACAATAAGAGGGATGTAAACAGCCAATTCTAACACCATGGAAAGAGAAGTGTGTCCAAGTTTCTGACAGCACTCCCAACACCAGGGCTACCTTCCAGGGTTACCAGTATCTTGGGCAGGAAGTAGTGGATAAGAGAAGTCATTAGGGGCTGTTGACTCATTTGGATAGAGAGCTGGGACCTGACACTTGCTTCTCAAGATCCCAGAACCACTGAATGTAGGAAGGAGCTGTCTCTGTGGGTGAGTCAATTTCCATGCTGCTTCCTTTACTTCCAGCTTTCATGTAATAGGCATAGCTATGAGCCTGGAGGGCACTAGCACAGATTTCCAGGTTCATGTGTCCTAGAACAGTAAGACTCATTGATTGAGGTAGAGACAAGTAGTTTATTTAAAAAAGCAAAGCAAATCAAAGCAAAACTCGGCCTGGCCAGGAGGTGCACACCTTTCAGGGAGATCTGAGTTCAGGATCTACAGAGTTCCAGGCCAGCCAGGGATACATTTGGAGACCCTGTCTTAAAAACAAGCAACAAATAAATAGGGCACCCGTGGATGGAAAGATGGGTGTTCAAAATCTCGTCGACCCATTTGAGTTCTGGTCCTCTATAGTTATTTACATAGCAAGCACCTCTACCTATTTTCTGTTATCNTGTTTGTTACACTTGGCCCAGGTGGGAAGGGTTTCCATCCCTGCCCGGTGTTGGTTTGTTTGTTTGTTTTTCTTTTCTTTTTCGTGTGTTCATCGAGATGCTATTCTCTCTCCGCATCCCCAGCCTGCTCCAGGACGCTGGCTGGCTCTGCCCCACCCATGCTCCGACCACGCCTCGGGGTTACTGGGCGGGGGCAATCCAGCCACCCAGGTCACCAACCTCGCCCTTTCCGTGGCAAGTGACCGACCCCGCTGCAGCTTTGGAGCCACCANTCAGTTTCTAGCGGGTCTGAGAGTCGCTGTCCAGAAACCACTTCTGTGCCGGATGGGTCACGTGGAGCTAGGGACGCGATCACGTGCGACCTTCTACTGTCATGTGAGTCATCAAACCAATCACCGCGGCCTGGAAGAAGAAGCGTTGTGATTGGCTCATTCTTCTCCAGCTTCCCGATGAATCTCGCGAAATTTAGAGTCATTACGCCGGGGCGAGGGGCGGGGGAGTTCCAGATTGGTTGGTGCGTTGCTTACATCATTTTCTTGCGCCGGAATTTAGGTTAGGGGATTTGTACCACTCCTGTGATCTGCCTGTCCTGTGGGCTGTGGGGCAAATTTCTAAACGCGAGTCCGGACTGTCTGCGGTCATCATAGGAACGCCTGTTTCCTCTTTCTGTGGCTGCCTGGCTTGCCCAAAGTCGGGCTGTGTTCGAGACCAAATGAGGTCTGGTGTGACTTCCTGGTGCTGTGACCCGTCCAGTCACGTGCATCGTGGAGGCTGCGTCCTGGAGATGGCGGGTACCTTCACAACAGATTTTTGCCCTGGTTTCTTGGCCTGGTGCAGCTGTACTGAGCGATCCTGCTTACTTTTAATTCTTCGATGCTTTCTGCATTACACTTCATCTCATTCCTACAGGGATCCTTGCGGCTTGCTTTTTGGTTTTAACGTAGGGTATTATGTAGCCCTGCCGGGTCTCTGCTCTGCTCGTGTCTCCACCTCTCAANTGTTGGGATGGCGGGCGTATGTCGGCATCCTGTCTGACACACCCGCTTTGATTGTTCGCCTCTCCACTTGGATCTTAACTATTCTCGTTGACTCCACATTTAACTGTACATGCGTTTACCAGACATTGAGCCGGTGAGTGCTGGAGTGAGGGCGTCCCACACAGGGCCAGACCCTGAAGGTACAGTCATNAGCAGGGTAATAGGGACATTGCTTGTTCNGACCTCCTGGGCAAGCCTGTGGTGACTGGTTGGAGATAAGCGGGAAACCGAGCCGCTCAGGATCCTTCANCAGAGNCATCTTACACAAAAATGCGTAGAAGCCAGGCACAGTGGTCCAGGCTTGTAGACTTTCTGCTCAGGAGGCTGAGGAGGANGAATGAAGTTCAAGGTCATTCTCTGCTCCTTAGTGAGATCTTGTCTGAAAAAGCAAAACAAATCATAAAAAGACAATAGCCAGGTTAGGCCAAAAAGCCCACTAGTGCTTGAAGGCTTATGGGTAAGATTCAGCCTGTCACGGGGACAATAAAAATAAGTATGTTTGAGTCTTTGAAGGTTGCTGGGCAGGATAGTGAACTGAACAGATGGGTGTTTTTGGAACGTCCCTCTTGGCTGCAGTGTGGATTATTCGAGAAGAGGGCNTTGGGGAGGCAGAGGTGGAGAAGGGAAGACCTGAACTGAGGATGAATTAGAATTCNTAATGTGTGCCAGAACCTTTCTGGTTTCAATTTGCCCATATTTAGTGAAGAAGGAATTGGGGGTCTAGAGAGACTGCTTAGCAGTTAGGAGCATGTGCAGCTCTTGCAGAAGACCTGAGTTTGATTCACAGCATCCTGACAGGCTAACTGCCTGTAACTCTAGCTCCAGNGGATCCAACACCCCCTTCTTACCTCTTGGGGCATCTCCATTCATATGTACAAACCNCCACACAGAAACATAAACACATTAAAAAATANAAAGAGCCAGGTAGTGGTGGCACACATCTTTAATCCTAGCACTTGGGAGGCNGAGGCAGGCAGATCTCTTGAGTTCAAGGTCAGCTTGTCTACAGAGAGAGTTCCAGGACAGTCAGGGCTACACAGATAAGCCCTGTCTGGAAAAACCTAAATAAATAAATAAATAAATAAATAAATAAATAAATAAACAAATCTTAAAGAGTGGGTTTGGGCTCTGGGGTTTTCTCACTTCTTTGTTCATATTTACATCTAGCATCACTTCAGGCAAGTGAGGAGAATTCTTCCTGGTTTCTGTCTGTCAACATGGGGTACAGTGTTTCAGTGAGTAGTTGGCCTTACAGCTCAGTCTATGCAAATGCTGATGGCTAAATTTCTAGAAGCTGAATTACAGAGTCAAACTATATGACACCCTGTAGGAGTGGTGGCACAAGTTTATAACACTAACCCTCAGGAGGCTGGACTGGTGGGATTCTGAGCTCAAGGTCAGTCTTTCTACATAGTAAGACTCAGTCTCAAAACAAAAACCAAAATGTTTTCAACACTTAACCTTTTAAAACTCATTCAGTTGCATTTCTAAGGGTCCTACAAACCTACTAGCCANGAGCAATAAACGGAAATGATCCACCTTTCTTTCCNCTCAGCTGCCACTGGGATTTCTTTCTTATCCCTCCAGGAGATGGGAAGGTGGGGGTGGGGTGGTTATACTGACAGTGGGAGCCCCACCCCCACCCTAGTCCCCTCTGCTGGCTCTGCACCGTCCTCTCTACAGTCTCCACACCTATACAGCAGGACTGTGCCTCTTTTCCGGCACGTAGGTGGAGCTGGAATTGGGACTAGGGGTTGTCTGCTTCAAGCAGCNCCTTTCCCTCCAGCTGCCTTCAGAGGACAAGCTGGAAAGCAGTGTGGTGTAGACTGAGGCAGAGTTTTTCCTGTCCTGACCTCCTGGTCCCAAATAAATACATAGAGGCTTATATACTGATTACAAAATGCTTGGCCAATAGTTCAGGCNTATTACTAACTAGCTCTTACAACTTAGCCCATTTCTATTAATCCAGGTATTGCCCTGAGGCTCATGGCCTTTACCTCTATCCCATTTTGTATGTCTGACTCAGTCTCCATCAGACTGGCGTCCCTTCTGACTCAGCCCATCTTCATCCCATCATTCTCAGTTTGGCTTTCCCACCTAACTTCATCCTGCCTTGCTATAGGCCAATCAGCTTTATTACTAACCAATGAGAGTAATACATATTCACAGCGTTCAGAAGGATTCTCCCACAGCAGTGGGTGCCATCCCCCAAGCCTTGGTAATTTCTGTAGCCACAGTTCTGCAGAGTAGTATGGGCATTGCCTGTTTGATGCCTTTTCACAGTTGAGAGGGAGCCCTGTCACAGGAAATGGAGGGAAATGCCAGCCACCTCCTGTAGATCACCAGTGACAGGTGTCATCCTATGGATGATCAGGTAGAATGATGCCACTCACCTCTGACCTAGGTTTAAAGAAAAACCTCTGTCCTAGGGAGGTGATATACAGTTTCAGAAGGTGATATACAGAAGGTTTCAGATCTTCCACATTCCTAAGGCCTGAAGAGAACACCATTGCTTTCATTTTTAATTCATGACCATGGCCTCATTTTGGACATAAAATGCTAAGAAACCTTAAATCTCTGATTTATTAATTAATTAAATCTCATTAATTAAATCTCAATTATTTGAGTCATCTCCCATCCTCCTTAAAACAAAACAAAACTTCCCTCCTGTTTAAATGGATCAACTGTCCATGCTCCTGCTTAAGACCAGCTCTTCCACTGATATTCTGATTTCAAGTCCTATATCCCCTTCNTGTAACTGTCCTGGCAGGATCAAGGATATTCGATAGACATTTGTCTTTCTTCATCTATCTGAGCATTGAAACAATGGTTCCCAAGAAACTGGAATTACCCCAGGGCTCTAGTTTCCTTGTGTTGTTGTGATACAGCACTCTGACCAAAAGTAACTTGGAGAAGAAAGTGTTTGTTTGGCTTACACTTCAGGTCCCCAGGCCATCACTGATGGAAGTCAGAGCAGGGACTCAGCAGANTCCTGGAGAGAAGAACCATAGAAGAACACTGCTTGCTGGGCCACTAACTTGCTTTTTAATTTAAATTTTTAAAATAAATTTATTTATCTATTTATTATTTTACATCCTGGCCACAGTTTTCCCTCCCTTCTCTCCTCCCAGTTCCTCCATGCCCTTGGTTCCCTCTCCCAATCCATTCCGCCTCTGTTTCTGTTTAGGAAAGGGCAGGTCTCTCATGAGCATCAACAAAACATGACATATCCATTTTGGTTTTGAGAGACAGGTCCTGGAACTCATTCTGTAGACCAGCTGTGCTCAAACTAAAATACAGCCCAGAACCACCTGCCCATGGGACAGTTCCACCAACNGTGGGCTTTGCNAGCTTACATCAATTATCAATCAGGACAANCCCTCACAGATAACGAACGACAATTGCCCAATTGAGACTCCATTCTCAGGTGATTCTGACCTGTGCTACACTGACAGTAAGTGATAATGAGGATGCTTCATGTTGGACAAAGGAAAAGGCTGAAGCCTAGTGCCCACCAGAGGAGGAACTTGTCTCTTAGAAAAGATTTTACACAGTTCTATCATGATGGTGATGTTCTGTATGCTGTGAATATGTGTTGCTCTGATTGGTTGATAAATAAAGCTGTTGGCCTATGGGTGAGGCAGAATAAGATTAGGTGGGACATTCTAACTAGAGAGAGAGGAAGGAGAAAGACAGAGTTGAGCAGACGCTGCTAACCACTGCCAAAAGAAGCAAGAGGTAAAGGTACTAAAAGGCCACAAGCCACGTGGCAAAGTATAGATTTATAGAAATGGACTAATTTAAGATATAAGAGCTAGCTAGTGGAAAGCCTGCCATGGCCATAGTTTGAAAATAATATAAGCCTCTGTGTGTTTATTTGGGTCTGTCNGGNCGGGACACAGGAAAATCCAACTACAAATGGTGCCCCACNTTGGGAGCCATTTGTAGCCTGAACGTTTCTCTGGTCCTGCCTGGGCCCTGTGGTCGGGACTAATCTCTCCCACCCACACATCCTACAACTGTTTGGTCCCAAATAAACACACAGAGTCTTATATTAATTTTGAACTGTATGGCCATTAGCTCAGGCTTATTACTAACTCTTACACTTNTATTAACCCATTTCTATAAATCTNTGTTTTGCCATGTGGCCTGTGGCTTACTGGTACTGTTACATCTTGCTTCTCCTAGTGGCAGCTAGCAGCGTCTGCTCAGCTCTGTTCAGTTGATACTGTGCTTGTCTAGGTTTGATCCCTAGCACATAAAACCAGACATGGGAGCCGGGCGGTGGTGGCACACATCTTTAATCCCAACACTTGGGAGGCAGAGGCAGGCGGATCTCTGTGAGTTCAAGGCCAGCCTGGACTACCAAGTGAGTTCCAGGAAAGGCGCCAAAGCTACACAGAGAAACCCTG
>LZPO01089558.1:2359011-2376387 GCA_001675575.1 Neotoma lepida
AATTCAGACTAACTTGAGCCACAGACTGAGACCCTGTCTCAAAAACAAAACAAAAGATAAGCATTTGTTTGTANGAAGACTTGAAGGAGATGGTGAGCTGAGTCAGGGGAGGTTAGCTAGCTTGCATTGCTGTGGGCCAACCTCTTCACTCAGATGGCTCCCTTCAGCCAATCCCACACCTAACAAGAAACACGCCCCCACCCCTAAAAAAAGCCAACATTAACTTACAGCTGGTGGATTTCAAACTTCTGGTAATGGAACCCATTTCTCTCCCACCAAATTATGTGTAACAGCATCCATATTAATTNTGAGTTGAATTTTCACAAGTTTCATGTTAGTATTAGTAACAAAGTCATTGAGAACAGAGGTTTTCAATGGCTGAAATTTGGTATAGCATGTTTGAGACTTTGCTAAAATTTATATAGAAACAATATCCCTGGAGCACTGTGAGGCATGGACTGATGTCTGAGGTCCTCCTGGTTCTGCCAGGCAGGTGCCGAGTCCACACTCTCCTGTGTCCACACCTCCCCCTGGTCCTAGGGCCTCACCGAGAGTTCATGGTCACCCTACCTTCTGCCTGGAATGTACAGAATAAATTCACACTGTTTACCCGGATGTTTCCACAGATTACTGTGGTGCCTTGTCTAAGGGGCCTTCCTACCTGTTGTGCATGGGCTGAACCCTGGCTNCAGGCAGTGCTGTGATCCTCAGGTGACTGACTTAGACTCCGAGTGTCCTGGTCTCTCCACTGTGAATGGAAAGAGTGGCCAACACTCTGGTGAGCTACTAATGGAGATTAGCNGAAGGGTGAGAGATCAATGCCTGGGCACGGAGATGGTGTGGAGAAGAACTCTTGGTCACCACTGCTGACTTGGTGACACCAATTCTCAGGGAAGGAGACACAGAGCTTTTCCAGTTTGCCCTCGAGCCTCTCAAAGCACCGTGGCTCTGGTAGCTGTCAATCACAGCATGCCTCTGGCCAAGAATTCCTGTGCTCTGTGTGTGTGTATGTGTGTTTACCAAACATGATGTCCTTCTCCAGTTGGGTCACCACCCAGTGCCAGGAAGCAGTGATCCTAGTCATGACCCCAGACCTAATGTCTTCTAACTGGTGAGCTGCTTCTGGCAGGGGTACTTTCCTCAAATACTTGCAGCCAACAGGTCTGAGGCCCAAGGCCCTCAGGAAGCTCCAAGGCCTCCTCTGGCTTCCCTCTGCCTGGGCTTTGGCCTCCACTGCTTAGCTCCTGCCAGAAGGGATGGAGACCCAGAGATCACTGACCCAGAGATGCCCTTCCCTGCATGGACCAAGCATAGCCAGAGTGGGGCTCCCGGGCTGTTTTCACAGGCTTCGGCAACAAATGGGCCATCGAGGACTTGAACTCGCATCCTCAGCGCGTCTACCCACTCTAGGCACTCAGTCAGGTATCAGGTTAGAACTCAATTCAGTTTCTGAACACTGGATTCTTATCCATGTTTCCTCTTCAAAAAGCAAGTGCTGTGTGTCAAAAGCTGTNTCTGCCTTTTCTTTTCTCTCTCCTTCTCTCTCTATAGTCCTGGACTTCACTTTGTAGCCCAGGCTGGCCCCGAACTCACAGAGATCCACCTGACTCTGCCTCCCAAGTGCTGGGATTAAAGGCGTGCGCCACTATGCCTGGCACCTGCTTTTTCAAAGAGGTAGTATCACAGGATCAGCTTCTAAGAGCGGAGACTAGGAGCTGATAGACAGCTGGCACTCAATAGGGGGGACACAGGACACCTGCTTCCCAATGTCCTTGGAGTGACTGGTCCCTGAAAGTTATGAGTGTGTCAAAACCAGATTGCCCAACGCCATGGCTCAATTTAGTTTCATGATGAGCGATAAAATTCACATGTTCTTTATTTAGTCCATATAATACACCATTTTAAAGAGTTCTTTAAAATTAGATAAAAGAGCATATTAAATGGCAAGTGCATGAAGTCTCTCTTCATAAACAATGTCAAAACAAAAAAGTTTTGAATTACAAAATGTTAAAAAATATGTTGGTACTTAACATTTTACTAAAGCATAAAGTTACAGATATTTTCTAAAGAAAAATAACTGTGCCACTTACCTATTTTTTGCTGTTTCTATGAACATTTTTTTTAATTCTGTACATAGGACATTTTGTACAAAATACGAAGTCTACATTTTTATTACCTATTACCATAAAACAAAGATACAATGTATGTACAATGTTCAAAGGAAGCCATACAAAGCCACACTAGAAAGACACTTGGAACTGTGACATCTCTGGTGCACAGATACATTTTGGAAAGAGTGAAGGCGCCAAACTTAAGAGCTTTACGAAGAAAAACAGTCGCCCGTTTATTTTCAACATGGTACTTTTTTTGAAAAGAGTTTGGTGCAGAATCGACTGTGTCTCTCTAACAATATATAAGTTGAAAAATTAGCACAGGGAACCCGAGTACTAACTAGGGAAACTTTAATAGGCCAAAATATTAAGTAATACTCTTGTCAAAAGAAAATTAGTTTCTCTCAAAACTGTTTTTTTTTTCTTCCTCATTGGTGAATGTTTGTCTTCAATAAAGAGCAGAAATAAAACCTAGACCAGCAGATGTTCTTCTATGCTGAGCTTCACACAATCACCCAGACACTGATAGCTCGCTTTCCACACAGGGCAAAGGAGTCTCGAGGGACCTCTCACCACACACGGAACACCCCACATCAGGGATATCTGAGACTCTATCAGCTAAAGACGAGAGTTCAAACAATGGGGTATCAAAACACATAGACACTGCTTTATACAATAAAAGCACCCTTTTTCCCTCAAAAGGAGAAGGCATCTGAACTTTTTTTAAATTATAGATTTCATAATGGTAAAGTGGATAGATACTAGTCAAGTTTCTCAGGAAGTGTTCTCACCCAAGCAACCGGCCTGTCCACCTTCAACTGGGGCCACCTTTCCGTTTTGTGCTGTGCTGGCTCTCCCCTCCCCGCAGATGCCTGTCTTCCCTGCTATCAGGGAAGTGAGCATCAGCAGTGAGCTAAGGAGACCCAGAAGTGGGCTCTGCGACAGCATGAGAGCAATGTCTGATTTCATCACTTTTTCCATGGATACCCGAGACCACAATTAAAAAGCAGGTTTTAAAAGAAGCCACATTTTACCTNTTATGCATCAAGACATTTAACACTAAGTTATATATATGCTGGAGACAAAAGAAACTAGTCACTGTTCAGAATAGCGGTACACATCTCAAGTAGCTTTCAAGCAGGATAAGTAAGACAAAATACTGGCCACCCTGAGAGAAATAAAGAATAGACAAAGCGCTAAGTTTAAGGATTTTTCTCCTCGTGCTATTCCACCTAAAACAGAAGCTTAATCCATGCAAGGAGTCTGTGAAGCCTGTAGCAGCATGTGAAGACGGGCGGAAATGCAGACACTGCACTTTTCCTTATGAGCTTGGTAATGTGTGCTTTTTCCAACAGAAGGCTCACTGAGGGCACCCTAACGGCATGGCCTGCAGTACGCCCAAAGGCAGCTGCAGTTTGCATTAGGCCAAGTAGCTTAATTTATTGTAACGTTCTACAAATGTGGAATTCTTAGATCCTACAATTTTATCAATTTAAGAGCCTTGTTGAAGGATAATGTGTAAGTAGATGAAAAACTGATTCTGCAAATAAAAATATGAACACATAATTTCAACATTGCGATTCTAGTCAAGGTGGACTGAGAAAGCACTTCTCAGAGCTTTCTTCTTTGAGCTTAGGTGGAACCCTGGCCTCTACCACAGACTATGGAATATGGCTTTCGGTAGACATGAAGGGAAGCATGACACGGTGTGCATGCCATTAATCAAAGGAAAGAAACACCTTGGAAGGTCCCAGTGCCGAGGATGTCGGCCAATTTCCCAGCAGGCAGCTAGAATGTGAAAGCAAAGAGCCATTTTGGTGAGGGTNAACCAACAAACACTAGCTGCTGGCACAGCAAATCATGGAAACAACGATCAAAGGTTATAAAGTCTTAAAAAGGAGGAGATACCTTCAAAGTGTTCCTTTGATNTGAGAACTCATGGTGTTCCTACATAACTACCTATTTCAGAGGAGCACAGGGTCCACTTGGGAGAACAAGGAGACAACCAGGGTGTTTTCCTACAGCTCTGGCTTTGGGACACAGTCTTACTCAGGGCTATGCTGGGGCGGTGACAACACGGTGACAACACTGTCATCAACTCCTGGCTTGGCCAGCAGGGTCAGAGAAGCCACCATTGTTTGAACTCCTAATCTCGAGCTGAGGCGGACGTGCATTATTGCCTACAGAACGGGGTCGGAGGGAGCTCTGACTTTGAGTGTAGCTGATTGGTATGGCACAAACAGTATGTCTTTTCTACAGCATCCAAAAGAGAACTGACAGGCCCAGCTCGACGTGCTGCTCCAGAGGCTAGCGCCCATCCTGGGAGAGCAGCTCACTGGCTCTGCAGTGAGCTTCCAAGGCTTTCTCGGTGTGGGGGTCCTGAGGCAGCTCGGACTTGCGGCGCACAAGGGGACGGTCCTTCTTCAGGTCTTTCTGTGCCTGGAATCACAAATGCAATGCAGTTGGCTACGCACTAGGCTGACTGAGAAGGGAGTTCGCTTCTGAGTTAGAAGTCAGAGGATCACAGATGGGCTACAGCCTCAGCTGGCCACAGGAATGGGCCCATTTCTTATTCATTCACCCCAAATCTCCTAAACACTGTGTGATGACTAGGGTGAAGCCTAGTGGGTGGTGTTGGCTTTGAGTCTCTACAAAGTTAGTGTTTGCAGAATCTCCAGTTCTTATTACTCTCCTGAGTACCCTCCACACTCACAGAACATCACCAATGTCACTTTATGACCATGTCTGCTATACACACATTTCAGAAAGTTGACATCTCTTTAGGGGAAAACAAAACTAGATTTAAACCAGTTAAGAGAGCTAAAATATCTACAAAAAATTCTGAAAGTTTTTTTACAGTAAGAGGCGTTAAATGGGCCATGAAGCTAGAAGAAAAACTGTACCCAGAAGTCACCTACATTCCCAATATCGAGCCTAAGAAATAAAAAATTCCTTCTCTTTTCCACTCTCTTTCTGAAGTTTAGGAACCCCACTTTAGCAGGAGGACTTAGACCGTGTTTGTGCATGTGCACATATGTACATGCTTTGAGATAGGATCTCATTATGTAGCCCAGGTTAGCCTTAAATTTATTATGAAGTCCAGGCTGGCCTTGACCTCATAGCAATCCTTCTGCCTTAGCCTCCCAAGGGCTGGGGTTATGAGCATGAGCCAGCATGTCTGGGGATTTAGCTAATTGTATCTGCAAAGAATGGGGCCAGAGAAGAGAGTCTGCACTGAGCGTCCCCTCAGCTCTAACAGAGGCTGCTAAGTTAGCACCAGCACTCTGGAACATAACACACCAACTCAGCTGTCCAAAGGTGACANGCTGTGAGAAGACTGTAGGCAGCCAGCAGTGCTTTTGGACCTAAGTAGCTTAACCCTAACTGTTTTCCTTTCCATCCAGTGTCTCCAACCAAACAAAGGCAGCATTAAAGAAAGTAAACCTTTATGGTGTAATCTAGAAATAAAAAGAAAACCACAGTTGAAAGCCAATTATGTGACAACAGAAAGAGCACGCAGGAACGGCTGCTCCGTGTGCTGATGTCTGACTTACACACGGTGATAAACATGCTCTCATGCTCTGGTAGGAAACTCAAGCACCTGCCAAGCCACAGACNGAAGCCTGCCTCTCGCAGAGTTTGGCGTTTCTCAGCAGGGTTCTCTGTGGGTCTGCTTAGGAAAACAGCAGCAGCAAGGGCTTCAGTGTCTGGTCTGACACCAGATCATTTCTGGAGCTGTCACTTGAACCTTAACACTCAACATAGTGAAGGAAAGCTTTTCGATTTGCCTGCCTAGGAACCAGTCACCAGTCCTCATACAGGCTGTCACCAGTCCTCATACAGGCTGTCACCAGTCCTCATACAGGCTGTCATCCGTCCCCATACAGGCTGTCTGTCACCAGTCCCCATACAGGCTGTCTGTCACCAGTCCCCATACAGACTGTCACCAGTCCCCATACAGGCTGTCATCAGTCCCCATACAGGCTGTCACCAGTCCCAATACAGGCCTGTTGCCAGTTACCATATAGGCTGTCACTAGTCCTCATAAAGACCGTCACCAGTCCCCATACAGTCCATCATCAGTCCTCATACAGGCTGTCACCAGTCCCCATACAGGCTGACATCAGTCCTCATAAAGACTGTCATCAGTCCCCATACAGTCCATCATCAGTCCTCATACAGGCTGTCACTAGTCCCCATACAGGCTGTCACCAGTCCACATGCTTGTAAGAGTGCATTTATTGGTTTTGAGTTTTGCTATAAAACCCAGGCTGCTTTCAAATCCATGATCCTCCTGCCTCAGCTTCCCAAGTGCTGAGATTTTGGGTGTGCACCACCACAGCTGGCACATTAGGAGTGCTTTATCTTTAACCCATCAGAAATTCAGAGGTAAAATTCTACCCTGAATTTTATGTTCATCCCGATGCAAACCAACATTTTAAAATACATGAAATATGTAATTACCTCTGACACAGGCATGTCAGAAAGAAGAAACACCATANCATATAGACCATAGTCAAGCTGTTGGGAACTGGACCCAGTGAAGGTGAACTGAGGAAACTGAACTGACCAGAGCTTCTGGATATACACAAGGGGCCTCTCTGCTTAGCATTGCAGACAGATGCATGAAGCAGAGAAGAATCTGACAAACCACAAGAGGAACAATGAGAGAAACAGGAGGGAGGAAAGAATGAGACACCATGCAGATGGCGGTCTAGANTGAGTAAGATCTGGGGGAGAGGGTGTGCTGGAAGCATGCGGGCAGGGGTGGTTGGACGAGGAAGCAGGAAGAGGCATGAGACAGGTCTGTGTGAGACACAGGAGCCTGGGCACTCTGGCAGGTGCAAATGGCCAGTGCTAGAGGTCCTG
This sequence comes from Neotoma lepida, assembly GCA_001675575.1. Taxonomy (NCBI): domain Eukaryota; kingdom Metazoa; phylum Chordata; class Mammalia; order Rodentia; family Cricetidae; genus Neotoma; species Neotoma lepida. The sequence goes on from LZPO01089558.1 coordinate 2,365,992, forward strand.
TAGAGAACATGGGCTGGCTACACAATGGTACACGCCTCCTTTATCTTGGAAAGGCGTTGAGTTCTAATTTTAGAACTGTATTTGGGGTAGAGCTAATCAACGTTCCTTAGCTCCGTCTTGCCCATCACAAACTGTGATGTCATGGGAAAATACTTCATGTACGCACGCCATGGTGACTCATGACGCTCTGGTAGATACAAAGCCTTAAGTATACTCTATGCATTTTCCAAGGAGTACCTGCACTGCCTGCCTTCCGTCTCTACACCTTCCTGACTTGCGTGGTTGACACAGCTTTCCTCCCGACCAACTGTTAAAAATGAAAATTGTTTACATTTTAAATGTCTCTGATATCAATGTTACTCACATGAAACTTACACACCTTTCCAGGAGGTGTTCTGTATAGGGTTACACAAGTTCCACAAAAGGAATCCAAATTCTGTTCTGGCAAGTGAATANATCATTGAATTTCTCCACCTCCCCCATCAACCAAATGCTTTTCTTAGCGTTGGTCTCTTGTTCCTGGTCTTCAGCAGNAACATCTTATTTACCCCTCACCCTGTCCTGACCCAACAGTCAAATCCACTTAAAGAAACATGGAATCTTTTTGGAAAAATAGTGAAAATAAAACTGAGGGCCACAAAGTGTTCACACTATTGAGCCCCAGACCTTAGTTTTTAGCCACAGCTTTGTTTGGTATTTGAGCCAAGGTCTTCCCATGTAGCCTAGACCAGCCTTAAATGTGCAGCACTATCTTGCCTTGGCCTCCAGAGCTCTGGGACTACAGGCATCTGGGCCACCACATCTGGTACTTGGCACATTCATTTGCTGTCATAAATGACTAAGAATTTCTTTTTTTTTTCTCTAAGATTTATTTATAAAGATTTATTTATTATGTATACAGAAGAGGGCGCCAGATCTCATTACAGATGGCTGTGAGCCACCATGTGGTTGCTGGGAACTGAACTCAGGACCTCTGGAAGAAGAGTCAGTGCTCTTAACCTCTGAGCCACCTCTCCAGCCCATGACTAAGAATTTCAAGAGCATGATTCCAGTGTTCTCAAACGAAGGCGAGATTATCATTTCACCAGGTGGTGGTGGCGCATGCCTTTAATCCCAGCACTTGGGAGGCAGAGGCAGGCGGATCTCTGTGAGTTCGAGGCCAGCATGGGCTACAGAGTGAGTTCCAGGACAACCAGGGCAACACGGAGAAACCCTGTCTCAAAAAACATAAAAACAACAACAAAAAAGAGTTTATCATTTCAATTACCTACGAGCCTGTACCTCAGAAAACCTTCATCTAGACACCGAGACTCACCTAACTACATGTACTGGCTCAGGGGTTTAACCCACAGACATCTTGACATTGGGCAGTGTTGTCTTTTTCAGGGTTGCTATTCTAGGCCTCTGAATTCCCACAGCCATTTATCTTTTTATTCCTTTTCAAAGGCAGACTCTTTACTAAGCTGCTCGGCTGGCTTCANGCTTGAGATCCCCCTGCTCTGTCTCTGCGCCATAGGAATTTCAGAATTTTTCAGGTTTTTGAGCTCAGGCTGACCTCTGAACCTGCTATATATCCAGGGATGACTCTGAACTTTTGATTTTCCGGCTTTCACTTCCCAAGTGCTGAGGTTACAGGAATGTACCACCATGCAGGGTTTATGCTGTGCTGGGAATGACCCAGGCTTTTGCGCATACTAGGCAAGCACTCTACCCACTCAGCTAGGTCTCTGCTTGTCAGCTCCTTAAGGTAAAAAACCCTGCTGGGATTCTAGTGGAGAAATTAATTTGGGGAGAACTAACATCCCCGTGCATGGCATCTTCTGACTCAGGAGCACAAGCCACAGAACTCAAAAGGTAAGGTGGAGGCCTGAGTTTGTAAGAATGTCAACCACACAGAAGACTCAACTGGATGACATAATTTCAAGAGCCACAGAAACAGATAGTAAATGTGCCATGGGAGTCTTTCATGGCAACCTGCCAAGGCGGCTGAGAATGCCCAGCTGGTTTTACCAAAAGGGGACCTATCACCATGATGGACAACAGCTGGGAGGCTCTGTAGCCCCAGGGCTAACAATGCCAGAGCCCACTTTTCAAGGCATTTTTGCTTGAGGTTTAAGATGAATTTGGTGTGTTTTCGATCCAGTTGCTGATCTTGTAAAGCATAAGGTGTTAAGTTATAGTGAATTGTGACCAAAGCTGAAGGATGTACCAGAAGGAACATTCCTTGAACCTTCACGGACTCAGTGTGCAGGAAATGGCTCACAAGTCAACTTCCTCTCAACTTTATATGACCCAAGTGTCTTAAAATTGAATAAGAGTCACCAATTCCCAGACGGGCTTCCCCGGGATGATGTTCTGAGGAATATGGGGATCTCAGACAAGCACTCATCTGGATTGCCACTGGCAAACTAAGGGCTGCAAAATCAAAGTGGAAATAAAAAGGTGACCTTAATTCCTTTCAAAGTTTTCATAGAGAAAAACTAGGGCCTACAGGTAGAACACAGTAAAAATACATGGGTTTTCTTTCTTTTCTCTTCCTCCCTCATTCTCTTCCTTCCTTTTTTCCAAGAGATGAGTCTCGCTATGTGGCCCAGACTGGCCTTGAACTCACAATTCCCCTGCCTTGGCTTCTTGAGCGCTGGGATTCTGGGCCTGAGTAACTATGCCCTGTTGAATTCTTGATAAGCTCTATTCATTGCTAAGAATAACCATTACGTGAAAGTGTAGAATTCAACTAATTCCTGACACTCAGTAAGTGGTCACTGAGTTTTTCCATTGCATTTTTAGTATTTTCANGTTTTGTTGAGTAGAAAGAACTATTCATTCATCCATTTAAACAAACTTTAATTTAAATCAAGGGGCTGAGAATGAACATGGATTCCCGTGACAAGTGCTGGGGCTGAGCCCTCCTTGCTCAGCACTGTGACAGGGAGCCTGTGACTCCAAATGGTTATGTGGCAATGATGAAAAGAAATGGCCACATGCACCTCTGCATCTCTGCTTATGGTATTTACACACAAGCCACAGCCTTTCAGGGCACGGTCACCAGTAATTATGAAAAGATGCTGCTGCATCCTCTCTTCATGCCAGGTCTTGAAGCGATTCTGTGTGCTACCCTGGGACCACAGCCCAGTTCAGAAGGTTCCATGTCTGGTGTTCTGCAGACACGTGTGGCTGGGGCTGATGGAGGCTCAGCTGGCTAGACTGCCCACTCTTAGTAATGCCTCATCCTGTCTTATTGGGTGAGGATTTACTGGAACCAAACAAAAGAGATTAGAGAATCCTTCTGTTTATTTAACTGAGCTCCAATGGACAACATGAGCAGTAAGAAGCAATGAGGGGTTCCCTTCTACCTTCTAGGATCTGAGTGCTAATGTCTAGGGATCCTGTCATTGGTCAAAGGTTTACAAGGCAGACAACTAACACCTCACACTTGCTTGGAACAGGGAGCATGCCCAGAGGAATGGAGACTCTTAAGACCCACAGAGGAGCTCAGTGGATCACCCTGTTTGAAACCTTTCTGTGAATGTTCTCAATCTGGCAGAAAGAACTGGATCAGAACTGCTCTAAACAGTTGCATGGAGTTGCAGAGTTACTGGAAGTGCTGCTGGTACAGCCCTGGCCTGCCACAGGGGCTCTGGGCCCTGGAAGAGGCTAAGCTTCCCCATCTTCGTGTCCTGGAAGGTGAGGGGTGTAACATCTGCTATAAGGACCTAAAGGAAGGGTCTCTGGGCCAGAGCAGAAGTGAGAGGGCTACAAAGGGGAAAGTGAATGGCAAGATGCTACTGCAAAGCTTTGGATTTTGTTCAAGCTAACATATAACACATAGTTAGGAGTTGGGTTTCTGTTGCTAAGGTAAATGAAGCAACAAATTGCAGGCATACACTTAATTGTTAAAAACCTTTTTCAGCAATCTGATCACTCAGATCTCCAGATGTTTCTGAACAAGTGACTACATTTCCCTTTACAGCATTAGCTTAGCAGAGCGTGACGGACCCGTCAAGCACATCTGTAGCGGGCACAGCCCTGCTGAGCTCAATGCACTTTTACCTGACGAGTCTCGTCGCTCACTGTCTTTTTCAGCATCTGCACATCTTCAAACTGAGGCCCATCTGTCTCCATTGCCACCGGAATGCTCATGGCGCTGGCTTGACTATACACTGCATACTGCAATGCAAAGTATGGAGTCACTCTCTGTTAGGTGCTGGATCTGCACTTAGGGCCCTCATACTGCAGGGGGACACTTGCCCACTGCCCTTCCCTGTAGCCCTCTCCCACAAGAAGCCACATGGTGGGAGATAAACTTGCCTAGGTGCCCACTNATGAAACCTGTGGGCTGTCACCTGTTGGATGCTGGAAAGGGGCTCACCCTCCTGCAGTCTAGGCTATGGTAGTGACCCTCTGCTGACCCCAAGATCCCTTCTCAAGTTCATCTCAAGCCAGTCAGCCTACAGCTCTCCTGCACCTCTGAAGCCAACACACTGAAGGGGGACTGCCCACAGCAAATGGTCACTTCTCACTCTGTTCTCCATACACAGCCTGTCAAGCCCCCTCCTTCCCCCAGCTCTTTCCTTCACTTCTTTACACCCACCCTGGGGCAGCTGCCCCCAATCCTCCTTCATTCCATGTCCTCAGTATTTTCTTAAGATCTTAAACCTTTCAACACATCCCGATATCCTGCTTGCCACCCAAACTAACACAGCCTGGATTATTGCTGGTCCCTCAAACCTGGCCCCCTGGGCCCCTGGAGTCAGGCCTGCTATGCCTTGGGGCCCTGTGCTTGGCTTACCCACCTCTCCACTGCCTTGTGCTCTAGGTGCCCCCCACCTGCTTCTACCCTGGCCCNAGTGACTTCAGGCTTTGTGAGCAGAGGGATATAGCCATGGCTTGCTAGTTGCTGGCACTTGCTCTCCCTGTGTGGTCAGGCCAGGGTGGCAGGGATGGAGTCAGTGTCTGCTGCAGGTTGGGGATTATGCTCAGTCCTTCCCTTGTAATATATGTGCTGCCAAGAAGCCCCAAGACAGAAGGAGACACTGGGCCCTGCACCCAGGCTTATGGCCACCCACATACCTGGTCCCAGCTATCCCTTTGGCTAGCAGCTCTGCTCGGGCCAGTTTGGCTCCTGGTCTGTCTCTAACGGGCCACCTCCTGGACACTAACCACGTGTTTGCTTTACCCTCCAGGCTGTGTACTTGCTGTAACCACACCTGGCACTCAGTTTCTTCCTACAACCATTGGGCTCTCCTGCCCTTCCTGCTACCTGCTCTGCTCAGCAGCCTCCTTTCCACAGGTTTCTCCAAGTCAGTCCCCTGTGGGTCTAGCTCTTCTAGCACACCATCCTGCTGCTGCCAGAACAGAAGAACTTCCTACACTGCAAGTCCACCTGGGCCACTGTGCTGCTTACATACACTTGAAAGGGATAAAGGCAGATGGCTTCTGCTCTCTCCAGTATTATCACAGCTCCCTCAGGGCCAGCCCTGAGTTTCTCTAATATTTTCTGACCCGCCCTGGTTCCCCCTGGGCTAGATCACATCCCATCCCAGTGCCATTTCTTCCTGAACCTCCCTACAGACATGAGCCACACCTTCTTCTGCAGTCTAGAGCACAGTCCTCAGTTGAGTGCTATGGTCTGGCTGCACTGGCCCCTTGTGCACCCCATGCTTCTAGATGCCAGGCTGTGTTTGGCTCTTACGTTTTTCTCATTGGAAATTTCCATAATTTGATTCAGGATACATGGCACCTTGTCCTCTAGGTGCTCAACGTCAAGTGGAGAGGAACAGAAAGTAATGGAAGCCTACTGTGAGACAGTCCTGGGGGCTGATCTAAAGCTGAGGCTTCATTGTCTTAATACTCCAGGATAAACCTGGTGTTTTCCAGAGGTTGCACAAAGACTGGGAAGTATCCTGTGCTCATGGCTGTGCTGGTTCATAGCAGATGAAGCTCACTCCCAGTAGGCACAGGTGGGCTTCCTACAAAGAGCACAGGCCTTCAAAAGGCAGCAGCTCACAGAGGACAAGAATGCACAGGCCTCCACAGAAGGTGGAGGACCTGGGGAACGATCCCCTGCCACAGCCCACCTGCACTCACACCACATCCCAGGTGGGGCAGGGGATGAGTAATAAGATGCCCTAGAGTCTATTCAGTGGGTTGAGAGAAACACACCAGTGCTGGAAATGACTAGTGTTTTAGAATTCCACACAAAGAACATGGCATGGAAAACCCAGGGAAGTGGCCACAGCTGCTAGAACATGTCTTTTAAGCCACAGCTTCTGGATCCCTCCTCCACCAGCCTGTCTGGGCACTTCACATCTCTGAGCAGATGAGACACTTGCTTGGCCTGTAAAATGAGGGTTTGTTTTGGGAAGATGTCTCCCCAGATGCCAGCGAACACACACTGAATTATGGTAACCTTCCTTTGGATAGTGAAGCTGATGCTCACTCTCTCCAAGGCTGATATGAAAATGGCTTAAAAATCCATATATCCANTACCAGCCTGAGTCCTGTAATGACAAGTACTAACTGGAAATTAGTTAGTACTAATTTTTCTCTAAGAGAATGAGTTCTAAGGCTATACTTTCAGCTCTGAGGTCTTAAGACATGAAGTATTTTCCACTTNAGAGACACTGTGTCATGGGGCTGGGGCATGTGGACAAGACTCTTGATGACTGTCACAGATGTTTCCACACAGAGATGGGGGTGGGGACAGTGGGAAGGGAGGTCACCAAAGCTCCAATGCCAAACCCGCCACAGGTATGAGATTACCACAGACAGTGTAAAGAGCAATCAAAAGGAATAAACCAGGAACCTTTGCTGCTAGGCAATGGTGACTCCAGGCCACGCGTGGACACAACAACCAGCTCTTAGTTTGTAAGTCCAAGTTTTGTGCGGTTTTTTCCAACACATTATTTCCACATTCTAGACAAAGCACACTTTCCAAGGCTCTTCACCCCTTAGCTAAATAAAACCTTCCAAACAAAGCCAGACCCCAGGGTAATGTCAGCAAGGCTGAACCACCTAAGTCTGCCCACATATGCTTTCCCCATGTTTTAAAACAACTATCAGTACCTCAACCTCATTTTCAACATAAACTCTATCCATAAACGCACATCTCTATAATGAAGTACAGGCCTTAGAAGAAAGTGCTGCTGGGAAATGTGGGCTATTTGTTCTAGGTGGAACCACAGACCTGTAACAGACTGTCATTAAGTCTCTTTTCATCAGAGAGATGCAGGCCAGTATGCTGCTTTATAGGAAAATACACACCGTTATCTTCATGTATTGTTTTTATTAAATGACAAAGATTAAAAAACCCACATCCAACTTATATAATAATTTATACACACTTTTCACCAAAAAGAAATACACAGTTAAGTAAAACATTTTCTTCCCTGGAGAGCCGAGAGAAGCCTGAGAGATCTTAGTGTGGAAAAGGTCAGATGTTTTATCAAGTGGCTGATAGAATCAGACACACACAGAGCAAGGAGAAACACCCCAATAACACTCATCATTCAGTCCAACAGACACAACACCAAAGCTGTCCCAGGTCTGGCAGCCTAAGAGCTAACATTGGATGGAGGCTGCTGAGTTGCCAGCAGCTCTGGCAGATGTGACCATNTGTATCTCACTTTGCCTTGCGAGAGCATACGGGTATCAGCTAGGGTGGAGGAAAGGTTAGCATGAGCAGGGCAGAAGTCAGTTAGTTATCAGCATACTTCATCTACTTCATACTTCATCTGTTTCAGATATGAAAATAAAAAGAGAAATATGGTTCAAGTGACAGCATTTATGACATTTGAGCAAGAAAGGACATTACAGTCTTAAGAGGTTACATCCTGGCTTTCTTTTTACCACATCGTATCTTTTAAAAAGAAGAGAAAAAAGTCAATTTTGTGGTAAAAATTATGTGTGGCAAATAAGTACTTATACAAGAGGAAGGTTACAAAGTTGGAAAGTGTTTTATTATTGTGGACATTTGCACATACAGTGTTAGTGACGATGGCCCCCTTCCTGGGCTGGAGCCAGATCCTATTTCATCAAACATTCACGCAATGTCTCAACACTCCCGTGTCACTCTCTGTTTTAGTACCTGGGGATTCGCTTTGGCTAGATTTTCTATTTTAACCCACGCTTCTTCTCGCTCTTTCATTTTTAGCTTCTCTCTGAAAAACAGTAAAACGTCATTTGTATTAGAGAAGACTCTCATTCAGGCAGGAGAGGGGTGAAAGCTTGGAGACGTCAGCAACACAACCTTGTTTTCCTGGTACTTTCTGGTCTTATTCCATGTCTTATACTGTGGCTCTCAACATATACAATGTGAAAAAACAAACCTAAAAACTGGCCAAGAGTTAGACTAAAGATTTTAAAAAGTAAAAAAGCTAAATGTTTAATAAGAATTTAAAACACTCCCCATCTCCTACAAGTAGGTCCAATGTTCCTAGCCTGGCTGGCTGCCTGCTTTCATACCCACTGGTGGGTGAGTCTGTAGAGGAGCCAGGGAAGCCAGAGAGAGCCAGCACCCTGGAGGTGACAGTATTCCAGGGGAGACCAGGATCACTTCTGATTCCATCATTAGAGGCACTGAATTTAGGCCACTGTTTTTTAAATCCTCCAAAGGCACTACCACAGGCAACTTTTGGAACACTGTAACTCTCTTGGAGTGGAGGAGGCGACTCTTAGCTGCTGATCACACCAACTTTAGCCCCTGAGGGCTGAGACCGGGTCTGGCATAGCTCTCTGTGGCCCTGTGATCTTGTGCTTCACTGACANGCATTCTGTATTTTACTCAAAGTGTGCTCTGTTTTACTCCACCACCCTGTTACGGTAAGGACTTTTGTTGCATTNACTGCTGTATTATCAGAAACCAAAACAGAGCCTGACATGCAGCCAAACCTCACATATTATCTAAAGAACAAAGAAATGGTGGTTGGCTAGACAGACACCCTGTAGTTCATCTATCTTAGTCACTTTCAAGTGGCAAGCNAAGACTTTCTTCAAAAAGACAAGGTCTCACTATATAGCCACGGTTGGCCTTGAACTTGTAGTACTCCTCCTGCCTCAGCCTCCAGAATGTTGGGGTGATGGACTTGTGTTGCCATGCCTGGCCTGAAAAGTGACTTATTTAAGCAGATGAATAAGGTGCATTGTTATTATGCAGGTGCATAGCATGGCAGGAGTGTGGAGGGCAGAGGGCAGCTCTGTGAGTCCGTGTTTTCCTTTTGTTTTCACATGGGTTCTGAGCTTAGGTTATCAGACGTGTGCAGCAAGTGCCTGTACCACTGGGCCATCGTGCCAGTCACCACTAATCAATCACATGACTATGTACCCAGCCTAGGGACAGAGCACCTCGACATCTGGGCAGTCTCTGTGAAGATGCAGCCTCTCAAGTCCCATGTGCACAGAAGCAGCACTCTGCAAAAGGCAAAGATGACTCAGCTAGTGGAAGGGTGAGGACCCTGGTGTTAGACACATGCTCTTTGGTAATAGGCCACCATCAACCTTTAACCTGTTTCCTAAACAAGAGCAGAACAGGGTTTCTTTAAAAGTTCAAAATGAAGAATAACTCTGTAGGACAAACAATGGTGGTGGAATATTAAGGAATATGGAAAACGGTAAAAACCCACCCTGGAACCTGTGCAAGGAGCCACTTACTTCAGTTTCTCTGCTTTGAACTGCTGGGTACAGTCATCGAAGAGTTTTTGGTTCATCTCCATGAAGAGTTTCAGGGCATTGTAAATCAAGCCATGTATTGTCCTGCAGAGTGAATGCCACAGTGAAATGCCAACACTGGACCCTTCTCATCCTTCTCCTACCTGGCACTTTTCCTCCCCCCCAACCTCCAAGCCTCCCTTATTTCTGAGGTCCTACCCACAACAAGCTCACTAGGTTTTAATACAAGCTGCTAGTTCTAACTCTGTCTGCTTCCCCAGTCAGGGCTTGCAGCACCTGCTAGGCCAGGAAGTTCACCTTCCTGGTAACAGCGGCCAAAGTTACTTTGCCTGGAGACTGAATAGAAAAAAGAATTACAGGTAAATTATTCAGATGGCAGTAACAGAAAGACTGTATTTATGATGCTCCACAGAGCAAAGGAGAGCTCTGGTGTCCACATCTGGCTAACACTGAATATTGAGTTCAGCATCCAACACATCTGGCTCCCCATATGGAGTTCCTTGCAGGGCATCAGGGAGCTTTCATGAAGTGAAATGAAAGGGAGGGGATGGAACATTCCTCACTCCTCAGCCACATAAGCCACCCGCTCTTCCTTCCACCCTCAGGTAATGTCCATGGCAGGGCAGCGGTGGAGTTTAACCCACGTGCTCCCCTGATGTGTTGTGGGACTTGAAGGGGCACCTAAGGATTGATGTGTCCACCATGCCCTGGCAGGACTGATCCTATGAAC
>LZPO01089558.1:2376830-2434445 GCA_001675575.1 Neotoma lepida
TGACTATTTAAAGATGACAGGAAGGGATGGGCTGCAGTGATAGCAGTGCGTGACTATTTAAAGATGACAGGAAGGGATGGGCTGCAGGGATAGCAGNGCGTGACTATTTAAAGATGACAGGAAGTGGCGGGCTGCAGTGATAGCAGTGCGTGACTATTTAAAGATGACAGGAAGTGGTGGGCTGCAGTGATAGCAGGGCGTGACTATTTAAAGACGAGAGGAAGGGCTGGGCTGCAGTGATAGCAGGGCATGACTATTTGAAGAGGACAGGAAGTGGATGACAGGAAGTGACGGGCTGCGGTCCTACTTGTTCCAGTGGGTCTTTGAGTTGCGGTACAAGGATGGAAACATGATGGGCAGGATCTTCGCTGCGTTGTCACTGATTAAACTCATGATGTATTCATTGTTCCAATAGTACAGTGCCCGCTCTGCCACCTGAAAGACAGGGGTGCAGAAATGTCCATCATCTGCACAAAGGTAGGAGGCAAACATTCTTACTGTTACACTTGTGAGTAGAGTAAGTTACACTGGACCAGACAATTATTTCCACCAATTCTAAATAGTCTAGATTGTGACACTGAACAGTCAATGAAGAGGAAACGATAACTTACATATCAAAAAGTCAACACCGTCATTCACTTTTTCAACTACTCAATAAACACTCATATGAGACCCTAGGCTGGATGCCAACACTAAGTCAAATGTGTGTGTGTGTGTGTGTGTATGAATCTGTAGGGTATATGTGTACACATGTACACACACACACGTGGAAGCCAGAGGTTGACACTGGGTGTCTTCCAAGTTGCTCTCCACTTTATTTGTTGAGACACGGTCTCTCACTGAACTTGGAGCTCCCCAAANGCAAGGCTAGCTGGCAGGGACCCTCCTATCTCCAGTCTCCCAGTGCNNGGATAAGAGGTGTGGCCAGATAATCCAAACTCAGGTCCTCAAGTTTGTGCAATGGGCACATTATTGATGAGCCACCTCTCCAGGCCCTTCCCCAGCCATTCCCTCCCACTCATCCTGTATTAGCTAGGTCTATAGTGTGTGTACCACCCACTTGGCATAGAGGCTGAAGCAGAGCATACATTCGGCTGGGGAGTAGAAAACAGAGATGATAATTGGTTTTCTGGAAGACAAATGATGGTCAGAGGCAAGAGGGTTGTATCCATCGGCATGGAGGCTGTATGTAAGGCCTGTGTGAGAGTGCCTGAGAGCAAAGACAGCAAGACAGAGGGACAGCTGTTGCCAAGGCTGCAGAGCCACATCTCAGGGTCTGCAAGCTGGCCCTCACTTTGGGTGAATTGGGGAGCTGGGGTGGGAGGGGGCTCTTTTGTATTAGTTACTACCAGTTGCTAATACAGAGAGCAAGAAAGCTAAGATAAGCACTCACATCCATCCATCCAGATAAGCAGTTTTCCATGCCTCTGCCCTGACTGCTGACATGTATACTCTGAAGAGCCGGAGTTCACAAAGCCATCAGGGCATGTGGTCAGTTCTGTCCCAACACACATTCCTCTAGGCAGAGCTGTAAATGCTCTCTAAGCACAGGCATAGTGCAGTGTAGTGGCCATGCTCAGCTCAGAGCAAAATGGGCAGAGAGGGGCCATAGTTCACATTCCTCTGGGCAGAGCCGTAAGTGCTCCCTAAGTACAGCCAGTGTGCAGTGCAGTAGCCATGCTNAGCTCAGAGCAGAGTGGGACCAGAGTTCTACCATCAGAAGCCTTGAGTGAGTAGGTGGGGTAGGAGGAGGCAGGTGTGGAGGGTTCAGGAGCCAGGACTAGTCCCTCGGAAGAAGTGAGGAGAGGTGAGCTTTGCAAATGGGTAGGAAAAGGCATATATAGAAATANAGAACATGTAAAAGGGGTGGGGCAGTGTGCTGGCTGGGGTAAAGGTACTTGTGACCATGCTTAATGACCTTAGTTTGATGTCTGGAACCCACATGGTAGAAGACAACCAACTCTTCCACATACACCCTGTGATACACCCTTGTCTCGATCCATGCCCATAAAATAAATGTAAAACACACATGTGCACACACATACACACACAGTTTTNCTATTGCTCATGCNGAGTCTCTTGCCTGAGCCTTCCACGTGCTGGGAATAAAAGTGTGTAGCACTGTGAATGGCAGATAATTCTTGTTTAAGAGTTCAAGACCTTCCATGTTTTCATTTTTGCTTTAAAAAAACAAACTATGTAGGTCAGGCCAACCTCAAGTTTATAATCTTTCCACCTCAGTCCTCTAAGTGTGGGGATTATAGGTGTGTGCCATCATGCCTGGCCAATACCTCACCTGTATCATTTTTCTTTTACAAAATTACAATTATCTATTATGCGTGCATACATATGTCTGTGGCATGGCATACCTGTAGCCCTTAAGACAGTATGGAGGGGTTGGTTCTCTCCTTTCACTACGTGGGTCNGAGGGATAAAACTTGTTGTCAGGTTGGTGGCAGGGACCTTTACCTGCTGAGCCATCTTGCTGGCCCTGTACTTTAATTTACTGTATGTGTATACACATGTGAGCATGTGCTATGATGTGTCTGGAGGGTAGAGGTTAACTGAGTCTGTTCTCTCCCCCCACTTTCATGTGGTTCTGATATTGAAGTCAGGTCACTAGGCTTGCAAGGCAAGTGCCTTTACCGGACAGGCCAATTTGCTGGCCCCAACACCGTCTTTTCTTTCTTATTTTTTTTTTTGAGACGGGGTCTGTGGTGTTGTTCTGGCTAGCCTGGGGCTTGATATGTAGTCCAGGATGGCCTTGAACTCATAGAGACTATAGAAAATATTTATCTATCTATAAAAAGTTTTGGATATAATATTTCAAGACTGCATACTAGAAAACAGAAGATAGGGTGCTTAAAGGCTCAAATTATAAATTTTGTTTTAGTTTTTAACACAATTTTTTCCCCCCTTGAGAAACAGTAGCCAGACTGGCCTGGAACTTGTGATCCTCCTGCCTGAGTTCAGGGATTAAATACTGCACTCAGTTAAACGATCTCTGGCAGTTTGATTAAAGAGAACTTTTAGTTTACTTCTCTCTGGCATGCTTCCAACAATGTCACTCTCCTGGCTCAGTGACAGCCGTGTACACTCAGTCCTTCTGTTTGTTCTTCCCAGTTCAACAGTACTGCCACTGTACCAACGAGGCACAGTATTCCACTTCAGATTTCCTCAATGCTGGGCCCTTGATGGGGATGTACAACTTCACTTTGTCCTGATGGGGATGTACAACTTCACTTTGTCCTGTCTACTCATCTCTGGCGTCTGCTTGTGCCAACACACGTACCCACATGTCCTTTTGACTTACCTTTTAAACAGTATATAGTTTATTTAGTGTGTATGTGTTGTGTGTATGTGGCAGGGGTGGAGGCAAGTGCATACCACAGCATGTGTGTGGAGGTCAGAGGACAACTTTGGGCGTTGGTTCTCTCTTTTCACCACGTAGATCCCAGGTATCCAACTCAGAATGTCAGGCTGGACAACGGGCACCTTTATCTGCTGAGCCACTTTGCTGGCCCCTTTCTATTTTTCATAACAACTTGGGAGTCTAGAGTTGACTGACTCCACAGATGTTGTCTCCTTTACAGTCACCATCTCCCTGCTTTACAGTCACCAACCTCCACCAAGAGAAGCTACCAAGATGACTGTGTGTGTGAAAAATTGCATAGAAAAAATATTGTTAAGAAAGAGCTAGCCACGTGTTTCTGGAAGATTTTAGAATGTACTTGGAGTTGATCTGGGTCTATCAAGAAAACAGAAATGGTGGAGGGCCCCACAAGAAAGAGTAAAGTGTCTTGGCAGGGAATGAAGGATATTAGGCTAGTTATCAATGGAAAACGAGGGTGGCCAAACCCTGTAATCCTTTAGTCACAACCACCCATCAGGTGTGTCTGTGTCTCTCTGGAGCAGACTTTCTTGGTGTCCCTATACACTCTGCTCTNGGCTGGATTGTTCATGGGAGGAAAGGCCCCTGTGCACAGGTAGGGAGAGCAGGCCCTGATCACTCACTTGTGTCTCATTAAACAACAATGCCTTGCACACTACCTTCNCACCTGCGGGCTTGTTTTCCTACATGAAATTTTATTAAATATGACACATGGTAGCATGCACCAGTAATCTTAGCATTTGGAAATCTGAGGCAGGAGGATGAGTTTGAGGTCAGTTTGGGCTACAAAGAGCCATCTAAAAAAAAAATGAAAAAAGAAAGCTACCAATATCATACACAAATATGTATATAAAACCTATGGAGTCTCATTACTGTTGCCCACATGCACATGAGCGCTGTCCACTGTAACAGCAATAACCGACTAAGACTGTACTCCTTGAGAAAGCTGACCTTTCCCAGCAGCTGCTGACTACCTGTAACTTCTCAACTACAAGCGGAGCCTGTGAGCCACACCTCTACCTATACTGGAATATTGGCTAGACTGGCCCTGGCAGGTCTTGTGTAGCAACCATAGCTGGTCCAGACACTGTTTCACGCAGCTGTCCCNGAGCCTTGGGGGAGACGGTATGATATGGTGACAGAGAGCACCCCAGTCACTTGTTCTCTGAACTTTGATCATTTGTGGCTCTGTGTTTAACCTCTGTCCACTGCAAAAAGCAGCTTCTCTGATGAGGGTGTGAGCTGGGCTGACCTAAGGATATAAGGGTAAGTATTTAGAAGCCAGGTATCAGTTTAGCAAAATGATAGCAGTACATTCTACCCTATGGTCAGTGGTTTCTGGGAGAAGTATTACCTCCCTATGTAGAGATATTCCAATTAAACTCTACATCCCCTGCCTCNGACACCTCTTATTTATTTATTTTGGTTTTTTGAGGCAGGGTTTCTTTGTGTAGCTTTGGCGCCTTTCCTGGAACTCACTCGGTAGTCCAGGCTGGCCTCGAACTCACAGAGATCCGCCTGCCTCCCGAGTGCTGGGATTAAAGGCGTACGCCACCACCGCCCGGCTCCAACACCTCTTATACATAGGTTTCCATATGGNTAGGCATTTTTCTGTCTCTGGGCAGGATCAGACTCCCAAACACTCCTGGTATCTCTCTGTGTCTTCCTGGGGTTCTGACACCTGTACCTCAGCTGGGTGTCCTGAGGTGGGGATGGGGAGATCCAAACAGTTTTATCACTGGTGCTCCTCTGTGAAAACTGAATTTTCCTGTTCTAGTTCTAATGCAAAATGCCTGTGGATGTCTAAAATAACAGCAGCTCAGCTGTGTGCAACAGGAAACCCTCTTCTAGACGAACGTTCCTCTTCAGCAGAAGCAAACCTGGCCTTTCTGCACTGTGGTTGGTTGGTGGCTGCCATNGTCCCCGAGCACAGCCNTCAGGATTTCTTGTCTCAGTTTTGCTGATCCCAATAACTCCTTTCCTAGCTCACAAAAGGCTCTGCATGGAAGGTCCTCAATGTTGAGAAAATCAAGAACCCCTGGAGTCTCTCGGGACTGTGGGTCCCTTCACGCAGTCCTGGGTGCTCAGCTGCATGGTGGCTAAGTGGTCATAGCTTCCTGAAGGCCAAGGTTCTGCTCATCTTTCCATCTTTACCATGTTTGTAATGAACACACCACACACATCAGCTGGAAGGGAGGACAGCCGAGGCAGCTCACAGGACTCCAGAGTAGAAAGTGAGTGAAGGACACTAGCCTCCCAGACAGGATTGGGGTAGTAAGAAAAACCAGAATACTCATTTTTAAAAGACATAAGAAGACATAAAGTTATGTGTCAGAAAGGAAGCACTTATGAAGGGAGAGACTTTCAGAGTGAAAGGTTTTTATTGTCGAGTTACTCATTGATTTAGGCAACTCAATTATGATAAATAGGGCCCTATGAACCTGGCAGCAGGTCACACCTGAATGCAGAGCTTTACAGAGACAATGCTGCCAATCATGGTTCCTGAGAACCATGTTTTCAGTGAGGAGAAGAGGAGCCAGAATTGAAACTACACACACCAAAAGTTNTATTTTATTTTTGGGTACAGGGTTTCTTTACAGCCCAGGCTGATCTCAACTTGTAGCAATTCTCCTGCCTTAGCTTCCCAAGTATTGGTATTACAGGAATGAGTCTCCCTGCCTGGCTAAAATTTAAGCATCTAATTTTAAAGTACATGTCAAGTTAAAAAAAAATTTGAATTTCACCTTAGCTCACAGCAGACCCAGAGTACAAGCAGCTTCACACCGAGAACGTCGTTTCAGTAGGAGCCCCTGACCCGTTGCCCAAACCTGCATACCTGGAAGTGAGGGCTGGAAACACATTTGGCTAACTGTCGAAAGAGAGGCTCCATGATCTTCACAAATTCTGATGGTTCAATTACATCTAAAATTTCTTCTAATTCATTTAAGAACATTACTTCTTTTGGACTGTGAGTCTTTGGCCAGTATTTGAGAAGTGCCATTACCACCTATAAAACAACAACAGCAAATGAAGTGATGCCCATGAGATGCCAATACCTCAGAGGAAGATGTCTCTGTTTCCACTAAATATCCTCACTGCAAAGCAACACAAGAGACACCATGCTGAGAATCAGCACTAGCATGCTTTTCTCTCACTAACAGTCATTAATAGTCTAGTTTTACACACTTTACTATCAGCTTAATGTGGTCCATTCCCTCTGACCATCAGTGGAGACAACAGACTATGTTCTAGTGTGGAAACAGCTAGTTCTGACACTGTTAGCAACATTTCTATGTATGCATAACACACACACACACACACACACACACACACACACACACACAGTGTTTCCAACTTTGTTAAAATATATCAAAAGGGTGTTGTCAGTGAAGTAAATGTAAACTTGTATTCATGGTGGGTGCTGGACCTGAGCTGGGTTCATAATGCTCTGTGTGATTAGCCGGATCTTGAGAATGAGTGCTGGGAGAGTGCTTGGTCAGGAAGAAGCACATGGCAGCCATGGCCTCGATTGGGAGCGATGCTACTTAGTCTAAGGCCCAGGGAGTCCAACGCTATGAGTTCACAGTGCTTTCCTAGTCTGTGGCTACTGCATGTTACTCTTTTCGCCTAGGTCAGATAGCTATAAAAAGTGTCTGCTGGGCAACTTTAAAAAAAGAAAAAAAATCTCCTTCTATACTTTCAAGATGCCTTACCAGATTATACCAGCAGAAACTGGTTTCAGTCAATGAACTAGTTTTAGAGTTTTGCTATTTTAGTTCTAAAAAGTACAATGAGTACCAGCAGGTACATTGTCCTAAGGACACATGTGCACACACACTGTGACACAAAACTGCGCACACACACNCCCCTGCACATACAACCGAACAGGTACAACTTAGCCCTCTGAAGCAGCTGTAAGGTTTTTTCTGTGAGGTACGATGAAAGATGAAAAATTAAAGAGACATGGGAAAGGAAACCCTCGTCCTGGGATCTAGTTTGAGTTTCCTGTGAGCTGAGGATTCAAGAAATCTCAACACAACTTACAAAACCAACACTACTTTTCCTAATGACTTCAAACATGGGTGCTAACAACAGGGTATGCTTACTTGGTGTCAGTCAGGGTGTTGTGGCCTGGATTTGATGGTGTTAGTGCTCCCCTTCAATGCCCCAATCTAAACAATGCACTCATAAAACCCACCCTACGATTTCACTTATAAAAAAAAATTCTTTTTTATCACATTATTTCATGTGTGGCTGTCAGAGAAGAACGCCTGCAGGAACTGGTTCTCTCCTTTCACCATAGGGCCCCAGGAATTGAACCCATGTTGTCAGTCTTAGCATCATATACTTTATCCACTGAGCTACCTTGATGACCGACAAAAAGAAATTCTTTAAGAGAAATAAGCAAATAGTTCATACTGTTTAAACTTTAATTTTTAAACTTTTAATATATATATATATATATGTGAATGTATGTATGTATATTTATTTATTGGTTTTCTGAGACAAGTTTTCTCTGGTAGCCCTGGCTATCCTGGAACTTGTTCTGTAGACTAGACTGCCCTGGAATTCAGGAGATCCGCCTGCCTCTGCCTCCTGAGTGCTGGGATTAAAGGTGTGCACCACTACTGTCTGGCATGTCAGTGGTTTTTAAGGTCACGTAGGAGCTGCACAGCACCACCAATTTGGATTGATTTGCTGGAAAAGCCACAGTTTCTGCATCACACTGGACTTTTCCTGATCTTTGGGATCTCACTACTGTGAGCAGCACCCCATCTTCTGGGCTGTGTGTGGGGCAGGACTCTGCAGAAGGAGTGCANGCCAGGCATGCTAAGGCTACACAAGAGCAGCTCTAGGCTCCGGTTCATGGCCTGGTCCCTTCCTGGGGGTGAGGAAGCAAGCCCAGGGCCCTGCCACGAGTCCTGGGGAGCATGTCCTGGTGAAAGAGCAAAGTAGTGGCTGCCAAGACATGTGGGATATTCCATTAGCTGAAGGAGACAGGCAGGTGAAAGCAGACACAGTTGTGTTAAATCTCCCATGAGCCTCTATCCTGGCAACAAAGTAAATAGTAAATATGTCTAATGTGCCCAGGACACTTTGGAATACATGAAAAATATCAATTAGAGGGTCAGCAAATGCCCTTTATAGACTGCAGTCTTTGAAGTGGAACACTGTGATGGGCAGGCAATTTCCACTGTCAGCTTGACTGGATTAAGGAACACCTAAGGCATTAATGAGACACCTGAGGGTTCGTCCCTTTGGGCTTTTCCAGAAGACTAATGGAGGGAAGACTTGCCTGTGTGCTGGTGGCACCACCCCAGGGGCTTGAGTCCTAGACTGGGTAACAACTGAGAAAGGAAGACAGCTAGGTTCTGGCCTTCCCCGTTTTCTGCTTCCTGACTGTCTGGNTCAAGGACTCTACACCACGTGCTCCGGCAGCCACCATCTCTGCTGTGCTCTCAAACCATGAGTCAGACTCAGTCTTCCCGTAAGTCATTTCTTGTCGGGAATTTGACTACAGTAACTGACATGACTTGTATTTAAAGCAGTTCCACACGGCAACTCTGGGGCAGCATGGTAGGTCTGTGTGTGCTGAGTGTATACACTCCTTTCCAGTTCACACCTGCAGCTTAACAACTGTTCACTGCTAAGTCAGACACAATGGCCTTTGNATTTTCATAAAATGTGAATTTCAAAGGAAGAAATTTAGCAGGTGAGTCTGAATGCTTTGCATACACTGAAAATGAGCTTTGCTTTCTGTAGCTGGACAGTGATGTCACATCATTACCTTTAAACAGGAACTATCAAACAGCTCGGGATGGAGCCACCACACCGAGTGTGTAGGATTTGTGGCTTGTCTGTGCAGGGTCCTGCTAGAGGCTGGCAGCCGATGTTTATGTGAGACAGCATCCTCGCTGTCTCTCGCCTCCTGAAGTTAAGCTCACCCCTCACAAAGCTGCCAATCTATCACTACACTGCATTAGACGGATGGAAACTGTCACCTGAGTGTATGTTCTGCTCAGCTGGATGAGGAAACAGTCCATCTGGGCTAAATAGGCCTGGAGTCAGGCTGAGACAGGGTCCAAAAGGGAGAGGTGCTTGGGTGGGAGAAGCCTGTCTGTGGCAAATGTGGATTAACACTTGGTGACTTCTTTAGTTATCACAGAGTATTAGAAACACACAAAAAGAAAAATCATGAGAGAAAACAGTATACTTTTTCTATGTCTTTGATTTCTTACTATGAAAGAGCAGGTAGAATTCCTTTTCTTTTAAAAGGNAATTATTATTATTTGTGTGTGTGTGTTGGGTGAAGAAACCTGAGTGATCATACAAGTGTGCTCGTGCATGTGCATGCGAATGCCTGCAGAGGCAGGGAATAGGGGAGCTGATCCCCTGAAGCTGGAGTTACAGGCAGTTGTGAGCCACCATCTGGGTGTGGGAACCTCTGAAAGGGCAACAAGTGCTATTAACNGCTGAGCGATCTCTCCAGCTCCTCNTTCCTTTCTCTGAAATAGGGTCTTGCTATACAGCTGAGGCTGACCCCAAACTCATGGGCGTCTACCTACCTCAGCCTCCTGAGCCCACATGTCTGGCTTGAACAGTACACCTTAAATGGATGAACTGCATGGGCTATGAATGTATCTTAGGTTATTTTTAAAAAGTGAATTCAAATGCTTATTTTGGCTGACATCTGACAAGACAGACTTTGTTAACCTTGGCTACATTTTTAACTGACTGATTTTTAGTGGAGGTGCTAGTAATTAAATTTTTAAAAAATTAATAAAGATAGCTAATAGCTAATCATAGCACTCAGGAGGCAGAGGCAGGCAGATCTCTAAGTTCAAGGCAAGCTTGGTCTACAAAGCAAGTTCTAGGACAGCCAGGGCTATACATCACAGTGAAACCCTGTCTCAAAAAACCAAAAGAATTAAAAAAATTCAATAAACATAAGATACCAATAGAAATCTAAACCAAAAGTCAGCAGCCTAACCTTCATTTGCTACTCAGTGATTGTAAAATAGTAACACTAACTTAGAAAAAACTTTCAGAACAAAAAGAACCCTCTTGAGTGCAAGTGACTTATACTCTCGCTGCAATGCCTGTGACTGAGTCGCGATATGTGCTGTCAAATATGGGGGACTGCTGGGCCCAGGCTGCTGGTCACAGCTACTCAGGTGCCATGCTTGTTACATAAAACCATCACTGCCGTAAAGGAACTTGCAGCCAAACTACCACACTCAAACCTCCAAGCCAGGAGTGCGATCAGCCTCCATCAGCATCTCTGCTGAAGATGACAAACGCATGGCATGGTGGTTGCTCAGGGAGCAGCACAGCCAATGATCAGGGCCCAGGGAGAGCACTTACTGGTTCAGTGAGGGTGCTGTCCTTCTCCAAAAACTGCACAACACAGTATGCCAGCTGAAAGGGATGGGAAAGAGAGCATTAGCAAGTCACTTTAGCAAGGAAATGCCTTTCTAGAGAACAACTACTAAACACTGTCCTGGGAAAAATGGCTGGATGTGGCTGAAATGCTGCCCATGACCGCCACGACTGCCACCCACAATGTTCTGAGAGGTACTTCAGGGAAGCACCTTTGGGGCTGATGCTCAGTGGATAATTCTTTCCCTATCAATCTGTGACAGATTTCATAGCTATGCCCAGACCCAAGAACCATAAAAACCAGAGGACATCTTTCAGACAAACACCACCAACAAATCAGCCAAGTGAAACGAGGGATATGTGTGTGTGTGTGTGTGTGTGTGTGTGTGTGTGTGTGTGTGTCTGTGGCATTTTTGAAGATTAGAATGGACAAGTAATATAATAACTGGAAAAAGTCTTTAATTCAGTAATCTATCAGAAATTTCTGAACTATTCTTTATTTTTCCTTTGAGATGGTTTTTATTATATAGCCCAAAGTTGCTGCAAGCCTCCTGCCTCAGTCTCAGAGTGCTGAGATTATAGGTATGCACCACCATGGCCAGCCTCTTTATTACTTTTGTTCAACAATGAGTATGAGAACAAGCCAACTGGACCCATTGCCACGCGATACCAATCAGAAAACAAGTGGATATTTCCTGGGAAGCCAATGCTATTGGGATCAACGACAGAATGTCCTTTCTGTAATGTATCCCATGCCACCTGCTTCCAAGGAGCTCTTGGGAATGGAATCTCCATTTTATTTTTAATTTTTAGACAAGGTCTTGTTATATACAGCCCAGGCTGGCCTCAAACTCAGGATTTTCCTGCCTCAGCCTCCTGAGTGCTGAGATTATAGTTATGAGCTATAAGCTTTGATAAGAACAGTNGGGTTTTATTTTCTAGTAGTGTTAGGAACAGAACCTAAGACATGACAAGCAAGTACTCTCCTACTATACCCACAGCCCTTCCATGTGCTCTTCTTCCCACCCCCCACCCCCGCTTTGGTGTACATGTGTGTGTGAGAGGGGTAAATTTTTTTTTTATATTGTTATTTTGTTTATTTGTATGGGTAACTCTGCACCATGGGCATGCAGTGTCTACAGCAGCCAGAAAAGGACCCATTGGGACAGGGATTACAGATGGTTGTAAACTGCTTTGTGGGTGCTGGGAAACAAACCCAGGCCTCTGGAAGGACAGCCGGTGCTCTTAACTGCTGAGCCAACTCTCCACCCTCCGTCCATGTGCTCTTAACACATAATGGCATCCTACTGTGTGTCCAGTCTTGTGGCAGCCAAGAGTAAAGGATTATGGGCTGCAACTGAGAGTGGCCACCCCTTTGAGACTCAGCATAGCTCAAATTCTGTCTACTGGAAAGCTGATCCAAATACAGACAGACAGAAACTAGTCAGGAGCCAGCAACTAAGGTTCCAGCACAACTACGGTCAGATTCCTGTAGCTTAAAAAAGTCCAGCTTGTACAAGTTGTCACAGGCCATGCTATTGGCTGCAGCCATCTGGCTTCTGTCTTTAAGGCATTAGGTTTAGATCACACTGTAAGAAGCCTCCTTTCAAAGTGGACCCTCCTGTCTCGATACAATCTATATTCCAGAGATTCTCTTCCATTTCATCTTTCTTTCTTTCTTTTTTTTTTTTTCTGGTTTTTCAAGATAGGTTTCTCTGTATAGTTTTGGAGCCTATCCTGGAGCTTGCTCTGTAGACTAGGCTGGCCTTGAACTTACAGAGATCCGCTGCTGCCTCCTGAGTTCTGGGATTAAAGATGTGTGCTAACACTGCCCAGCTTCTTTCTTTTTTATGTGTATAAATATGTGTGATGTTTGTGTATGATCGAGGCTACAACCGTACATGTGTATGAACATATGTGGAGGCCAGAAGTTGGTATCAAGTATTTTTCTCGATTCTTTTCACCTTGTATTATCAGGGCAATGTTTCTCTCACTGAACCAGGAGTTAGCTACACTGGATAGTCTAGCTAGTCAGCTTGCTCCTGGGATCCTGCCTCTACCTTCTGAGGGTGGGAACACAGGCAGCCTACCACATCTTATCTGCCATTTATGTGAGTTCTGGGGATCTCAACATTGGTCCTCACACTGATGGCACATGTTTATACAACTAAGCCATCTCCCACCCCTCTCCCAAATTTCTTAAAAAGGACTTCCTCTTTGCTCTGACTTTGAAATACTGCCAGTAATCTATTTTCACTGCCGATATGGGAAAGGAATCACTTCCACAAATGGTTGGACCACTGGAGAGGTGTGCAGTTGTGCTCAGCTAGCCATACCTGGGGNTGGTAGACACTCAGGGATTTCACTTTGTGCAAGGGCAGCAACACCTTTAAAAGGAAAATCTTGTGCTCTTCCTTCAGTGGTAAGGCAAATCCATTAATTATACTGTGAAAAGAGAATTCAGCTTGAGTATTTACACATTCCAGATTATAGTCAGGTATCTTGTTCTTTCAGCTTTTGTTTTCAGCATGAAAAGCTAACAGGCAAAATATTTCAGAATAAAGAGGATACTGATAGGAATAACAACCAGGAACGTATCCATACCATTTTTATCTTTTTTGTATTGGGGCATAAGTCAGAGCACAGGGGAAGGAAACAGTAGAGGACTGAATAGCTCCAGGTCTTCCCACCAGTGCTTTCCTTTAAGACTTGTACATTCCTGGGGGTAATTCTAGATCGTTATCCTTGTGTGACCTGGAGTGTTCCCCCACCCGCAGTGTNCAGACTGGTGCTTCTATAGGAAAGGCATGCCACTGAAGGACCTCCGAACAGAACACTAACTGGCTTCTCTACGTGGTTTCATGATCAGGCAAAGCGAACAAATGCTTCTCAGAGCTAGAGAGTCAGAACAACAGTAACTTGGTCCTCCGGGAGTTGTGCTCCCACTGTACCCATCAAGGGTGGTGAGCACATCTGTAGGGGGTTCCTGGGTGAACCCTATGTTGGAGGAAGGGTTGAAAAGACAGTGTGGTAAGATTTACACTTAACATAGTTCACACCACTCCTGATACATGGCAGAGGGCAACACCAGGAGGAAACTGAGCTTTCTTCCCATTTCACAGAGGGAACTTGCCCAAGGTCATGTGACTGGGAAGAGGTATCCTTAGCCATACTAAGTAAGCCATGTTGTGAGGGACAGATCATCCTAGGTCCAGGCACTTTTTCAAATCACATCTAAAGCAGCAACTTGAGAGGGACCAGACTCACCAGACAACAGTTTCCGTGTGTGTGTGTGTGTGTGTGTGTTGGGGGGTACACAAAGACAACAGGTTCAGAGGCTTTAGGGAACCACCAGATTCTCTATATACTGGGTGTCTTCACTTTAGAGCAACTCAGAACTTTAAGCTGCTAAATGCACATGGATTCCCTTGGAGGCACTAGGGAGAGCATTCTCCAGGCTGACCTACCTCTTAGCTCCAAGGAAATCTATTGGGAAACAGTGGCTCAGGGAATCTTATATTACATCTATAAGCCATTTAACAAAAATAAGTAAAAACTTTACTCAGTTTAAGATGATAAAAAATTGAATTATAATATACATATGAAAAGTCAACAGGTTGAAGCAATTTAAAATGTTAGCATTCACTCAATACCTCACGAATATAATCTATTCTTCAAATAAGCTTCTAATATCAACCTTCTTCTGTAACTATTTTTACCACTACTTGAGGGAAAAAATTGAAATCCCATAGTTTCCATAGTAATGGATTGAGGTGTGTGAAGAGGGCTCTGCCTATGGAGCCACAAAGATGGAAGTGAGTTGTTGTTTGTGCACTCTGAGCTGTGAGTTCACCAACCTTCCTCCTCCTTACGTGAAACTCTACTTCTGTCCTTTCAGGACCTGGCTTAAACTGCTGTGCTCTCTGATGAGTCAAAGTCAATGAGCTAGATCATTCTGGTGTGAGCTGTAGCTGCAGCCATGCACTGCCAGTGACAGGAACTTACCTTCCCAGTATTTCCAGTAATTCTGCTATGCCATTGTGATGCTCTGTCTCATAAATAAACCTGGAACATACAATGTGTCGTCAGTGTTGGACCCGAGTAAAAGCTGCAAACACTACGGCAACCTGAACAAGGTAACAAAGGCTGCACGCAGGAGGAGCTGCGGAGCCAGCAGCGCCCCGCCACCACCTTTCAGGGATATGTTCAGGTGCTTTCAGAGCCCACAAAGCCTGAAAGCCTGCAATGGAATACCTTATGGGCAGATAACCTGTGTAGCTCAAATTTCTTCCAACATTTTATTCTGAAAAATTTCAAGTATCCAGGAGAGTTGAACAAATTTCACAGCCAACATCTGTGTTTTAACCAGCAAATTTAGCCAATGGCAGTTTGCATCGTCTGTCTTGTGTTTACATTTATCCAGCCTTCTTTCCTGTCCTGCTAATACATCTTGTTTCTTTGCAGCTTTTCAACATAAGGTGATGTCTTACTCAGTTTTAAAGACTCCAATCTCTAGCATACTCTCTGCCATGACAAGAAGCTCTTCTCTGAACACCCATTTGCCCTCCTCCCTATGAATACCATCCCTGCTTCCTCAACACCAGTTCCAAGTGCAGTCCACTTCTCTTCCTCTGAGCACTCTGCCCATCANAGCCGACACAGGCTCCTAAGGGAGCTCTGGAAATATGCACACCACTCTCTGTGCCAGCTTGTCTCCCTCCAGACAGGGACAAGGACTTCCTGTGAAATGTGTTCCTGGTACTAGGACTAAGCCTGGCATCTGTGTACTGCTTAAACACGTCTGGTGAGTGAACTGGGGACAAGAATAGGGAACAGGGGAATGTCCACCCCCAAGAGGAGTTCCATGGAAATGAGCCCCAGCTACTTGTCTGTTGGTGGTCTATAGCAGCAAGGCAGTGCATTGAGGACATGTGACAGTGGAAGCGGCCCCTACCCATCAGAGGAAGTGCCTCCCTCAGAAGCTGCTTAGTGAAGTTTCTGGGCCAAATCTCAGTGTCCTGAGACAAACTGACCAGAGACTTAAGGTACAGAAGAAGTACAGTACAGGAATCTGAGGAACAGGTCGAGATATTTCTGTATTCTCAAATTGCCAGGCCTCCCTGATGGCTCCTACTCATACTAAGCCCCAAGGTATTGANAGATCCATCAAGGTGGGGGCATGCAGGGGGAGAAAACAGAGTCTGTGACTCCAGGTGAGACAGGACTGCAGTGGGCGGGTACGAGCCNTTGCTCTGCTTGCAGTCCCACTGCGATGTGCCCTCGGACCCGCTACACAGGATGGTAGGCTAGATAGCATGTGGGCGGGCTCCAAGGCGACTGGCAGCCAGACACAGAAACATGAAGACATGCTTGGTTGTAGTCTGAAGGTATGGCTGCGAGGATACTGCCAGAGGACTTGGCTGTGGTTATCAGAATGTGTGTCATATCTGCTTCCTGCTGGCCTCTTCCTACCCCTGCCCTAGAGGACACAGCTGGCACATCAGTCAGTCTGCCGGTGTCAGTGCAGAAAAGTGGTTTCTTCTTGCTTCATGGATTTTACCTACAGTTATAAATCTATAGCTGGTGCAGCACCCTTGCACACAGCTCACAGTGACCCTCAGGCCTTGCTTGCTGCTCAGCCTTCCTGAATATTATGGGAGGATGGTGGTCGATGTAAGCCAGGCAGCTTTCCACATTAGTACCATTTGATGAGAGCCTCTTACTTCTAAGCACTTTTAGCTGACTGTAAGAGAGAAAAGGGGACTGGTTTTCAGAGGAGACCGTCTGGGAAGCTGAGCAGACATCAGAGCAAGCTGGAGTGATCTTCACTCTACAGCAAACACCCAAACTGATCTGAACCAGGCTGGAACTGCTGCTCAGAATCTCCCACTGGATGTGTCCTGCACCTTGGACAGAGAGGAGGGATCTACTTCTCTTCCTGTGGAGCTGAACTGTCCTGTGGCTTGCCTTGACAACCTTGCTCCTGACTCCTGTGGAGGCAGCTAGNGTTCATAAGAGGTTGTACTAGAACTGGAAGAGGAAGCTGGAAGAGGCAGCTCATGTCTGTAATTTCCACACTGGGAAAGCAGAAGCAGGAGTATTAGTGTCAGTTCAAGGTCAGTTCAGGCTACAAGAAATGAAATAAATCACAAGGCTCTAAGCATGACCAGAGAGGCCATGTTCACAGAGATGCACAGCAGCAAGAAGCCACACAAGACATCGCTGTCCTAGATGACACCACGGGCAACACAGCAGCTCTGCTGAGCTCAGGTCAAGGACAGAACTGAGAGGAGTAACANGTGGTGATTAAAGCCATGGCACTGGGTGGGGCNGCAAGAGAAGGCCCGGCTAGCCTCCAGGGCACTGCTTGCTAAAACCAGCACTGGGGNCACCNCTTGCTCACACTNATAAACCGACTCACTGAGAACTTACAAGTAGAAATCTTAGCTTTCAGTAAGTTGAACCAAATTGTTTAAAACTGCATTTTCTTACGAGATACAGGTGCAGATTAAGAACNCCTTACCCGGAACGCTCTGGACCAGCAGTCTACAATGTCAGGAATTAGTAAGAGTCACATCTGCATATGTATGAGATATATCTTGGGATATGACTCAAGCTGAAACCAAAAACTCAATTACTCTACTCAATTACTCTTTACACAGAGTTGGAAGGTAATGCTATATAATATTTTTAGGTTCGAGACAGGCTCTTTTTATGCTGTCCAAGCTGGTAAGTAAGTAATTGTTAGGCTCAAATGATCCATCCGCCTCAACCTCCCNTGTAGCTGGGACTGTGGGCATGAGCCACCATACCTGGCTATTCCTGCATTTTAACTATGACCTGTCACACATCAAGAGTGGAATTTCCTTCCTACTGTGGCACCATGTTAGTGCTCAAAATATTCAGTTTTTTTCTTTTTTGGTTTTTCGAGATGGCTCAGCTGTTAAAGGCAAGGCTCACAACCAAAAATATTCAAAATTTTAAGTGTGTAGAATTCTGGGTTGGGATGTTGAATATGCACAGTACTGCACTTCCATGATCTGGGAAACTGAGCTTTCTGACTCTCTTCACATGAAATGACGATAAAAGATCCAAGCCAATTAGGGAATCTAAGTAATATGCTTGCTTTTGTGCACACATATACAGATAAGTACAGAAAAGATGACCTAAGGGAGGAAACACAAAAATGCCATACTGTAGCCCTCGCCCTTTTGTGAGAACTGAACTGAATCACGTGATGTATTCTGAATAAGCAGCTGATCGCCCCAGTAATCAAGGTAAGCTCTCTACGATAGGAGGCATTTCCACTTCCACACCGCAGGGGTTCAACAGATTTGGGGGGCTGCTATCTGATCAAAACCACTAGTCCTACGGAAACAAAACACTACAGCCAAAGCNTGAATTTCAGGGCTAAGAATCTGGAATTTAAGTTGTACTCATTCTGTGTAGAGAATGACAACAGCTGAGTAAGGATCTTGTGAGGAAGCAGAGCACCAAGAAGTGAAAAACAGGAGCTGAATATGTAGGAGCTGACATCATTCCCTGACTATAGTCAGCAGTCAGGGCTGGGCTGGGCTCTATTACAGAAATATTATATATTATAAGGAACCTGGAAGGGGTTCCAAGTGAAGTCCTATGGTGAGCGTCCCAACATCACAATGTGCCATTAGGCAAATGATTCAACTACAGGGATATACCAGGCCTGGAAGGACCAGGAGGGCCACATGGGCTGCTCAGTCTCACTGCCTCAGCTCCCCTTTCAGTCACTGTGGGGAAGGAAGGACCAGGCAGGCATGAGCAGGCCCTTGCCCCACAGCTAGACTTTGTGAAATTTATTTATTTTCTATCAGATGGGTATCACAGTGTTTCCATCACTGCTAAGATTTGTTAGTTTTAGGCGTCCCTGGAATCAGACATCTGAGAGCAGGAAGCCAACCCAAGAAGCTAACAATTACAAGATAACCTTAGTAAGCTTTCCAGGTACTAGTAAGAAAGAGCTACACCAACAGGCTGGGCATAGTGACACACACCCTTCATCCCAGCAGAAGCAGGGGGACATAGGCCGGCCGGTTGTGGGCTAGCCAGGGCTACACAGTGAGACCATCCCATAGGAGAGCTTCAGACTCTTCTGCCAGCACTCGCTGTGTATCACTGTGGGATGCACACAAAGCTGGAGCCACCGAGGCTGCTCCTGGGGAGGAGGGACCACGTCAGCTCAGGTGGACTTCCTGGGAAAGCAGGTTTGAGGGCTCAAAGCAAGACAGGGCAGGCAGGGCAGCCTGGGATGACACATGGCTGCAGAGCCTGGGAGTGGGCAGAACCTGGAAGCACAGAGGTAGCCCAGGAGGATGCACATGTTAACCAGAGAGCAGCAGTGGTACGGAACCATGTGAATGTAGCCCTGACTCGTCGGGACCTCTATGCAGATGAGGCTGGCCTGGCCTGAGCTGTGGCAATCTTTCTGCCTCGGCCTCCCAAGCCCTGGGATTATAGGCGTGTACCTTCATGCTCACTTGGGATGTCAGACCTTAAGAATCATGAGGCTCGGTCAGAGATGAGACAAGGGTGGGGATAAGATATCAGGAGTCATAGCCATCAATATACTTGAAGGGTTTTTTATGTCCTTTCTGAGCTAGAGGCTGACAGGACAGGTCTGCGAGTGTATAGGAAAGCTGTCCTGTTCTGTCTGCCGCCAGGGCTCTCCTCTCTCTACTTGGCTGGCCCTCAAACTGCTCACCTAATTCACAGATCTTCCCAGGCAAAGGCTGACCACTTCCTTCCCTTCTCCTTCCTGTCTTCCTGTGACTGAGCAGGAACAATAAGGTAATAAGCAGGTGAATGGGACAGAGTCAACTCACTCACACTCAGGGCAACTGGACAATTCTATGGGAATTCAAGCAAGGGTAGTGTATGTGGTAAGGCACTGGGAGGAGAAGCAAGAGCCGACTACAAGGAAGCGAGCTGCATAGGGAAAGTCAGCACTGCACAAGGGAACACAGAGTGGGCAAGGTAGACAGTGTGGTGGTGTGGTGGGGGTCACTTGCACATGGCTAGCATGGCTAGCACACTGCTCAGTTTCCCTCCCCTGTCTTTGATGTGATAGCATCGAGGTGGGGAGCNACCACATGGGGACTTACCTATAAAATATATTATTTATCTGTTTCCTGATGTAAGCNCGCAGACCTAAGAACTTCCCATAGATTCTGTGAAGGGTAGTTTTTAGAAAATCTCTCTCCCGAGGATCCTCGCTGTCAAAGAGCTCTAGAAGCTTTAAGAAAAACATAGCACTTAGTGACAATGACCATTCTGTACTTAAGGCTGCTAAGGAACACCTAGCTGGAAACTTACCTGTAATACAAACTTCTGATCAATATATTTCTTTGCTATATTGGGCTGGAAATCTGGAGACTCTAAAAATCTTAAGAAAAATTCATAAACAAGCTAGGAGAAAAAAAAAACAGTGAGTCAAATAACATGGTACTTCATTAGGTGGATTAAGAACACCTCAAATCCAATCTTTATTTTGCTTGAAAATATTAGACTTAAAAAACACACATGCAAAACTAATTCTGAACTGTGTGGCTGAGCACAATTCTAACTGCAGACAGATTCTTTTATTTGGTGAGAACCAGAGACTATCTCTTAAATGGCACAGAACTGTGTGGCTGAGCATAATTCTAACTNCAGACAGGATTCTTCTATTTGGTGAGACCCACAGACTATCTCTTAAATGGCACACAGTGCTTTCCATGGTGCTCAGCTGCTANACCTGGGACCATGATCGAGTTTGGGGGTGAGATCTGCAGCTTGCCATCTACATGTATCATGGAGTTCTAAGTGGACAAGAACTTAAGGATTACCTGGGAGAGGACCACAACAACACAGACACTGAACCACAACCACTGCGGTTCCCTTTGTAAAGAAACACAGCATAGTTGGCTGGACAGCATGGATGGTCTGTCAGAAGCTGTGTGGAAGCCAGATGCCTTGAGGGTGGAACATCTGACTCCTCTCTCTCTTTTCTTTCCCTCCTTACCAAGGACAAACGTAAATGCTCTGCTTGTGCTGGCCTTATAACCAGTCAACTTTGCATCCTACAGGTATGTTGGGAAGTATGATCTGTCAGCAAGAAGCCTGGGATGCACAGGGGCACAGGTTAAACCTAGGCACTGAAAACGGGAAGTACACCTGGGAAACGCTCTAAATCGGTGCTGGCTGGTTTTAGGTGGACTTGACACAAGTTGTAGTTATCTAGGAGGAGGGAACCTCGATTGAGAAAAATGCCTTCATAAGACCGGGCTGTACACAAGCCTGTAGGGCATTTTCTTAATTAGTGATTGATAGGAAGAGCCCAGCCCATTATGGGTGGTACCACCTCTGGACTGGTGGTCCTGGGTATGATGAGAAGGCAGGCTGAGCAAGCCATGATGAGCAAGCCAGTAAGCAGCANCCTCCATAGCTTCCGCATCAGCTCCTGCCTCCAGGTTCCTGCCCTGTTTTGGGTTCCTGTCCTGATGTCCTTTGATGATGAAGTGATGTGGAAGCCAGATAAACCCTTTCCTCCCCAAGTTGCTTTGGTCATGGTGTTTCATCACAACAACAGCAACCCTAACTAGGATAAAANCCAAATTCAACTTTATTAGTAAAGCTGGTATCATCAGAGAGGACAGAGAAATAAGTCTCTATTTCTGTAGCTTGTGTAATGGGTTTTCAAAAAAATCAATCAATCAATCAATCAATCAATCAAATCAATCTCTTTCTCCCCTGCCCCCCTGCTCTGCTAAAAAAAGATCCCTTTAGATCAGAAGTCCACTGGTCAACAGCTAAAAGGCCCTGGGTGACCACCCACATGGCGTACGCCATCCTATCTGGGCTGGTGCCAAGTCCAGTACCTGCAGATGAGGCCAGGCTGCTTCTAACGTTGGTTCATCTTCTTCTGGGTCAAATTCTGCTCCCGTAGGATTGGAGGAGGGTGGCAAGGTTCGAAACATGTTAACTGCAAACTAAAACCCACATATTCCATGATCACAACCAGGATACTTAAGTATTACCAAGAACATTCCGAAAAACACTACACAATCCTAGCCATAGATGCTTCCCATCCTAAGCTGTTCTTTTTTCTTAAAATTCAGAAGAGGTGTGGGTCTCCAGAGGAGACAGGGTCAAAGCTGCAGCTCAAAACATACCTTTCTGGGCATGGGACCACCAAACTGACTGCTAGAGTCACTCTGACTCTCACCTGTCAAACTGTCAAAGCAGCTGACCCCAGTAGATGCTAAGAGGTCAGCGCTGACTTAGGCGACTGTTACATCCAGTGAGTGGGCGAGCAAAAAGCCAGAAAAGGACAAGATGGCGAAGATCACAGAAAAGACTAAAGAAACAGGAACACTGAGAAAACAGCAAAGGCTATATTGCACAGGNTCGGGCCCGTAACAACCATGGGAACACAAGACAGAAGAGCGACTTCTGGGGCAGCTGGAGATCACTTCTGAGAAGGACTGCTTACTAGCACAGGGAAGAGTTGATGGAGGAGTGTGTGTCTAGGGGCTGGCTGAGCAGAGCTCTTGGTCTGTCTGGACCTGCACAAAACACGTGATTGGCTAGTGATATAAACAGCAAAGTCTAGTTTTCCTAAGTCATTGACTTATAAGGGTTTTTTTTTTTGCATTAAGTTTAAATATGACCTATTATAACAACAATAAACCCACCAAATGCCAGTTACAGTCTTGGGATCTGGTAACTGGGGTGATCAAAAAGTCCTTGTCCCATTGGGAGGTAGAGGCAGGCAGATCTCTGTGAGTTCAGGGCCAGCCTGGTCTACAGAGCAGTTCCAACTCTGGCTAGAGTTGTTACACAGAGAAATCCTGTCTCAGGAGAAACACTGTCAAAACCACAAATCCAAATATCTGACATAAACATAAATGGCAGCTCTATGAGGAGTCCTGGTCTAGCCAGGCAAACCAATACTTGNTACTTCCCTGTTTTCCTTCTTTTTCTTTGTAAAGATTTGTTTTCATCTTACGTGTTTGAATATTTGGCCTGCATCTCTGTTATGTGTACTGTGTACATGCCTGGTGCCCGTGGAAGCTAGAAGAGGGTGCTGGATGCCCTAGAACTGAAGTTACAGATGGTTGCAAGCCATTATGTGGGTGCTGGGAACTGAACCCAGAGCCTCTGCAAGAACAGGCAGTGCTTCTAACAACTGAGCAATCTCTCAACTCTCCTTCTTGTTGTTTGAGACAGAGCCTCATTGTCTATTCTAGGCTGGACTGGAACTCTAAGATGTAGCGCAGGATAACTTTAACATCAAAAGCCTTCTGGCTTGGCCTCCTGAGAGTCAGGATTCTAGGACTATGTCACCACCAGCAGCTACTTCTTCTTTCTTTACTGTCACTAATACCTAGCTTGCAACCTGGGCATTTCTTATGATGTCACCAGCAACAAAAGCTAGGAGTGCAGCTTCTAGGAAGAATGACATGAAGGTAAAGAGGCAGTAAAGAAATGCAAGAAAGAAAAAAAATGGCTGGAAATCCAGAAACAATGTAAATTGTGAGAGGAAGAAAAGTCTAGACGTTGAACTCCAGTGCCTATATGGATTATGAGTGTTGATTTCTGGCTTCTGGGGATTGGAGCCCTCTATGATCCAGGAAATGTGCACAGGGCCCTGTGAGGCCCCCAAACAATGGATGATAAGCAAGAGAGATAAGCAGATACACAGGATGTTTCTCAGCAGATGGGGGAATCAGGACAGGGAGAGTTTCCGGAGGTAATACACTTTTGAAGCTCAAGGATGAGATAAAAATGGCATGAGCCTAGTTGCACCCAGCATGGGCAGGCCACCAGTTCCTCCTAAGGCCTGCCCAACAGTGACAGAACTGACCCTGTCATCACCAGCCAACTCCCTGGGCTCCCAGGCTGTGAATGTGTTGGGAGAAGAAAGTTAGAATTGAGTCCATCGCTCAGACTGACTGTCCCCTTTCTCTTCAGAAGGAGAGAGCTAAGGGGTCTTCAAAAACGGGAGACTAGTACTTTGCTCTCTAGTAGGTACAAGCTGCAGGCTCAGGCAGGTGCCAACTCAGGAGCAGGGTAAGGTATGTGGATACCCAGGAGGGTCAGGATAGGTAGAGCAAGCTGGGGATCCAGAGGAAGATCTTGGTGATGCTGAACACTGTCCCACAGGCATGGACACACCACATAGGAAGGAACAACATGCTGGTGGAGGCTAGAGGCAGTGATGGAGCAAACAAGCAACTGGTCACCTGCTCAGAGAGAGTGAGAGGGGCCCCATGATAAGCCATTCACAGGTTAACCTAGGAAAGGGTATAGATGCAACCCAGACAAGAGCTTCAAGTTAGATCACATTCTACAACCAAAGATGACATAAGTCATGCAACCTGCTCCATCAGTATTTAGGAGCAGAACTGTGTGATGTCACAGACCATAGTGAAAGGCAACAGCTAAAGAGGGAAAAGGCAGCTTCTATCATTGGGCTCTGTCATGCAAGGAGTTTCTCGAATAAGAAAACCTGGCACCTGGAGCTCCCAGCCACTTCCTTACTGCACCATTATACATTGACAACACTCCTCCTCAGAAAAGGTCAGCAGAACCCTCATGCTTAGTGGGGGAAAGGGACAGAAGTAAACANACAGTGTGACACCCCAAATTATACTTGGGGTTCTAATNTGGTAGCATTTATTTATTTATCTTTCTTTTTCAAGACAGAGTTTCTCTGTGTAGCCCTGGCTGTCCTGGAACTTGCTCTGTAGACCAGGCTGTCCTGGAACTCACAGAGATCCCCCTGCCTCTGCCTCCCGAGTGCTGGGATTAAAGGCGTGCGCCACCACTGCCCAGCAGCATTTTTCATATAAAAACTTCAGGAGCTAAACTTGTGAAAGGACACAGGCTGAGAAAAGCAGTGGTGCTGATGTCAGGAAGCTGATGTCACTCCATGCTATTGAGACCTGTGTTGTTTCGAGCAATGGACCCAGGGCAGAGACGCTCCAGCAACATCATCTATGGCAAGGATGGAGGGCCAGAAGCCTGAGGTACTGTGTAGTCTGCCAACTTGTCATGATCTTGTAAATGGAATGCATATATTCAGAGTACATATGTAGACACAGACACATGACAGGGCTGGATCACACATGGGAGGACAGCACAGCACCATGGAACAGCACCTCTCTGTGCTTATCTAGAACCAAGACAGTAACGGACATTCTGCCTGTGCCAGCTCTGAAAAGGGCAAACCCTTCCTTCACATCAGGCTGCTTTGAGGGTCACACAATGTTCACAGAAGCACTCTTGGCAGTTCCAACTGTTCAGCACGTCCCAAATGTCTTTCCTGGAGACATTAAGAGCAGGTTTGCAAGTGTGCATGTTGGTGTATGTGATCCACAAAGCTCCCCCTGTGCCATGACAGGGTCTGACTGCAATGTCAGAAAACACCCAACACTCCCATTTTCACTAAGCCCTGCAGATCTTTCTCAAATTGTCTTACTCTTTGACTTAAATATAAGCCAAAACAGCCTGTGAAATAATTTTAAAAGAGTTTTTTTATTTTTTTGGTTTTTCAAGACAGGGTTTCTCTGTCCTGGAACTCACTCTGTAGACCAGGCTGGCCTTAAANTCACAGAGATCCACCTGCCTCTGCCTCCTGAGTGCTGGGATTAAAGGTGTGAGACATCTTTTAGCCAAGGCTAAAAGAATATCCTTATAGTTCAGCAACCCTATGTAGTCTTTCTATATCTGTATTAGTCATTACAAATCTGTAGATTAATGAACACTTAGCTGTGATATGAAGCAACAGTNCCAAACAGAACAATGATTCTCATTCCAGAGACACTAGGAGACACTAGGAAATACAGTTTTCACTTCTCAGCTCTTTGGTTTCTGTTTTTAACCACCAAGAGCTCCTCAGTCTTTTGTTTGTTTGTTTGTTTGTTTGTTTTCGAGACAGGGTTTCTCTGTGTAACAGTCCTGGCTGTCTTGAATCTCACTTTGTAGACCAGGCTGGCCTTGAACTCACTGAGATCCACCTGCCTCTGCCTCCCAAGNGCTGGGATTAAAGGTGTGCGCCACCACCGCCCGGCTGCTCCTCAGTCTTAAGTGAACAGGATTTCTATTGGGAAGGCCAAAGGCCGAAAGATGGTTCCTTCTAAACACTCTTCCTCCCATAGATAGCCATGGAATACCAGGCTCTAAAAGTCAAACTTCTATCTTTGTCTGTATGTGACATACCTGTAAAACAGAGGCCCAGACTGACATCACAGCTGGGCCACAGACACAAAGGCCAAAATAAAAATCTAAGAGCAGCAATGTCAGCAACTAGAAACGAATAGATGGAAAGATGTTATAGACACAGACATGAAGACATACAGTACTGAGAGTTACTCATCTGGCGCCTTCATAGAGAGAGCACAGAAACTGATAAAAGGCTCCACCAATACCTGCAGCATGGTGGAACCTTTCTCCCCTGAGGCAAGATGTCCTACAGGTACCCAGGGAGTGATTTACAAACTGAATGCAATCTCTGTTGTGTGACATCAGGTGTCTTCTCAGTCACCCTCCACCTTCTTTTTTGAGACTATCTCTCACTGAATCTGGAGCTCTCTGGCTTGGGCACACTGGTCAATGAGCTCCCAGGNTCCACCTACCTCCCCAGTACAGGGATTATGGATCCATGCTGTTGTGTTGAGCTTTCTCGTGGATGCTGAGGATCAGAACACTCAGGTCCTCATGNCTGCATGGCAGGATTTTACCTACAGAGCGTCTTCCCCATTTTGAGTGCAATCTTAAACATAGGTGAACCAAATCTTTGATAATGGTGAACTNAGCCNGCCCTTGGTAGACCCTCAGGAAAAGCATGAGTCAACTTTCTAACTGCACTAATTACCTGGAAACCATTAGCTCTCAGCTGCAATGCAATCACAGTCCTAACTGGGTCCCTAATTGTAGGCTCCTCCATGATGCTTTCTCCGGAAAGCTTGTCTCATATATACACCTGGATGGTGGGGAAGTGCTAGGCTGATGGCTTTCCTCCTCTACCCCAGACCCCGCAACACTATAGTAATTCTCCAGGGGAGCCAGACAGAGCCTTCTTTTGCATGACTCAATCTCACCTCCTTCTCCACAACCATAGCTGCTTTCAAACAATGCAATTTCCCTCCAAGTANATGCCTGCATATGGTATTTAAAAATCTATACTTAAAATTCTTACATTTGAATAGCTTTTCATTTTTTACAATCTATTCAAATATGATTGAATGTCACTTATCTGAAATGCTTCATATCAGAGTTGCTTGTATTTGTCTTCCAAACTGTGGAGTTTTCTGTGTGTGTGTGTGTGTGTGTGTGTGTGTGTGTGTGTGTGTGTGTATGAATATATATACAAGCTATTCTGGGGTAGGATACAGGTTTAAACACAAAATTCATGTTTAATATGTACATTAAACATATAACCTGGAAGTAAGTTAAAAAATATTTTCCCTATTCAATGTACTTAATTTACACAACATTTTGAGTGGGTCTAGGTAGGTCAAGTGTAAAAATTTCCACTGTGGTATTATGTTGATGCTCAAAAATTTAGTGTTTGGAGCATTTTTGAGTGTGTATTTTCAGCTTAGGGATGTTTATTCCGTATGTCCTATTTTTTTAAAGTAAGATTTATTTATTTTATGTGTACGTGGAAGTGCCTGGATGCTATGTACTGCACACCAGTGTGCCCTGTGCCTGTGGAGGGCACTGGTTCTCCAAGATCTGTAGTTACAGACAGTTGTGAACCTCATGGTGGTGGTGGGAAGTGACCTGGGTCCTCTGCAGGAGCAGTGAGTGCTCTTAACCATCACTCCAGACACTCACCTTGCATGTTCTAAAGTAATGATTGAAAATATCAGGGAAATAAAAATTTACACAGTCCTTATAGAGTATTAAATAAAGGGAATGTAGTTGCAAAATTCTAACAATTGTTTTTCTAACAATTTTGAGCTTTTTTTTTTTTTGGTTTTTCAAGACAGGGTTTCTCTGTGTAATAGTCCTGGCTGTCCTGGAACTCACAGAGATCCTCCTATCTCTGCCTCCCGAGTACTGGGATTAAAGTTGTGGGCCGCTACTGCTGAGTATTCTATGCCTATTGTACAACTAAACGTGCAACACTATCTTACTTCTGATAAGCATTAAACAGGACATTCATTTTAGTGTATGAGTTTATTTGACATTTTTAGCTTAAAAGTAAAAAATTCATACATGACAAGTAATAATTCTTAAGTCAGTCCAATTAATGTAAGTTTAAAAATAACAGTGGAAGGGCTGGGCTGTAGCTCAGCTGGCAGAGTGCTTGCCTGGAGAGCATGGAGGCCTGGGTTCTATCCCAGCAAAGCATAAAACAGAGCATGGTAGTACATGCTTGTCCTCCTAGCACNTGGAAGGTGGAAGCAAGAGTNTCATAAATTCGGGGCTATTCTTGGCTATGTGGCCAAACAAAACAAACCAGAAAACCAAACCAAGTGTTTGCTGAGTATGTAACTGCTTGGCAGAGGACGTCTGTCATGCACAGGCCCTAGATTCCATTNCCAGCACCACAGGAAAGCAAAGTAGAACAACAGTNGATCAAGAAATGTATCTTATTTACCATGGGCCAAAGGTTAGTTTTAAGTAGATTCTGAATGCTGTACTCCCAAATGTTTTATGCTCACAAATTTCAACACACAAAAAGCTGAAAGTTTGGTCTAGTGAGTGGTTACACCTGGATTCTATCGTGAGCATTCTAACACGTTTGCTTTGTCTAGCAGACTAATGTTTGTATTGGGATAAAATTTGAAGGGGTTTAGGAAGGCTTCAGAATATCCAATCAATACACTCTACCTCCCACACAACGTAAGGAAGTGAGAAGGCACCGGTTAGAGCTAAGATACCTCTGTTCCCCAGTCACCGCCCTGCCATCCCCTATATACCAGCTGATGCACAAAGGCACAGAACCATCCCTTTATGCAACTGCTTTTAATCCTGCATCCTTGTGCTCACTGCTCGGTCCTCTGGGGACATAGCTAAGTGTAATAAGAGATGGGGTTTACTGTCCCAAAGACCAAAAATACTAGGTATTCTGATCCTAGGAGATAGGAGCAGAAGAGGGGAGCCCTGTAATTGCCACCAGGTCACTGCCAGGCTGCAGAGTATAGAACAGAANCTAGGTGGAGCTCAGCAGTTAGGGCAGTGCAGGGACAGAAGAGGGAGCTGCACAGAGTTATGCAACTACAAAAGGTCCCGTCATCGATTAGCACAATACCACAAAGCAATTTGATGTGAGAAAACTATCAGAGGCCATGAAAACACACAAGAGGATTAGAGAGGGCCCAGTACAGTTGGTCCTTTACCTGGGGGTTCCATGTCCTTGGACTCAGTCAACCAAGGCTCAAAAATATTTGGCAATAAAATGCTGCATCTCTGCTGAACATGTCGGCTTCTCTTTAAAGTCACGATCTAAACAATACAGTGTAACAATTCATCACACAGCATTTGCACTGTCCTAGATCTAAGTATTTGGAGATGACTTAAAACAGGTGGTAACTAAAAGTGGACAGGAAGACATGGTTATGCAGACACAATGCCCCTCATATAAAGCACCCGAGCACCCCCAGATGTGCAAATCCCCTTGGATATTGAGAGCTGACTGTACTAGGGGAGGCTGGGGAGAGTGTCTGCTTTAATCAAGCAGACCAGGAAAATTCACAACCCATGGAGTCTTGGATTCAACATCAAAAGGGTC
This sequence comes from Neotoma lepida, assembly GCA_001675575.1. NCBI lineage: Eukaryota > Metazoa > Chordata > Mammalia > Rodentia > Cricetidae > Neotoma > Neotoma lepida. The sequence goes on from LZPO01089558.1 coordinate 2,406,362, forward strand.
TTGCCTTGGCAACTGAAAGTTGCTAACCCTGGGCTAGTATGGCTTAGGTCCTGCCTAACGCGTCTTAAAAAAAGTACCAAAAAGATGGAACTACTTCCATATGGCTTAATTGCATCTCCAAGTATGACTCAAAAAAAATTAAAAGGAAAATCCTAACTATATAGGCCTCAATGGGACAAAATCCACGGTTGCACATAGCTAAAGATGACCAGACAGGTAGAAAAGCAAGGGTATGCAATTTACAGAGAGAGAACAGGCCATTCACCTGAACAGACCTGACTAATGTGGGTATTGACAATTGTATTGAGGACTTGTTGTGTTCAAAAGGTGAGGTATAGACACAGAAGCTATAGACTAAAGATGCAAATCCAACTACCAGAGATGATGACCACAGTGGAGAGACAAGAAGTACAGGGTGGAATTAACAGCTGAGACACCATGGGAGAGACTGGGACCCCNAAGAGAGAAAGGGATGATGAATCGAGCAGGAAGCCAGGAACATGAGAAAGCAAAGAAACAGTACCAGTGAGCTTGGGACACCTCCAAGAAGCCTAACACGACACTGGGATCCAACAGATGGCAGTGTCCGAGAACAGAGTCCCTGAGACCAATGACAGAGCACAGTGGAGTCCAGAAACAGACTAATACAGTCAATTGATGTANAACAAAGTANAAAGCAGTTCTATGGAGACTGGCAGCTTTTTTACAGATAGAGCAGTTTAACATCCATATGCTAAAAAAGCCTTCAGTCAAACAGGCCACAGACCTAAATGCAGAATGTCAACCTGTAACAAAAACATGAGGAAAACCTTTCTGAGTTCCTCCACCATGACACTACAGTATTACTAATTAATAAATCAGAAGTGATTTCATCTAAATAAAGAACAGAGTTCTTGGGTTCTAACATGTGCTGGCCCCAGAATCCATTGCAACGGCACCAAGTTTGTGAACAACTGTGTCCAAAGCTCATCTATAAACTTAGCAGCTTATGGTCAAAGCTAGAAGCAACCTAGCATCATCAACTAGAGAAAGGGTAAGCCAGCTGGGTACTTACACAGTGAACAGCAAACAGTTATAGAGAACTNCTGACTCACCCAACAAGATGAATCTCAAACACATGATTAGCAACAGGAACCAGACCCCAGTGCTCAGTCACATCAGGATGGGCCCACCTCNCTGACGTTCTGGCAAAGACCACGGCAAAGGCATGTAGAGAGATTAGAGACTATCACACAGTTTCAGAAAGATACTTGCTAAGCCAGAAGCTCCGTCAAAGTTCCTGGCTCACCCCAGCACCATCCCAGTCCTTTTAATCTCTTCTCTGTGCTCCAAGAGCAAAATTAACACCTAGCAACTCCGATGGCTTGAGGCTTGCCACNGAGACCAGCCTAGCCTAAAACTTGCTGCCATCTTCTTGCTTGTGCCTCCTGAGCACTGGGATTGCAGGGGTGAGCCATCATGCNTGGGTATTACCTAACAACTCTGGAGCTTAAACATCTAGCTTTACAGAGCTATAACTCANAAGCAATTAACTACGCACATGTAACACACTGGACATGTTCCTTACNGAGTGCCTGTGAGATCACATATGACAGATAATGAACTCATTCAACATCCTCAAAGGTTTATCAAGTCTTCTTAAAAAACCTCAAATCAATTATTTGGTTGGAAATGGNAGATAGATAGAATAGGGGAAGGGCAAAGTGAAGGAAAAGCTCAGTTTTTTTTTTAATTTGCTTTATTTGTTATAAAACAGCCATGTATTTACTATTTAAAACCATCAAACAAGGAAAAATTTCAAAATTATAAGAGCAGATCTCTAAAAAAAATGCTGATAATTTCAAAGTCAGTTTGTCGCTGTCATTCACCCATCTTTAACCCATGTTACTGTAAGGCTGGTAAAACAAAAGCAATGAAGTAGAAGGGGCCACGTGATTTAACGCTCACTTGAAGGTTTTAAACTGTACTGGAAACATCACTGGAGACTGTCCCACTCTTTCTACTTCTCAATGTGCTCTCCTTTCCCACTGCAGACTCCTGTCACCATTACAAGGACTCCTTTCCACACTGAAACAGCAGGAACAGAAGGAGAGAAGAGTGTCCAAATCAACCACCTCATGGCACATGAGGTGAGCGTCCTGGGATGGGGGTGGGAAACATCACAGCTTTGTACCAGCACATCCTGAGGAAAACCTGTAAGCCACATGTAATCAAGTATGCAACAGTGACTCTAAAATAATGGGGTAACTCATTTTCCTGGAAGCCAACAGGAGTCCCACACAGGCAGTCCCACCATCAAGCTACACAGATGCTTGCTTTTAGCTTTTTTTTTTTTAATTTGTGGACTTTTGATGATAATAAATAATAAATGTGGTACATAATTGTTATTAAAATGTTTTAAAATTATCAAAACATATAGCACAGGGGAATTTCCAAGGTCACACTATCCAAAGGCAGGTACTGCTAGCAGCTGGGACTGTACCCCTCTAGGCTTATTTTTAGAGCCTACTTAAATAAGGAACCGATAACTCAGTCTCTGGTATGAGTGACACTTTGCTCTTTATTTCGTGACTCACTTTCTCTTTGCTATTTTAATTTCATCCTTATGAATTTATTTCNCTGTCACAGACATAAAATGACACTTCACACCACATGTTTTTAATATNCCAGTCACCACTTAACCTAATCTAACCGGTTCTCTATGAAATAGTGTTACAGTTTCATGTTCTAAATACAAATAGGCAACAGAAAAGTTGGACTGTGGTATACCACAGTTTGGTAATGTTTGCCTGGTGTGTATGAGGCTTTAGTTCNAATCACCAGTACTGCAAAAAACAACACTCACACTAAACAAAACCCTAAAGCCACAAAAATTAACCCCATTTCAGGTATCAAAGTCTGGGAATGAAAATCAGAANAAAGGAGAGTTGGCTCAGTGGTTAAGAGCACTTGTTCTTGTGAAGGACCCGGGTTTAATTCCCAGCACCCACTTGGGGGACCCACACTTCCTCAGGTACCAGGCATGTATGTGATACACAGGCATACGTGCAGGCAAAGCACATTTTTTTAAAAATTTGCTTCATGATGAGGGATGATGAATAAGTTCATTATCTATTGTACGTCGTCTCACAGGCTCATTATGAACAATGTGTCTACAAAAATATATTTATGAATAAAATAAATGTAAAAAACATTTAAAAATTGGGAACAAACCCTAGACTAGCCCAAGAAAGGAAGACATATTCCAGTGTCACCTGGTAAATGTTCTGCAAAGCCTGGGGAGGATGGTTACTTTCTGGCGGAGATGACAACTTGATCACAGTGGCTATCCATCTAACACTTCCCCTGTCATCAGGTGGCACAAGACTGTGAGAGCTTTTGTATGTGGAAGTCAGAGGCCAACCTTGGGTGTCATTCCTCAGACGCTGTACACTTCTCTGGCTGTTGTTTAAAGACAGTCTGTCACTGGCCTGGAACTTGCTGAGTCGGCTAGGTTGTTGTCACCAAGCTCTAGGGAGTCCTCACTTGTCTTCACCTCCCAGCACGGCTACTACAAGTGTGCACTACCATGTCCAGCTTTTTTTTTTCTCTGCAGCATTTACACTTAAAGAGAATTAAGCTATCAGCCTAAAGCTACACAGTTAGTGAGTGACATGCCTGCTCTATCCTCACTTTTCTGGAACAAGATCCTCCCCAACTTCAGCATGCTGTTTGGTGGATCATGATCATTGTACCTACTCCTTGGTTATGCACATGGATCAAAGGCAAGCAGGAGACATGTAGGCATTGGGCCAGTTGTCTGAGGGCTCGTCTTTCCCTGGAGACTGTACGAGCCACCACCATCTAAGGATGTCTAAGAGAATAAAGCTGCACACTGAGCATGGGACATGGGGCACAGAGAGAAAGNTGTCCCTGTGAGTCTGTGGACCAAGTCTGAGCTATCCTAGAATGTCCGACAAATTCTTCTTTGAGTATACTCAGTAGTGAATTGGGAAGCTGCACCTAGAACCAGAGTTGCCATCCTATTTGAAGTCAGAACTACTCTGGGGAGTAGCTCTTCTCCCTAAACATCTCAAATCAAATCCACACCACATCTCTGTCCTACCCTTGCCCGTTTCTCTCAGCCGTCCCAGCCAAGTAGCTTACCCCACTACTTCTCTGAAATGCCTCAGCACTCATTAGTCAGCCAGCATCCCATAGCACCCCCATATCAAAGCCCTTCCTACATGTGCTTGGCATGCAGCCCCCCAGGCATTGCTTCTACCAGTGGGCTTCATCAGGTTCCCAGGATCCAGACTCNAGCCTCACTCAACCTAAGCCTCTTTTTATGCCTNGGGCCTTGGGAGCACTGTCCCTGGCAGGAATCAGCTCATCCTCTGGACAGTGACAGTAGTCAGGCTCCCTGTGCAGCCCTCAGCTCTCATCTGTGCCTACTGCTGTCTGGTTCTGTCTCTCAGACACGTCCAGGCAGGCTCTGGGAGGGAAGTGCCCCAAGGCAGCAGGGTGCTGGAGTCCATAAGGAATGCAGTATGTGTTTCCTGATTCAGTGAGTGCATCAAGCTGTGTTCTNTTAGTGATCCAGCACAGGTGACTGGGTAATCCCAGAGCTCCACATGCTGTGAAGGCCCCTGAGCCAGCCAATCTATCCAAACGGTGCTCTAGCCAAACCCTTTTCTGCCCTCAAGGCTTCCCTCTCTGCGTCCAAGGCTCTGTAGAAAGCAGTATCACATGAATTCAGTGATTCAGGAGCTCAACTTTTCTGTCAGGGAACTNACAGTCAGCAGGGTTTTGCTTTATTTTTACATAAATTAACTAACTCATTTGGGGTAGGGATGTTTAAATGGCAGCGCTTCTAACTGGACTTTTAATTCCTCAGGCTTCAGGCAGCAGACTTGACTGTAACAACAGACATGATGTTACTGTGGGGCCCAGGCCCANCAGCCACCACTTTAATGCGGGAGCCACAGTGCCAGTGCCATATGCCAGGGCCTGTGTCTTGGACACAGAAGGAGCAGGTGCACTCGGTGTGTTGGATGATCTCACTTTTCTGTAGAAAGGAACCATGGCAGGTCCATATTTACCAACAATAATCCTGACNGTCTCAGTGGATCCAGCCATGTCACTGTGACCCAGGCCTGAGCCCAGAAAGGAAGCCAGAGAGTTTCTGTTAAGCTTGTGGCAGGTATACCTACCAGCAACTTGGATGGCAGATAAACAGAGTGCTGCAGGGCCCAGGGGTATCCGGGAACCTGGGCCTCTGATAACAGTTACTTTGTAAGAAGAGCTGTCCTTAACATTTTTGGAATCAGGATCCTGCTAAGCTCCTAAAAATTACCAGGGACCCACAAAGAGCATTTTATCATTCTATCTACTAGAGTCTGCTATGTGAGAAATTAGCCAGAAGTTAGAATTGTAATTATGCCTAAATATAAAATGTTTATGAGAAATAACTAGTGCTTCCCCAAACCTAAAGGATTCAGCTGGAGGAGTGGCACTGTTTTCTGTTTTCAATAGTTGTGATGGCTGTTCTTGGTTGTCAACTTGACTACACCTGGAATTAACTAGAACCCAAGTGGCTAGGTACATCTGTGGGGGATTTTTCTTAATTAAATCATTTGAAGTGGGAAGACCCACTTTAAATCTGGATCTTTTGAGGTAGGAACATCCACCTTTAATCTGGGCCACACATTTTGGTGTCAGCCTACGTAAAGGACATGGAAGAAGGAAGCTTGCTTTCTTTGCCTGCTTGTTCTCCCTTTCCCTGGCAAATCCATTCCTTCACTGGCATTACAGCCTACTTCTTCAGGATTCTGACATATACTGAAGACCAGTTGAGACATCTAGCCTCATGAACTGAACAACTATTAGATTCTTGGACCTTCCATTGGTAGAAGGCCATTGTTAGACTAGCTGGACCATAGCCTATAAGCCATTCTAATACATCCTCTTTTCTCTGTATATATACATTCATTCTACCACTTCTATTCCTCTAGAGAACCCTGATTAATACACTAGGTGCGGCTGTACAGAAAACAGCTGGGCCATCCTGCCTCACCCAGGTACTTATTGACAGGGAGGAACATTCAACAGCCAGGTAAACGGATTTCTTTGGTACTGCAACAAAACTGAACCAGCAGGAATGTGCTACACAGGTGACATGCTATGGGGACAGAGACCTCATGAGGGGATGATCTGCCCCTGCTTCCAATCAAACCCAGGTGGGCCACACACTCAGTGTGAATGAATCTTTTGCCTGTGAGTGATTTTGTTTACGTCATCTAAAAAATACCAGTTTGCTGAGTTATACAGATCCTGATGACTTACCTCATCCCCATACTACCAAGCCCAAATCCCCTTGGAGGCTCACACGTTGACAACAAATACCATCAGTTATTTCCTAGAAAGTAAAGCCTCATTTTTTTTTTTAAAGAAAAATGCCCACTAAATATTGAAGTTTGGATCACAGGTTTTTGTCAGTAATTTTCAGGTGAAGTTTCCACGCAAACAGTGGCAAATTCTGTACCACTCCACACCTTCTCTGCAGGCACTGGCTCAAGGCCCCTGCGCATCATGTAAACACCACAGCCATCTTCCATAGCTCATCAGACAGCACTAAAAGGTCGTGATGTAATGACTGTTTCAGCCAGACCTGGAGTTTTTTGTTCCTTACTGTGGCTATGAACACAGCAGTCAGCNGGGCCACTGGCTTCTTGCTGTCAGATGTTGTNCCCACTNTTGCCCCCACATCATCAGTGCAGTGCTAACACAGTGGAAAAGTCAAAGTCTTGGTGTTACTATGGAAATGTCTGACTTTATAGAGTTTCTGAAAGGTCTTGGGAACCAGGAATCTGTGAAGCACCAATCTGGACAAAGGTGTGAAGCCTTGATAATTGTATGTAAAAACTGGGGCACAGATCCAAAATCTTCTTCAACTTTTGAAAGGCTCCAACTCCAGAAGGTAATTCCTTCCAAACTGTAGACAAAGCAGTCTCACCTTTATTACTTTTGAGCATCTTAAATACACTACAACTTAGTTTTGCCACCTGCATTTTGATTGCTAGAAAATGTCCTTGCCTAAAAAAAAGATTAACAAGATAATTTAGTTGGAAATGCATATGGCTGGTTATATTTAAAGTCTGAAATGAGGACACAATGGAGCTTTGCAATGCACGCTTAAGAACCAGGAGGCCAAGTGTCCTTTCTGCATCCTGCTGCCCCACCCCCATCCCTGGCTTGGAACTTAAAAGTTCTTTAGTCTGCAAAGGGAAAAGGGTCACACTAATTGGTCTGCAAGGCTCTGGTTTGTATATACCTTTCGTATATGAAAACACACAGCACTCATGAAAAGATGTCAGATAAATGCAAATCAGAACCTAGGGACTTGCCAGGTCCCACTCACAAGGACATTTGAACCAAACAGGCAACAAAGTGCTGGAGATGTGGAGAAATTCACACCCAAGACTGCAGACAGGAGTGTGAACTAGTGCAGCCATTCCAAAAATAGCCTGGTAGTTTTTCAAACTGTGAGCCACAGAGCACTGCACTGCTGGGTCACACCCAAGAGAGACAGGTTGGCACCAGTGTGCTTCATGGCAGCTTTATACATCAAGGCTCAAGTTCAAGCTGGCATGGTGGTGCATGTCTGCAATCCCAGAGGCAGGCAGATCTATGAGTTCCAGGCTAGCCTGGTCCACATACAGAGTTCGAGGTCTGTTGCAGAATATTTGTGCACTGTGAAGATGTGTCTTTGCTAAGGTGCCTTCTGATTGGTTTAATAAAGAGCTGAATGGTCAACAGCTAGGCAGGAGAGGATAGGCAAGATTTCTGAGGAGAGAGAGAGGAAGAGGAGAGATCTAGGTTCTCAAATTTTGCCAGCAGACTCAGAGCAAATTAGATGTGCAGTACTGAGAGGTAACTGAGCTACCAGAATGTAGATTCAAAAATATGGGTTAAGTTATAAGAGCTAGTGGGATGAGCCTAAGCTAATGGCCAAGCTTTCATAATTAATAAGTCTTTGTGTCGTTATTTGGGGGCTGGAGATCCAAAGATAGTCCCACAAGAAAGCTTGCTACACAGGTCAGCCAGCGCTACATAGGGAGACCTTGTTTCAAAATGAAAGGCCACCAACTGATGAATAAATGGACACATGTGGCTCAGTGGTTAAGAGCACACTGGCTGCTCTTCCAGAGGACTCAGGTTTGTTAGCCAGTGTCTACATGGCAGCTAATAATCATCTGTCATTCTAGTCTCAGGGGATGTGACATCCTCTTCTGGCCTTTGAGGATACTGCACATACATGGTACACAGACATACATGTAGGCAAAACACCCATATACATAAAGTAAAAATAAAAATTAAATCTCTATATCTATATAATGGANTATTATGACAAAATTATTTGTTTAAAAAAGGGAATGAAATATAAGCATAGGCTATGACATGGATTAGACTCAACCACACTCTCTGGAAATGCTTGTCATGAAAGACATGTTGTATGAGTCCATTTTATGAAATGTCCTGGACAGTCAATTTACAGAGACAGAGAGCAGGTCAAAGGTCGCTCAGTTCAAGGAGTGATGAGGGAGCAGGACAAGATTTCCTTTGGGGAGAAATGTTGTACCATTAGAAGTGATGAGATACACTCTATGCTAAAACCCGAATTCCCCAGTTTGCGGGGGTGGTGAGCTATAAAACAAATAACATCTTTACAGCCTTTAAGCCACACAGCACTCCAGTCAAACAGCCATGTTTGTACAGTTACACTGTTGTGGATTCTTTAAGCTGGTGAGAATTAGGGTCTCTAAAAACACTAGGAACAAAATCTACACATACTCCAAAAAGAAGAAACAGAGTAGCAGGTAGCAGTTAAGCAAAGNCAAAGTGCTATGTGAGAGGCCATTGGCTGGGGCCGTGGGCTGCAGAGTTTCCCATTAGAATGGACCCAGAGCAGGGAAGGAGGTCTTGGTTGGTTGCCTGAATTCCAGACGTTCTCTCTGTGTCTCAAAGTACCACACATTACAGCGACATCCCACCCCACGACACTTTCTTCACTATACTTTTCATCATTGCTGTCTGTTAGTTAGGTTTGAAATGTCCCCCATGGGCTCATGCTGTTCTCCAGCTTATGGCACTGTTTTGGGAGGTGGAACCTCTGAAGTGGGAGGTGTGGCCTTTTGAGGGGCACAGGCTGGCTGGAGCTCTCCTGACTTCCTGATTCATCAAGATTAACNTAAGTCATACATACCATGGACAGACTGCCAGCCACCAGGACCGTTCCCACTCCCAGGCAGTTTGTCCCAGTGATGAGAAGGTAACTAACAGACCATCAGTCCATACAAGTAAAGCAACAAATAAAACAAAAATTCAATCTCTCTCTGTTCCCATTCTGCTCAGAAAGCACCAGACACACAGGAGGCCAGGGGAAGCACACACAAGGCATCTGGCAGTCTGAGTAGTTCATGACTCTCTCTCTCTAGATACTCTTGGCCACATGGGGAAAAAAAGCAGAAATCATACCCTCAGCCTTGCAGCTGGGGGTTGCTTTTCTTTAGGACAACATCATCTGAAACAATGCAGGATTGGTTGGCTTATTTTACCACTGTCTCCCACCTGGGAGGAAAGCTTCAGGNGGGTAGAAATCAGTTCTTTCTCTGTGCCTGGCCCACAGAGGAAATTCAGGAAATGTGTGTCAAATTCTTCTAGAAGCTACCTGCTCACCTCAAGGGAGGCATGCCGTTCAGGAGAAGGACCAAAGTGAAGACAGAGGCAGAGATCCTACCTAGGGAAGCATTGCAACAGGAGAAGCAATGACCAATCCAAGAAAGCGGTCTCCAGAGTGCTGGGCGTCCCAAGTGCTTTTGGTACTGCCCACTGCTCCAGGGAAACAAGNGAGACTCTGAGTCAGGCAAGACTGCCTGTTTGGCTTGTTTGGAGCATGTTTGGCTCAAAGGCAGGCATTTGACCCAAATAAGGCAGATTCCTCCTTCTTGGATTAAAGGGTATAAATTAGGCAATACTGCCTGCCAAGACTTCTTAAAAATAGAAATCTTCCATACTGTAACTGACTTACTAACAAATTTAACAGGTACCAAAAAAACAGATTTAATTTTAAAAGAGAGTTAAGTTCAAAATATTCATCTTAAATGAATGGAGAAAATGGATCTTAAATATCTGATGGAAGAACACATTTAATAATCATAGAAGAAAATGAAGCTATACCCCAGATGTGTGCCATAAAAAAAGTCCCAAGAGGACTGACTATAAGATGTAACACGACAAATAAAACCACAAAAGCTGTGCATGATGGTACTCAATATTCTCCTGTAAGATTCTCGACTGGAGGTCGGCTTCCACAGCGTGAGTGTTGGAATTAAGAAAAGACTGAGACAGCCTGGGCTACCGAGTGAGTTCCAGGAAAGGCACCAAAGCTACACAGAGAAACCTTGTCTTGAAAAACCAAAAAAAAGAAAAAAGAAAAGACCGAGAGCTCTGTACCCTACCCCAGGCACCTTCTTTCTGCTGAGTGCTAGAATTTCCCTGCACATGAATGGGCAAGATGTTTACTTCTAAACTACACGAGGACACCAAACACTACTGTTACATATGCTTTAAAAAAAAATCAAGCCAAAGTATTTAGAGACGATGTCATAGTGAACACAAAGCAAGTTCTAACANTTCTATCCCACAGCAGGTGGTGACAGTTAAATGAATGCAAACAGCTCTCTTCCCATTAGGATATACTGTATTCATTCTTCCTGGGGCATGACCAAATCTTCAGGGAAGAGAGAGGATTCCTAGATGTGGCTGTGCTGGGCTAGGGTCTCAATGGACCCTCCTGCAGCTCCTGTCGGGAGTGTGCTGTGAAAGTACTGTCACTTACCATGTGGACGACCTCTGGGTAAATGGGCTCTGTGATCACATTCCGGTTGTGGGTGATATATTCTACCATCTCACTTAACGCAGCTCGCTTTACTTCCTTCCACTTCAGGTCGCTCAGTGGGTCAGAAACAAAGTCAAAGAGGACACAACATTGTCGAAGCTTCTGGATGAAAAGCTTCTCTTGATCCGCAGGAGGAACATCTGAAAGGCAAAGCGAGGGCGGTCAATCACAAAGCTGCTTAACCCACAGGGTCCTGGACACACTGCTTGGCCTCCTATTTTTATTTTGAATCAACAGAGGTGCAAGAAAAGAGATGGGTGAAGTGAAGAAGTGAAGGTTAAATATTCCTTAAACAGTGAAAAGGGGCTGGAAGGGGGGCGCCACACAGCTGGTCACTGCTGAGGTCACAGGTTTGGTATGTCTGAGAGCACCCGTCACAACCACCTTTCTGAAGGCACTCAGTGGACAAATAAATACTTTCTGAGCAATGACACTCACATGCCAGACCCTATGCTGGGCAAAACAGGGTAAAAACAAGCTGCAGACAGTGAGACCAAGTCTGGGTGATGCTACAGAGGGAGGTGTGGCAGGTATGGGATGGGGGAGGCTTCTGGCTGTTCTCAAAGCCCCTTCCATTCCTCATTCTGGGTGACAGTGCTCACGATGATGGAAATATAGTCACTGCAACTGTAATAGTGACTTATTCAGTGAACACTTACTTCAAGATACTGACACCTTTCATTTAATTTTTAATGAAACAACAGAGATATATAAACAGGGTTAAGCCGGGCGGTGGTGGCACACACCTTTAATCCCAGCCCTTGGGAGGCAGAGGCAGGCGGATCTCTGTGAGTTTGAGACCAGCCTGGTCTACAGAGTGAGTTCCAGGACAGGCTCCAAAGCTACACAAAGAAACCCTGTCTCAAACAACAACAACAACAACAACAAAAAACAAAAAACAGGGTTAAAGGATCACTGTCTGGTGGTGGGAAAGGAAGCTAAACTGGATTTAAAACAGCTCCACATGACAGTCCAGTATTCTGACAAGTTCAGAAAACTTTGACCCACTAGTGTGAGGCTGATGGCCAGTGGTGGTGATGATGGTCTCTCTCTCTATCACACACACATACCCTCAAAGACTGGCCAAATNTCTTAAGAGCATTTGCTTACCTCAACCAGTCAGTATTTCCCTAATGATTAGCAAACAGTACTATGATACTGTTCAAGAGCCAATCACTCCAAGTGTGCAGGAGACAATTGGATTTCTATGGAATAAAATGTGCCTGTAACTCACCTGTTTCAGATTACTCATGCAGATTAACCCTTAACAGACTATTCACTTAATAAGTTCTGGTAAAATGTCCACAATTCTCTTCAAGGGCCTCTCAAGACCACACCTTCTTACACCCAAGCAAAGAATCCCACGGCCACAGGCTGGTGTAGAGTAGATACATAAAGGAGAACCCAGTCATCCACCAGTAAACCAGACATTATAGAGACTTCTCAAACACAAAATCATGTCATCCTTCTCTCTAAAGTTTTGTTTTGGAAAATATACCAAATTTCATAAAACTATTAACTTTTCTCTCTCTCTCTCTCTCTCTCTCTCTATATATATATATATATATATATATATATATAAAATAGCTTCATCACTATTTTTATTTATTTATTTATTTTTTCTTTTCGAGACAGGGTTTCTCTGTGTAGCTTTGGCGCCTTTCCTGGAACTCACTCTGTAGACCAGGCTGGCCTTGAACTCACAGAGATCCCCCTGCCTCTGCCTCCTGAGTGCTGGGATTAAAGGCATGCGCCACCACTGCCCAGCAGCATTTTTCATATAAAAACTTCAGGAGCTAAACTTGTGAAAGGACACAGGCTGAGAAAANCAGTGGTGCTGATGTCAGGAAGCTGATGTCACTCCATGCTATTGAGACCTGTGTTGTTCCGAGCAATGGACCCAGGGCAGAGACGCTCCAGCAACATCATCTATGGCAAGGATGGAGGGCCAGATAAGTTCTTGGTATGTAGCCATGGTTGGCCTAGAACTTGATGTAGATCCGGCTGGCCTCAAACTTGCAGTGACCCTTCTGCCTCTGCCTCTCAAGTGCTGGGTAGACAGGTATGAGCCTGTTAATTCATTACATTTTAAAATGATTTATAAAAACATTAAAATTTTTCTTTTTGAGTGTTCCCCTCTCTGGTTTAATTTCAAGTGTGGCCNTAATAATAGATGAACTTGCATAAATTCTTTAGGTGAATGTGAGGCATCCTGGGAGTACCTTCCCATACCAGCCTGCCCCAGCAAGTGTCCCTAAACACATGCTGCTCTGCTTTCTGCTCGTGCCTTCTAGAAGCCCATGACGACCCCCATTCCTCTTGCACCAGCCCTCCCATCAACTTTCTGATCAGGTACTCTACAAGCCCTTTCTTACTTCCTAGTCGGGTAAGACAAGGATATGCGGAGTCAGTCATCCAGGATCTGCAGTAGATCCTGGCAGCTACTTTGCTTGGCATTCCTCACGTCCCACCTGGATGCAAAGTGACCACAGGCACCTTCTGATGACGACTTTTATTTATCTGAATCCTTAATGGCTAACACCAGGGAGAAGAGGCACGGCAGGCAGGACTCCATGAATTCCACACTCATTTCAAACCATGCAGAGATAAAAAGCACTGAAGCAGGGTGAGGAGGTTGGGACATACCGCTAAAAGACACCTGTGAGATCATGTGAGCCACCACATCACATCACTGCATGCAGAGCCCGTTAACCATCTGAACACCCAATGCTTTTCATGAAAAGGGTTTGCTTTCTGAACTATCTTCTTACCAGCCTTTGATCTGCATCGCTTCTACACCTTTGTTCACATTCCAACTTGCCAGAATGCCTTAAGTAAACTTGTACTTGTCAGAGCTTGTCTATATAGATTCTGTCTGTGGCTTGTTCATTTTCTCAGCACTATAGAGAACTAGGAAGTCCACAGTTAAGCAGGGCGGTGGTGGCATCCACCTTTAATACCAGCACTCGGGAGGCAGAGAGAGGCAGGCAGATCTCTGTGATTTTGAGGAAACCTTGTCTGCAGAGCAAGTTCCAGGACAGCCAGGGCTACAAAGGTGAAACCCTGTCTTTGAAAAAAAAAAAGGCCCACAAGTTTACCCCATTAGTTATTTGGTGCCCTTATCCAGTCCTACTGCCTGGCTTCTACCCAGTGGTCAGTGAGGTCCCTTAAGACCTCTTACCAGCAAGGAGGCCAGCCAAGGTGGTGCACACCTTTAATCCTGCAGGAGGCAGAGAGACAGAGGCAGGTGGATCTCTGTGAGCTCTATATTAGCTTGGTCTACATAATGAATTCTGGGCAGCGAGGGCTACACAGTGAGCCATGTCTTAAAATATAAATTAATTAGCTAAAATAGGGGCTAGAGGTTTGGCTCAGTGGTTAAGAGCATTTGTGGCTCTTGCATAAGACCAAAGTTTGATTCCCAGCACAGACATGGCAGTTCGCAACCATCTGTATCCAGTTCCAGAGGATCTGAAGGGCACAAGGCATGTACGTGGTGCACATACATATATGTGTAGAGCGAATCTTAAACGGTCTTATTAACTGAAAACACCAGGCCAGGTATTGAGGTAAATTCTGAATGATCAGAGAGACAGAACAAGCCACAGCCAACCTCACCTTGCCAACTCCTCAGCTGATCTTGTTTCCTCAGACTGCAGGCTTCTGAGTCTTCACCCAAATGAATCTCAGCTGAACTGCTGCTCAAAGTCTGAAAGCTTAAGAGGCCTTCTAGCTTCTGGTTTCCACACCTTATATACCTTTCTGCTTCCTGCCACTATTTTCTAGGATTAAAGGCGTGTGTCTTTCTCAAGCAAAGACATGAGATCTCGGGTGCTGGAATTAAAGGTGTGTGCCACCGTGCCTGGCTGTTTCCAGTGTGGCCTTGAACTCACAGAGATCTGGATGGATCTCTGCCTCGGGAATGCTAGGATTAAAGGCNTGTGCTACCACTGCCTANCCTCTATGTTTAATCTAGTGGCTGTTCTGTTCTCTGACCCCAAATAAGTTTTATTAGGGTACACAATATTTTGGGGGACATAATATAATCACCACATACATGTAGGCAAACACACACATAAATAATAAGTAAACCTAAAAAACTTTCAAAAATAAAACATTTCATTTGGCTATTATTATTTTTAAAAACCAATAGCAATGAAATCAGTTAAAATAGTGCACTTACGTCCTGTCAAATATTTCCATGTTTTAAAAATGCAAGTTAACTTCGGTCTTCTTGGCCAGTATATTTATTTTAAACCTTGTTTTCTGCTGTGCTAATAGGATAGCACAAGAAGACAGATGAGTGGAGATGCTGAGGACCATGCTTCATTCTGGTCACCTCAAACACCTCCTATGTGCACCAGTAATTCCGGCACGCCCTGTTTCATCAGTTTATTACAAATGTAAGGCAATTCCCAGGTATTGCGAGCTAAGTCCTCAATGATGGCTAAGGCATGTACCATACAGACACACTCACACTGTGCCTGTAGGGTAGGAACAGAAGAAAGACGCCAGCTCTGGGCCTTAGAAACAAGGGAGACAGTGGAGTTAAAAAGGATCAGTCTTTTGCTCCTCTGCCGTCATGGTGCCTGTGGAAAAGCTTGTGGGGAAGGGGGAAAAAAAAGCAGGTTTTGAAGTTCACCCTTGACTGCACCCACACTGTAGAAGATGGAATCATGGATGCTGCCAATTTCGAGCAGTTCCTACAGGAGAGAATCAAGGTGAACAGGAAAGCTGGGAATCTTGGTGGAGGAGTTGTGATCATCGAATGGAGCAAGAGCAAGATTCACCATCATCTCCAAGGTGCCTTTCTCCAAAAGGTATTTCAAACATCTCACCAAAAAATATTTGAAGTCGGTTGGTGGTGGCGCAAGTCATAATCCTAGCACCTGGGAGGCAGAGGCAGGCGAATCTCTGTGAATTCAAGGGCAGCCTGGGCTACACAGAGAAACCCTGCTAAAAAAAATTTAAAAAAAAAAAATTTTTTTTTTTGAAGAACAATCTCTGAGACTGGTTTCGTGTTATTACCAACAGCAAAGAGAGCTATGAGCTGCATTACTTCCAGATTAACCAGGACGAAGACGAGGAGAATTAAGACACATGGGTCTGGAATGTTTTGTATTAATTCATAAATAAAATTTAGGAACAACAAAAAGATCAGTCTTTCAAAAGCCCATCTTCCAAGTATTGAGGCTCAACTCACAAAAGCCTGCAGTGGTCTTCACTGCCCATCAGTGGTCTCCAGGCCCCTAGCTCACACTGGCCTATCGTCAAGACAGCTGGAGCATACATCTTCACTGTGCTTGTGTGTTGGAATAAATGTATCTCAGAAGACCAAGGCAGGAGAATTGCTTCACATTCAAGGTCAGCCTGGGCTACACAATGAGTCCCAAGCTAGGCTGGGCCACAAAAATGAGACTTTGCCTAAAAAANGAACAAAAACAAAACAAAACAAAACAAAGCCCATCTACTGCAACACTAGTGTTCAACCAAACTGGGAAGCACAGTAGGTACACTCACTTGCAGCTTTATGACCTGGTGAAGGACAGCAAGGAAAGGCAGTATCCTGACACTGCATGGCAGGCATCAGTGTGCCAGAAGGAGAGAGCCATCATTCCAGGGATGGGGGCTAATCACCAGCGGCTGCTCAAGACACACTAGTGGGATACAAGAAGCAAACAGAAACATCCTCTAGAAACTTCTAGATGCACTCACAAGCAAACTTCTAGATGCACTCACAAGCCTGGATGCCTGTGTTCCAGGCTGTCTTGATGATAAGGAGTGAGCTGGGGGCCTGGAGACCACTGTGGGGCAGTGAAGAACACTGCAGGNATTTGTGAGTCCTGAGCAGTCACTAATACAATGGCCAACAGCACCGATGAATTTGCAGTGTGTGCCTCAATTACAGAAAGGACTGACAATTCCAGGTACAGATTTTAACTCAAGTCATGGAATGTTTGAGGTAATAGGTTGAGCAACTCAACTGCAAGAGGCATCATGCTAACTCTGATTTGATAAACAAACAAAAGCCAAGGGAGACAATCCAATCAGTAAAGTGTGCTTGCGCGCGCGCGCACACACACACGCACGCACACACACACACACACCACACATATACAATATACATACAAAACAACAACAAACCCAAAATCCAAGACTCCCTCTACATGGCAAGTTTCAGTTAAACGGACTCTCTGGTCTGACCATATAGCTCTGGCTGTCCTGGAACCCTCTATATAGACCAGGCTAGCCTTGAACTCAAGAGATTGTCCTGCCTCTGCCTCCTGAGTGCTGGGATTAAAGGTGTGTGCCACCACACCTGGCTACTTTGTAGTTTTTTNTTTAATTTATTTATTTTTATTTAAGTTGTATTTTTTCTTGCATGCATGTCTGTTCACAACTCTGTACAGTACCCTCAGAGGCCAGAAGAGGGTGTTAGATTCTCCAGAATTGGAGTTACAGATGGTTGTGGGTCACTGTGAGGGTACTAGGAGTTGAAGCCAGGTCTTCTGTAAGAGCAACAAGTGCTCTTTTTTTTTAAATTTTATTTTAATTATTATTAAAACATTCGATGTACAACTGCAGGAGAGATAATATACAGATAGCTTGAACATAAATAGAGGTACAAATTCTTATCCTAATATTGAAATGTTTCACTAAATCATGTCCAGTGATTGGGCAAAACCAAAACTTATTTTATGCTACAGTCATCCTAGGGTCCTTCCTGCTAGGTAGCCTCCCTGGATCTGTGGGTTGCAGTCTGATTGTCCTTTGCTTTACATCTAGTATCTACTTATTAGTGAGTACATACCATATTTGTCCTTCTGAGTCTGGGTTACCTCACTCAGGATGATATTTTCTAGTTCCATTCATTTGCCTGCAAATATCATATGATCATTGTTTTTCTCTGCTGAGTAGTACTCCATTGTGTATATGTACCACATTTTCTTAATCCATTCTTCAGCAACAAGTGCTCTTAACCACTGAGCCATCTCTTTGGCCCTCTATTTTCGTTTGTTTTGTTTTTCGAGACAGGAGTTTTCTGTGTAGCCTTGGCTGTTCTGGAACTCGCTCTGTAGACCATGCTGGTCTTGAACTCACAGAGATCCGCCTGTCTCTGACTCCCAAGTGCTGAGATTAAAGGTGTGTGCCACCACTGCCCGTCTTCCATGAACCATCTTAATGACCATTTCTACCAAGCAAGATAGACAGCACACACTCGAAATCTCAGCATTCAAGAAGCAGAGACAGAAGGACAGAGAATCTGAGGCCAGTCTGGTCTACATGGGGAATTTGAGGCCCTGTAGTGTCTGTACAGATAGGGCTCTCTTTTGCCAGCATTGTTCCCGCCCCCCTCCCCCACCTCCCCCATTGTACCATTGCTGTAGTTGAGAATCTGTCACCTGTTTTCCTTCATGGTTGGACCATTCATTAACATTTACTTGCCCCATACAGGTTTGGGGAATGTGTAACTTTTCAATATTNAGTATCCCAGTACAGGAAAACGAACTATTCCTCTAATAACTCAAGTTCTCTTTGAATTTTTCATTAAAATGTGTTAAACATTATTTTATTTTATTTGGTTTCTTGGGATTTGCTATGCTCTGATGCTACTGAAGATATTCCCCAAAAGATTAATTTCAGACTACTGTTGTAATACAGAAAAAAGACCATCTGTAACTGGCTACAATGCTTAGCTAATGAATTCTGACCTGTTTCTGTAAATATTTCTTTCAATGTGCAAGCCCAGGCACAGAGTTCCTCTTTCCCGTGTGTCTGTGCTAGCCAGGACCTCCAAGTAGGACTGAAACGAAGTGGGAGCAGCCCCTTTCCCTCCACTGTTGTTCTAGGAGGATGAGTGAGAAACCCACCTGTGTATTCAAAGTTACATCAATCTACTTCCTAACCGATGCTTCCGTGGGACGGGTCAGCAGAATCTACATATTTGGAGTACAAAAGGGAGGAGTGGGGACCAGGGCATCGGAGAAGCTGCTGCTCCAGAAGCAGGACTTCTGTGAAGCTTCATTACAGAGCTGAACTGGGGGCAGAGGGATGGACCCTGGAGTCACAGCAGCACTGGACTGCAGGACAGATGGTATGNCAGCCTTTCAACACAGAACACTACGTCAGCTAGGACACGGGACCCCGGAAGGAAATAGAGACAGAGAGAAAGGAAGAAGTTAGATCACATTAAACTCAAAACTCAAACTGGAGGGTCATAGACATAGATCTAAAAGGCAAGCATTTAGTGCCTTTATAAAAATGGTATTATGCTGGTTATTTTTTTGTCAACTTGATATAAGCTTGGGTCATCTAAGAAGAGGGAACCTCAACTGAGAAAAATGCTTTCATCAGACTGGCCTGCAGGCAAGTCTGTGGGCATTTTCTTGATTAATGGTTAATGTGGGCAGGCCTCAGCCTACTGCAGGTGGTACCATCCCTGGGGCAGGTGGTCCTGGGTTGTTGAGCAAGCCATGGGGAGGCAAGCCAGTAAGCAGGACTCTTCCATGGCTTCTGCCTCAGCTCCTGCCCTGACTTTTCAGGATGGACTGTGATAAGGAAATGTAAACCAGATTAATCTTGTCTTCCCCAACTTGTTTTGTCATGGTGTTTTATCATAGCAATGGAGAGAAAACTAAGACAACTATAGAAGAGTTTCTTAGGAGAAGAGCCAGGTGGGCCTTTATTCCTACCACTTGGGAAGCAGAGGCAGTAGGTCTCTGGGATTTCAAGGCCAGCCTGGTTTACAGAGCAGATTCCAGGTGAGCCAGGCCTACACATGAGGTTCTGTCTCAAAATATATGTATAAATAAAATAAAATAGAACGGAAAGAATCAGAGGACTTTAGATACAAAACCTAGTAATCACTAAAGAACTCATCAAGGAAACCACAGTAAAGCCAAAACCTTTTCTTTATCACCCCAAGAAGCTGGGTCTGTGGTTACATGTTTGTAATCCCAGCACTCTGGAGACTCAGACAGGAGAACCACAAATTTAAGGCCAGCTTGGGCTACACAGCAAGTTTGTAGGTCAGTGTAGGCAATATAGCAAGACTGTTTTAAAAACCCAAACAAACAAAAATACAAGCAGACACTACCAGCTATCCAAGAGTTGGCAGGCACTCAACAGCAGAGGAGGGGCAGAGCTGCAGCCAGCATTCACACCCAGCTCTCTGGGCTGCAGGGCTTTAGGCACTGACAAGTGCTGTTGAAGACATTGGTGACATCAGCATCTATGTATCACAACACACACAAGAGAATGTCCAATGGGCTGTTCTAACAGCTCACGTCCAATGGAGGTCAGACAGGCACCTGTAGCATTTGCATCATTCTAGAACGATGGGCGTGCATGAAACACAGCCAGACAGATGCGGAAGCACTAACAAAACACTGGCAGGAAAGCAGCAATGAAAGGAGTTAACTTCACTTGGCATACCTGACTCTGTGAAGGACCTGGAGAGGCCTCTGGATGTCTGGGTAGGGTGGTAGTTTCATGGGTTTCTGTTTTATAACTATTTACTGCACTTTACATTAGCTGCTTCTGTATGTAAATTGTATTTTAAGTGAAAAGAATTAAGTATACAGGTATTTGGCCAAAAAAAAATATTTTTTAAGCTGGGCGGTGGTGGCGCACGCCTTTAATCCCAGCACTCGGGAGGCAGAGGCAGGCGGATCTCTGTGAGTTCCAGGCCAGCCTGGGCTACCGAGTGAGTTCTAGGAAAGGCGCAAAGCTACACAGAGAAACCCTGTCTCGAAAAACCAAAAAAAAAAAAAATTTTTTTAAAGCATATTAAAAACAAATAGGGGCAGGAGAGACGGCTCAGTAACTAAGATCGTGTACCGCCCTTGCAGAGAACTTGAATTCAGTTTCCAGCACCCACATCCGCTGATCACAATTGTCTGTAACTCCAGCTTTGGGGATCCAATGCCCTCTTCTGGCCTCCATGGAGCACTCTGTGTGGTTTCATGGGCTTATCTTTATTGAAAAAATTATACAATCAAGATAAAGACCTGAGTGACTTTGGATTTTTTTTTCTATTTACACAATGGTCTTGTCTCTCATTCTGGCCCAAATCACACATACACACGTCATGTATACAAACACTAAATAAAATGGAACATTTTAAAATTGTGACTCGGTATGTCCACTNATCTAAAACATGTGCATGACCCAACAGTGGTCTAAGAAACAGAGTCTCAGCAGGCCCTGAACAGCAGGACTGGCTGCATCTTAAGGAGCAGATGTAAAAACAGCTCCGGGAGGAGCTGGNCTAGCTCAGTGGTAAAGCACTTGACTAACATGTGGAGGCCTGGGGTTCTATTCTCAGCGTTGTAAATAAATAAAGACTAGTAAATTCAATATGCAAATGCAGGTACTGTGCTGGGACTGATGATAGATTACAGCACTCAATCTAAAAGAAAAACAGCTAAAACCACATGGGAGTGAGGGTGCTACTGTAGAGAGCTGAGGAAGCACCGGGGACCCAGCGGGAGGTGATCCACTACAGACTGGGTGGTGTGACTCAGGCGCTAATTCATTATGATGGAGGTGGAGGGTGATCTATTATGGACTGGATATGAAGTAGCTCCTCCAAAAGCTCTCAAGTTGGGGGCTTGGTCCTTTGGATATTTTGGGTAGTTCTGGAAACTTTAGGAGGTGGAACCTAGCTGGAAGAAGCATGTCTGCACTGGTCCTTGTGGCATTATCTGGCCTGGCTCATTCCTGTTTGCGCCCCCCCCCCCCATTTCCTGTGTGCTGTAAGGCAACAAACATCCTCAACACGTTCCCACCACCAGGATATTCTGCCAGGATTCACAGAACTAAGTAAGCACGGACTGAGCACTGGACCTGTACAAGCCAAACAACCCTCCCTCAAGTTGTTCATGTCAGGTGTTTGGCCACAGTGAGGGAAAGCAATTAATACATGACCTACTCTGTGGGCAGAAAAGAGGAATGAGGGCTCAGGAGGAACAGAAGCCACAGCTAGGGGGCTGTCTTGGAACTGTGGGGTGCTTCAGCTATGCTACATGGAGAAGACAAGCTAAGTTACCCACTGTTCAAAGTGCAGGACTTAAGGCTGAGGGACAAACAGGTGAGTTCACTCAGAAAACCAAGGTTCCTCAACAAGGCACTGTCATGACTGAAGATGACACCTACTGCAGGGAATGGTTCCTGTGTCCACACCAGTACGTAATGGAATGTCTTCACAGAACGGGGGTGGGTGTGGGGTGTGTGTGTGGGGGGGTGTCTGCCGCACTCACCATCTTATACCTAGGATCTACACTGGTCTTGCACATATCTGCTAGAACAGATCAATCTGAGGGATTAAGGTAATTTAACTGAGAGGCATCATACTTTCAAATGCATTTACATCACAATAATACTACATGCAGAGTAGAGCACAAAGTCCATGTGAACCTTAAAAAAGCTGAGGGCCTCAGGGGACCACCTGCTCTTGACATGTGTACCCCTCCCCTGGGGTCACTGCAGCCAGGGCTCTGTGCAGAAAGATCTCTGAACAGTGGGAAGACAGACTTGAACCAGAGAGGCTTTGTAAGCAGATGAGTGCTGCAACTTGATCTGGGGACAAGATCTCCTTGGAAGAGACACTGAGTCAGGAAGACCTACTTTAGAAAAAGAAGGCCAAGGCAGAGTCTGTGCCCCTCGCCTCAGCACACTCCCCATGCTTTAGCTCTGTTCCTGGGGGTGTAGGCCTGGCAGGCTATCATCTGTGGGGACAATGATCTCTTTTGTTATTTTTTGAGGTTCTGGGGATAGAACTGGAGGTCTCATGAAAGCTGTACCCCCAGCTCTATGAATCCAAACTCACCCTATGAATTATCATAATCTAACATAATTTATGTACATGAAGTGACATGACCTCTTGAAACAGGCACCAAGCATCAACTCCTCACTTGGGCCCATACACAGAACCAAAGCCTGACACTTGACCTTCACTTGGTGTCTGTCTGTTTCCTTTATTTTGGCTGAAGTCACAGAGATAAGCCATTGTCCTTAACCTTCTCTCTAGAGCGAGGTCTAGATTCCCAGAAGAAAAAAACCTCAAAGCGCAGGCCTGCCCCCACCTCCACCAAAGCTGAGGGTAAACCCATGAAGGTGAAGATGCATCCTGGAGCAGAAGTGACCACCTTGCAGAAACCAGACTGATCCCTTCAAGTGAGGACAGGAACAGNACCTCTTCAGATCACCTTGCAGAACCACCTCGAAGAATGTGGACATGCCTATTCTTCTAAGGCCCCTCTCTACACTTGCACATTCCAGGATGTCCTGACTAGAGAAAGGTGCTGCTCACGGTGAGCTGGGTCCTCTTTCCTCCATGAACACTGTAAACCAGACAAGCCCGCACATGGGCACGCTACAGGCCAACCTCACCTCCACAGTCCCTCCCTGAGACTCTCTTCTCAGGTGATTCCAGACTGTGTCAAGCTGACAATAAAAATAAGCACCACACTACTTTTGGTAGTGCTGAGGATAGAACTCAGGGCCCTGCACACACTAGGCAAACGCTCAACCATGGGCAACACCCTCAGTCTCCAAGAGCTAATAACGGAATTCCCTCAAACTGTGGTAAATTTGATGACTTCCCAAATTCACAATAAATCTTTCTTAATTTCAAAGTGCAAGTCTCTTCTTTTGCCCATTCTAATGTGTGCATTTCCCATATTAACACCCTTAAAATCATGTTACATCTTTTTCTTTATCTTTCTCTAAGACACAGTTGGACTCTGTGCTAGCCTGACAAAGTAGCTGGGTTTCACTCCATGCTGCCTCCATGTTGGTGTCTAAATGGGCATATTTCATTTCACTCGTTATCTCAGTTTCTATCTCACTTCATGCCACCTGAACTGCTTTCTAGAAGGACTGAAGTAACACCTGGTACTAAGAAACAGGCAGACACTGAAGGATGATCACTATCGTAAGAGTGTTATTTGCTAGGCTAGGTTTCCAGGGGAAACCACACTGAAGCAGCAAGCAGCCTTTGCTCTCACTAGGGCCCTGGCACCCTCCTTTCTCTGCACTGTGGAGGTGCAATTAGGGCAAAGTGAAAGTGCTACCTGTTGACTAGTGTGGGTGGGTAAACACTTGGTAGTGAAGACTGGTCTCTGCACCGCCACTCTTGTCTCCAATGCCTGGAGAGACAGCCTGCAAGCTCCATTATTCTACTCCTTCCAACTTCCCATCTCATGGCTTCCATGCCGCACTCGTCACTTGTCCATGTCCTCCTCACCATAGGAAAAGAAGCTGCTCACCTGAGTTTGAGGCTGTCCATTTCCCCCCAGCCACTCCAGCCTCAAGCCTAGGGATGCTCCCTGGGGTGCCTGCTTTCATTTGCCATTACTGGTTCTCATGAAATTATAGTGCTACTTAATAAGGAGTCATTTCACCTGAAAAAGCAGGAGCTGAAGCCAAGTTCTAGTCCATTCATGTTCTTCCCTCCATAAGGGGGAAGTTCTAGTTCATTCATGTTCTTCCCTCCATAAGGGGGAAGTTCTAGTTCATTCATGTTCTTCCCTNCCTCCATAAGGGGGAAGTTCTAGTTCATTCATGTTCTTCCCTCCATAAGGGGGAAGTTCTAGTTCATTCATGTTCTTCCCTCCATAAGGGGGAAGGGTTGGGGGGAGGAGGGGAGGGGGAGGAGGTCAGGTGGAGAAAAGGTGCAGACCAGGAGAAACTGGTCTCCTAGGAAACCACAATTCAGCTAAGTGAATTTTCTAGTGAAGACTTGAAGACACACAGAAGGGACAAGCTTATTTCTAGTTTAGGCGCTGCCAAGTAAGGAGCAGAAGGCATGAAGTTACTGTAAGCCTCAGCAGGATGTGCACATCCAGGGTGGGGTCCCCACCTTGCAGTGCANGTGACACACAAGACCAAGAGGCCAGAATGCTCACCATTACACAGCAGGAAAGAGGGAGTCAAGCAGCCAGCCCAAGAGAAGACTTGGTTTTTAAAACAGGAAAATATTAAGACAAGACAAACAAACTCCTAAGAATAAACACATAAACCAGACAGAGCACCGTCTGAGGTAGGCCATATTCCCTACCTCAGAACCTAGGTCTAGAATGCCCGTGGGGAACAGAGATGGATGCTGTCATTACTGCCAATTAGCAAATGCTCATCACCTGTGGTAGAGCTGTGTCACTTCATCTTCCACTCATTAAATATTAAATAACCCTGCTGCACCTGGTGGCCAGGCTCAGCAACAGGCAGCTCATTTATCTAAAGAACAAGGGCAGACAACGAATATGGCTGTCACAGGAAGATTTCAGAACTTCCAACAGCCCAAACAGGCAGACCATTACAAAGCTACTGTTAAAGGGAAAACAGGCAGTTCTGTCTAGCTTCTACTCTGTTTCCTGCTTCTTTTCTTGGCATCTCAAACACACAGGTGCTTCCTTCTGGACACAAACTCGGTTGCTATGGATCCTGGGCTCTTTTTATACACGATGGCCATTGCAGGGCTGAGAACAGGATCAATGAAGGATATAGCCAAAAGGGCCTGTATGCTGGCACCTGTGGAGCCAAGGATTCCCAACTGGAATGCTAGTCTTAAAGGGATAGGCTGGGAATCAGGGTCATAAAACACAAGCACCAGGAAATAAAAAATGGTGTGCTAGGATGAACACAAATGGCACCAGGGTACTCTGGATCTTCCTTAAGATGCCTCTCTGAACCCACCACATGTCCACTGATCTCTCTGCTAAGATACAAGTGAAGTCCTGCTATGGCTGAACCCCCCTCAAGGGTTCAAGTGCTGAAACTCAATCTCCACAGCGAGGTATGCAGTAGATAGAGACTTAGGCCACCACACTGTTTAGAGACAGGGCCTCTGGGAGGTAATTAAAAGTAGATAAGGTCATCAAGTGGGGCACCACAAACTTGGGGTATGAGCTAAATAAACTCGTTTTCTTTATATTACTTTGCCTCAAGTATACCAAGACAGTAAGAGGAACCTCACTCAGAAGAGTAGTGTCAATAATTAACCTATGGTTGGTTCCAGTGTCTAACCTGCTTGGCCAACAAAGCATTGCTGCTAAAATGCTAGACGCAGCAGCAACAATGAAGTCGGCCAGTGAAGATGCATGTCCTGTCTGAGCACGCTTCTTCAGGCCCTCAGAGCCTGTGATGGGGTAGAGCAGTTGATTGTGAGTGGACTGCCTAAAAAGGATCAAAGACAAGATGGGGTTACGCATGCTGTGCTCTGCTCCCACCAGTTACTGTAGACATCCAGCTCTCAGCTCAGCGTCCACAAATAAAAGGCACTTGACAACTGTGTCATGTAAACTAATGACGCCAATACATCCCGTGTCAATGAGCCATGACTTCTCTTCCTGGCAGCTGCGGCCCACCTCTCTGTTATGGCCTGGCTGCCAGCTAATGGGCTCTGGGGATGGAATGGATCTTGGGGGTTCTGAGCTCATCAATGAACGAATCCCATGATGGATTCACAGTAAGATAGCATTACTGGACAGTGGTGAAAGGGAAGAGAGGCTGAGGCCTAGCTGGAGGAAGCAGATTTGGGGGTATGTCCAGCATTGCCCTGGCTCCTTCCTATATCCCTTTTCTTAGCTTCCTGCCTGCCATGAGGTAAGGAGCCTCTACCATGCACTCCCTGCAACATGGTTTTCTATTTCAGCATGGTCGGNGAATCACAGGAACCAAGGTCTACGNACCAAAACCTCTAAACTATGACTTCAGACAATCTCTCTCCCTTTAAGTTAGGTCAAGTGTCTGGTCATAGCAACATAAAGTCAGACTAATACACTCTCTGAGAGGATCAGGAGTGGCAGGGGCATTCCCCAAGGGACAGGCACTCCTCTCTCACTGGGTACTCTTGGTCACACAAAAGGGGGCAGGATGCCCAGATTGGAGAGAGGGAAATGCATGAATCCAGAAGTATAAATGGAAAACCTACATTCTTTCTTTCCTTCCTTTCCCTCTCCTTTAAAAAAAAAGAGGACAGCCAGGCGGTGGTGGTGCACGCCTTTAATCCCAGCACTCGGGAGGCAGAGGCAGGCGGATCTCGTGAGTTCAAGGCCAGCCTGGGCTACCAAGTGAGTTCCAGGAGTTCCAGGAAAGGCGCCAAAGCTACACAGAGAAACCCTGTCTCGAAAAACAAACAAACAAACAAACAAACAAACAAACAAACAAACAAAGAGGACAACTTTATTAGAATTTAAGAAAAATTCCAGGGCAGGAAAGCTATAAAGCATAGCTGTTGCCTGAAGGAGAATGGGAGGGATGGAAAACAGACATGCCATCTGAGCTAAGTCAGCATGTCAGCCATAGGGGGAGGGGAGTCTTAGGGAAAGGGGAAGGAAGCCTGAAGTACTAGAAGCACACTTAGGCTCTGGCCAGCATGAGAGAGGGAAAAGAGAGAGAGGTGTGAGAGGGGAGAGAGGGAGAGAAGGAGGGAAGGAGAGAGGTGGGCTAAACAGAAGACAAGCAACTGCTATACTTTGCTCAAGCTGAGTGCTCTTAGAGGGCCCTCTGATGACAAGGCAGCAGGACAATCAGTAGTGACACACAGCTTTTTAGTATCCCCTCTTACTGCCTGTCACCAGCAAGCCAGGGGACCTCCTGACAACAGGACCCTGGCTGGAGCCCAAACCCAGCTCAGTGCTTACTCTGCTTTCCTCAAGAACCTCTGGTAGCAGCTTACCAAGCTAAGAAAGTCAACCAGCTAGCAGCAAGTGGCCAACCTGGGGCACCACAGCACTGTGTCCTTTTCTTTCTAACGGTGACTTGAGGGGAGGCAAGTAGGCACCTGGTAACTCTGGCCTCTGACATAACTGCTTCCTGAATCACACAATTACAATGCATTTAGTAAGAAATATATGCATATATACACATACATACTCACAGGTTCAAGTACATAGTTTAGTTTTTTGAGACAGGATCTGGCTATGTAGCCCAGGCTAGCTCTGAATTCACAACAATCCTGCCTCAGCCTCCAGAGTGCTGAGGTTACAGGTGTGTTTCCACCTAGCTACTTAGTAGGATATTTAACAGGTTGACCAATAGACGCTTTCCTTTTGGAAAAGTCTAGATACATACTACCATCTTTACTCTAGTGACTAGGTTATATGCTGAAAGGCATCCAAACACCCCCTCTTCTTCTTCTTC
>LZPO01089558.1:2444218-2471848 GCA_001675575.1 Neotoma lepida
AAAAAAAGCAGGAAAAAAAGCCTACTTTAATACCCAAAAGGACAATCTTGAAATTAAGGACAGTCTTTTACATTGGAAACCCAAACACAGTGTTAGTAAACAGATTCGAAAGCTGCTTGGTCTGCACTCAGATATGATTTATCCTTCTCAGATTTCTGATCCCATTTGATGACCAGGCTTTGCTTCAGCTGCTTTCTCAGTTCTCTATATAAGATTCACAGGTCCCCCTCTCCTAGGGCTAATACTGTCTAGACATAATTTACCTTGTTACCAGATCAGATAAAGTCACAGAACAAATTCCAATGTAACTTTTTAACTATTGACTGCTCTCAATATATCCTGGTTTGTTTATATGAAGATAGGAAAGCTGTCTCACTTCTTAAATTTAACCTTCTCAGTTCTGACGGTGTTTGATGACTAGGGTACCAATTTAACAGCCCCAATCCTAAGATTACAAGCACCTTGATAGCTCATTAATAAGTTTTCTGTTGAAATTACAGACAGGTATGCCTCATTCACAGACTTCATAGTTCAGGTTTCAGATATAACTCTGGAGGTTCAAAGTTTTAATATTGGTAAATGAAGTTCTGATAATCTACAGCATGGATTACAAATGATTAAGATTTTTAACCCTTTTGCTATGATGTAAATCCATTCCAGCTGTCTTACAGATACCTACAGGTTCCTGGGAAAAGTTCTGCCACTGTATCAAGAAATCTAGTCTGATGAAAACAATCTCCAGAGCCCATTTTTGACCCCACCTATTTTTCGAGCATATTTTGGAGATTCACTCTTNCCACCTGACCTCCAGAGAAACAGCAGATGCCATGGCTTCTATACTCCTGATTTGGCATGCCATTTCCCCAAGCTCCTGGAACATCACTGCTGCAACCTGCCTTCTCAGTTCCCTCAAGGAACAGATCTCCCGGCTTCCCCCTCCCCACTTCGCCCCTTGACAGCTTGAAGCAATCTCAAGAATTCAGCACTCTTGTTTCCCCACTTGCTATCCATAACTCACCTTTTTATAATAATCAAAATGGAGGAATGTTAATATTCTGACTTGCCCCTTGGGGCCACCCTGCATCCTAATGTAAAAGCCTGATTTAAGGAAAAACCCCTCCCTTCTTCTCTCCCGCTCTCTCTCTTCGACGCCCTCTCCATTCCCATGAGGTATGCACCTTTGACCCCTCTCCCCCACCTCTTTCTTTCTGTCTCCCTCTTTTCCTGTCTTTCTCTTCATCTCTCTATTATAATAAACTTATTTCCACATGGATGCAGTGCCTGTGGTATAAGTGACTGTCCGTTCACACGATGCCACCCACCACTGCATCTGCCCGGCATGTTTCCCTGCACTTGTGGGATACCCTGGCCCAGCCAGCCGGGGTCCCCCATGCACAATATCAAAACACACAGTACCTTTGCTCTTCCTTTGGACAGCACAAGTTCTGTCACNGAGCTGCACAGGGGTTGGGACATGACTGAGCCTGGTTCCAGGGGAACTAAGAGTCTGTGGGCACCTCATGTCCCAGGGAATGAAATGGATTTCATCTTGATGGACAAGACTGATGGGAACCAAATCTATGTCAAGATCAACAGAAAAGGACAGCAAGTTTGAAGAGGACCCAGGACCTGTGAGTCAGGTTACATCACTTGACCCCACATAGGTGGGACACTTTAGCTCTGTAGCTGGCCTCTGGAGAGGTTAGAGGCAGTCAGAGCAAAACAACCTTCACAACTGAGACTCAAACAGCAGCTCCTCTCCCATGCTCCCTCAGAGGGTGTGAGGCCACAGGGTCACTCTACTTCTTCCTACTAGATGATCAGTCTCCCATGTAGCTGGACAGTCGGTTTTACCCTCAACTGTAATCACTAAATCCAAAGAAGTTTTCATGAGAAATCCTTTAGGTTTCAGAAGCAAAAACATCTGGGAAGTGGGCTTTCCCCTCAGACTCAGAGGTGCTCCTTGGGAGTGTGGGTGGCCCTGTCTTTATCACTGACTTGACCTGGGGAGGTCACAGAATAGGAGAAAGATAGGGTGTGCTGACAAACAAATCCTAAAAGTATCAAACCACCTGGGAAAGAAGACCACAGTCACACTTCCTGAGTTTAGAGCTGTGCAGCAGAGCCAAAGCAACCAAGACAGTGGTGCGGACGTGAGGACAGGGACACAATGGAATGGAGTCAGGAGCCCAGAAATGGCCTTCCCATTTAAGCAAGCCCTTTAAATCTGTTCAAGGGGGCAGGGAGTAGTTATCTAAACAAATGATAATGGGAGAACAGGGTACCCACATGCAAAAGAGTGAAAGCCACCATTCCTCTATACTGTAAATAAGAACCAACTCAACACTGATCAAAGAGACCTAAATACAAGTTGTACAATGATATGACTCTTGGAAGGAAACAGGAGTAAACCTTAGCCGTCTGTAAGATCCCTTAGATGTGATTCACAGAGCACAGGGAACTAAAGGAAGCAGCCTTTGTGCAGATTAGAACTTCTCTACTGCAAAACAGTGAAGACATCCACAGAACTGGAAAATACCTTGCAAAACCTATGTCAGCAGGGGCTGTGCAGAGTCACACTGCCACTGGCCACACCCTTCGGGCCATTCACTCTCACCAGTCCTGGGCCCCTCCCCTCTTTGTTCTAGCTTCCCATTTAATGTCCTGTCCTGCTAAGGTCTTCTTTCTCCAACACCAGGAAGACCACAAGGGTCAATTTCCTCCTTTAAATCCCCTCCCGCCCCAGGAAGTGCAGGTGCCAGCCAACTGAGGAGGCTGTGAGGGTTGAGCTTCTTCAGAGGAGCTGCTTTTGACCACCTCACCATTCACCTTGAAAACAAAAGCAAAAATGAACAGGCCTACCAAATGCACACAGCAAGATAGTTCATTCAGTTTAATGAACACAGAAATGAAAGGTCAGCTAACCCAGAGGGGCAGAGCATCAGCCAAGCCTCGCCAGGGGCTGACCTGAACACTCCACCTGCGCTCTGTTGCCTTGGCAAAGGAGCACACGTCAGCCAGGCGGGGCAAAAACTGAGAGGGCCTGCCTGGCCAGAAGGACTCGGAAAGCCAGCTTCTGGCCAGTCTCAAATCCAAAGCCAGGATGGTCGTGCTTCAATAGTTCATTCTATTCAGCTACTTGGGTAAAATCACTGCATTCACCTCAAAGACCACAAAAACAGAAATGCCCTGGTGATTCAATAATCAACCCACACCCTCGTTCTTAATGCTGCTTCTTTTCCTTTTTCGGAATATTCACGTGCTTCAGATATACATGTGCCCATGCACGTCTCCCTATTCTACTCTCCCATTGTAGGTATCACTTTCAGTTTCTTCTGAGTATGCATTTCACCACAGCCACAGAAAATGCATTGATAGCCTGGCCTTCCCTTGTGAGAGGACACCGTGGCACTGGACATCACTGCTCTGAATCCCGCCTCCTACTGCCAGCCCTCACTGTGCTTTCATCAGTCCTGTAAGGGANGCTGCTTTGCTACTTACTCAATACAAACCCCTTCCTGGTCTGAGCACCCTCACACCATCTCCCTTTGTTTTGGTACCACTAATTAGTTTTGTCAAATGTCAGCTTCTGCTCTTTCCCCTCAGTGCCTCTGGAAGCTGGCAGAGGTACACATTTGCAGCACCTGTAACATGACCAAGTCTAGCACCAAGCAGATGGCCAAGCACCATGTCAGTGATTTCTAAACACGCACCTAATACAGGGCATCAAACTTTATGTGGGCACAGGCAGGAAGTCAAGACTCAGTTCTGCTGTCCTTCCCGTGTATAAAGTTTCATTCCATTTGAAGTGAGCTCAACTACCTAGAAGTAGTTCGAAGTTCAAACTCATTTGGTCCAGTGAAGGCTGCAGGGCTGCCATGCTACCAACAGTGCACAGAGTATGAGAGCAGGGAAGGGGGAGGAGGTGGGTAGGCACGCAAGTTCATGATGCTTCTACTGCCATGCCAATTTCTCTTCATGGTACGGATCAAGAAATGTTTGTGTCTACAACCATTTCTCCTTTGACAAACTCGTAAGCTAAGACAGAGCCTGCTTTCAGAGGAAGATGTCTCTATTCTACAAGACCCCATACTACTTAGAAACCAGCACAAGGAAGAGAGTTACCATAGTGCCAGACTCTCGGAATGGCATCAACCATCTTTACCAGGAATAACATCAATAACTGAAATACTCTTGCCAGCTGTGCTTTAACAATCCAACTAGACAGTGGATCTCTCAGGATAGCTGAGCTCCTTAAACGCAAGGGAGGCAGGTCATCATGAGCACAGGCACCAGAAGACAGGCTGCAGCCAGGCACTGGATACGGCTACACAACTTGAAGCCTTGTTGAGTTAATTTCATCCATAACCACAGCCCCTTGGGAAGAGCCTTACCTCCGTGCCCCAGGATCTGCATCTTGTGTTTTTCTAGATGACACCATCAGATTGACTGGCCCGTTTCGGTATCCTGCACTCTACATCACTGTAAACACATCAGACAGAGCTCTGTAGAGATCTCTGTGATAAAGGAACCTGCAAGAGCAGCTTCCCATGCTCCACCAGAGTGTGTGAGCCCAGAACTGTGAGTCAGAAAGCCCAAGGCCTCTGTCACCAACTGCGCCAGGACCTCAGGCAAATTGGCGAACTCTCTGCTCTGAATTCCACAACTGTAAAAATGGGGCTAATAACACCTGTTTACTACCTCACAGGAAAGAGGGCGACTGCTAATGAACACTTGCAAGGAGCTTTGAAGATGAAAAAGGTTCCTGGGTGCTAATGACGGCAGTGAGGGTCACTCTACTCTCACTGGGAGCCACAGACAGTACATTGGCTGCTCCCAGGAAGCTGCTCTTCCAAACTTCTTGCTTAAACAATATGAAGAACCCTGGAGAAGATGAAAGACAGTGATGCTTGGCACANTGGGTAGTAGGAAGGAGCCCAGTGCTGACGGCTCTGCCGAGGGGCTGATGGGTAAATATTTATCCAGGCGGCCTGTCTAGTTACTATGGATGCCACACTTAAGGCTATTAACTTGGCTGATAAGTCTCTGCTTCCTGCCAAAGAATTCTTTACTGAACATGCATCTTAAAGTCCCCCTGCCTTTAACATTTAAATGTGAAATGCAGTTGTCAGAAATTACTTTGCTGCTCCAAGGTTAGCCCATGATTCTCGAACAGGTTCTCTTTGTAAAAAAATAAAAAGGTGAAAAGTCTCAAATAAGCCAAAGGCCGGTGCCCATATGCTGCACTAAATGAGGCAGAAGGCTGAAGGGGTTGTTAGCTGATGTTTGGACTTATCNAAACACATGTGTAAATACACATACCCCATAGGTTGTTTTTCCAACCTAGGAAGGCCTGTGTTCATTTGGTTGAATAATGATAAATCCAGCTCACACAAAAATCAAACACAAAACTTCATGATTAATATTTTAAAGCTCACACTTAAATATGTATAAAAAAGTGAAAACAAATGCAGAATTCCTACTAGTACTATGCCATTTAAGTAAGTCACACCCCACCCCAGAAGTTTATCTGCCTCAGAAAACCTCAGTTTCAATATGTGATGGCCTCAGTTGCATCCAGGAAATAAGTCAGAAAAATTAAAGTTGCAGTTGAGCCCTCAGGAGGCTGAGGCTAGATAGACAGTCTCAAGTTCGAGGCTAACCTCAGGGAATGGAGTTTTTACTTAGAGTAAGAGAGGAGAAAAGGCAGCTTAAAGAAAAAAAAGAATACACATTTAGTTTTAGCTTGTTTTTTCTGCAGCACTGGGGACTGAACCCAAGGCCTCATATAGGCAAGCACCCCAACATTGAGTTCTGTATCCCTAGCCCTAACTGTGCCTATACATTTTACTGTTGTTTCTGAGTAATAAAAATGCCATGTGAGAGCATGCGTGGGTACACACCCTGTGTGCAGTGGGAAGGAAGGCAGCGGAGAACACTGGGTGTCTTGCTCCACCACTCTCCAGCTTCCTCCTTTTACANAGGGTCTCTCACTGGCCCTGAAACTGGGCTTGCAACAAGACAGCCCCAGTGAGCCTCTTCTCCCTTGTCTCCACCCCACAGTGCTAGGGTTACAGCCACATGAGCACGGGCACACCCAGCTTCTTACATGAGAGCTGCATCTGAACTTAAGTCCTTGTGCTGGTTAGCTGCAAGTACTCTTCCCTACTGAGCCATCTCTCTAGCTTCCCAAACTTCTTTTAGCACAGTGCCATTTGTAATTTTACTGTAAGGGAAGACTGANTCAGATGTAGTGGTACATGCTTATAATCCCAGCACTCTAGAGGCTGAAGCTGAAGGGTGCTGGACTTGAGGGCAGCTGGGACTACATAGTGAGGCTTTGTCTGAAGAATACCCCAAACAAACAAATCCCTCCTGGCAGGAACCTCCAGCAGGACAAAGGAGAACTCTCTGCTCAGTCTCACTGCGCGTCTCATCTTCAAGGATGCTACTCTGCAATTTCCAAGTTCCTTTCTTTCAGTGCCTATGAAAATAAGGAATCTGCTGGAATGCATTTGTGAAGAGAACATGCTTGCAGGTTCAGGAAGGTCGAGACTTAACCCAGACCCTGTAAGTGAGTCAGTCCCTCATCCTGGATATGATAGCTGACTCCTGGACAACCTCATCTGACACCCAGGACAGGTCACATCTGGTGGGCAGGGTCACTTAGTGAGTGTGGCCTAACATTTTAAAATTAAAGTAAAATGTCCTTCAAATGATCAGTGATGGTCTCTTAGAATACAATATATAATATATATAATGATATTACTATATATAAAATATAAATATTACTATATGTAAAATATATTACTATTCTATTGAATAGTAATATATGTAATATATGTAATATAAGAGTAAAATGTGCTTAGGCTCAGGTCTGAAGACTTAAGAAACGGAAGCCTACATCTCCAGGCTGTGATGAGGGAGANGGCCCCCATTCTGAAGCTAGACCAGGAAGGGGTTGTTCT
Source organism: Neotoma lepida (assembly GCA_001675575.1). NCBI lineage: Eukaryota > Metazoa > Chordata > Mammalia > Rodentia > Cricetidae > Neotoma > Neotoma lepida. The sequence continues at coordinate 2,451,187 of LZPO01089558.1, forward strand.
GCTTTGTCTCTCCTGACACCTGTAAAATGACTGCAGAGCATGAGTATGGGCTGTCCCCAAGCAGATGGCAGATGCTCCTATTCTTTCCTCCTCCTTCCAAATGTTTACCTAGTCCAAAAAAGTTAAACCAAATTTGTAGAACGGCATGGGAGACTACAAAGGCTTATGCTCTGTAAGCGTAAACAGGACAAGATGGGATTACAAATGCGACAACAGCTCAGGGCACTGCCTAACTATGAAAGACTTGCAAAGTTTTGGTTCCTCAAATTCNTTTCATCTTATTTTCTTCCCTTGATAACTAAAGAAATANAAGTGACTAGAAACTTTCTATATTACTGGTGTGGATAAACAAACCTATACACAGAAAAAGGTTTGTAAGTGCACACAGCAAATGAGTGGCAAGCACTTGGCAAAGTGGTGGAAACTGTGCAGAAGGTAAGGATGAGGNCAGGGAGAATTTTGGCTTTAGTTCTAATTAAGAAAAATGCAAAGGTGGCTGTGTTCATATACGGATCGAAGGAAAAGGATTTTAAAAACAGGTTTCTTAAAAGACAAAAGGAAACTAAGGCATGCAGGAGTGAGAGAGCCCCGAACATTCACCTGCATGGCCAGAGAGCCCTTTCCACGATTATGGGGTTAACTGCTTAGTTCACTGAGCCTATGCTGTTTGGTATGTTGTTGGACTTGAGTGGGAACACACAAGACACTGGAATACATTCCCAGTCAGGGCTAGAGACTCCCTGGGGTTAGGCTTTCTGATTTTTGTGGTGTCAGGACCCACTTACCCACTTATGGTGTCAGGTTCTAGATGAAGACCCAAAAGAGCTTTGATTAGGTGCGTTACATCCAGAGAGAGAGGCCACATANGAGAATTTTTAAAATGTCACCCTCTTCTTAAGTAATTAATAGGCCTATTTCATGTCAGGCCACACCTTTACTAAAATAAATTTATTTTTTAAAATAAGGGGAAATGGAACTCTTGTATACTTTTATATAGGTCTTTGACAGCAGACTTAACAGAAGGCAGGTAGATTTGCATAGCTGCTTCTTTATTCAACTTCCTGTGGTAAGTTGTTTTGGTTGAGGGGTATGGGAAACACACACACTCTCTCTCTCCCTCCTTCCCTCCCTCTTCTCCCCCACCCTCCCCCTCTCTCCAACAGGAACATACTTAGTTGGAAAAGGGGGCTACTTCAATAGCTTGAGCATTTTTAATGGTCTTTGATCCTACACTCAAACACTCAAGAAGTGAGAGCTATTGCTGTATTTTACTTTTGTTGTTGTTTGATTTTTTTTGACACTGTCTTTCTCTGTATCCCAAGCAAGCCTGAAGCTCACAGTGATTCTCCTGCCTCAACCTCCCAGGTGCTGGGCTTACATAAGCATGATCCACTATACCTGGCCAACAAGCGTTATCTTCTTAAATACTAGCTGCAGTGTGGAATCTGAGGCCAAACTGATGAGTTGTTCATCATAGGAAACTCCACTGGTGTGCAGTGCACAGTCAATGGCTCTGCCGCCAGCATTGGTGTGCAGTGCATAGTCAGTGGCTCTGCCGCCAGCACTGGTGTGCTGTTGCTACATACTGGTGCACTGAGTTACATAGACCTCCCACTGTAAGTGAACAATGCCACCAATCCCAGTAGGACAGTCTTCAGTGGGGAGCTGTCATACTTACAAAGGTAGATACAAATTTTTCAAAATCCACACTTGGTTTGAAAGCTAAAATTTTACCAGAAGTAAAAAACAAAACAAAACCAGTGTCATGATTGTTTCCTTTGAACTGATAAGCTCACTTCTTGGAATTCTGAGAAAATGTGCCAAATGTTTGTATCATAAACACAGTGTGGTTTTTCTGTTATTTCAAGTAAAAATGATGGTCCCAAGGAAAGCAGCTAGAGCATTAAGCTTGGAACTCAATTCAGCAAGATGGGGTGTTTCCTCAGGATGGCCAAAGCACTCCAGCATGCCAAGATGCCTTTACATGAGCCTTGTATTTCATCACAGACTTGAGAAAGTATGTGTCAGAGTTGGGATTTTCTAAACTGATAGCTTCACTCTTCATCAAAACTGATGCTCTTAGGTTAGTCAGGCATGTGCACAGCAAAGTGCACGGTGGCCACTAGCTGGACATTGCTACCTTGTTGTATGAAAAGTAGCTGTTTACCCAACATTGCTTCACCATCAGGCCAATGTCCACACATTGATTTTTCTAGGAAGGCAGCATTTCAACTATCCAAAAGGGGCATCTGCAGACCCCTTGAAGGTAGCTCTGTAACTCTGGGGTCCCTGGTGTGTATGGTTCTCTGTAGACTGCAGGCCTGTCATAGCCACTGAGTCCTGAGTATATGGCTCTCAAGTGTGTTTGGCTTACACCTTCTCCCACCTCTTCTTTNAGATCTCCCAAGACTGAAGGGCCAGCAACTTCAGGGTTATGACTGTTCCCTAAAATGGAACATTACTGTTCTCAGGATTTTATATATTAAAACACTACAATCTAGAAGTAGTGCTGTCAGAATGGCTATGATCAAAAACACTGATGACAGTCTATGCTGGAGAGGATGTGGAGCAAGGGGAACACTCCTCCACTGTTAGTGGGAGTGCAAACTTGTACAACCACTGTAGAAATCAGTATGGTGGTTTCTCAGAAAATTGGGAATGAATCTTCCTCAAGACCCAGTGATACCACTCTTGGGTATATACCCAAGGAACGCTCATTCATACTGCAAAGATACATGCTCAACTATGTTCATAGCAGCATTATTTGTAATAGCCAGAACCTGGAAACAACCTAGATGCCCATCAACTGAAGGCTGGATTAAGAAAATGTGGTACATAAACACAATGGAGTACTACTCAGCAGAGAAAAACAATGACCATGTGATATTTGCAGGCAAATGGATGGAACTAGAAAATATCATCCTGAGTGAGGTAACCCAGACTCAGAAGGACAAANATGGNATGTACTCACTAATAGGTGGATACNAGATATAAACCAAAGGACAATCACTCNGCAACCCACAGATCCAGGGAGGCTACCTAGCANGAAGGACCCTAGGATGACTGTAGCATAAAATAAGTTTTGGTTTTGCCCAGTCACTGGGCAAGCTTTAGTGAAACATTTCACTATTAGGATAAGAATTTGAACCTCTATTTATGTTCAAGCTATCTGTATATTATCTCTCCTGCAGTTGTACATCGAATGTCTTAATAATAATAAAAAAATGAAAAAAAAAAGAAATAGTGTTTATGAGTAACATAACCAGCAGACAAAAAAATTCAGCATATAATAAAAGCTGTCATGTGCAAATAGATGGTAAAATCCCAATCAAATGTTAACATACCAAACTCTACTAAATATCACAATATTAAAAATTAAAACAGTAAGACATAAAGCTTACAACTGCGATCTCACTTGGTTCAAATACTGCCTAATTTAACAGGCAAAAGATGAACATAATCTGGAAGGAAAACAGAATATAATACTTCCTAATTACACAAAACAGCATTAGCTAGGCACAGTGGCACATGTCCACATGTCCGTGTCGTCCCAAATACANGGGAGGCTCAAATAGGAGGGCTTCTTAAGCCCAGAAGTTTGAGACTAGCCCGGGCAACATGGTAAGATCCCATCTCAAATAAAGGAAAAACAAGCAAACAAAACAAAACAAAACAAAAAATCAACATAAAAAAAGAATTCATCCCTGTGAGCTCTGACGAGACTCCTGGAAGTCATGGCCGAAACATCAGACAGCAACATTTACATTCAAAACCCAAATTGGAAATGATACTCTCTGGGAGTGGTCACAACCAACATCACTAACTTCTAAACCGAAAGTATCTTAGCTGTTAATGCTAAGACTCTACTTCAAAAACAGTTAAAAATGTAAGCGTGAATTCTTAGTTTGGGCTTGACAGAACTGAGAAGACTGGATCACAGGTTAGTGCATGCTTGACAAAGGCCATGGAAGTGGCGCCCGGGATCACCCAGCAGATAATTTTATACACCAGCACAGGGTACTGAAGATGCTGCCTTAGGGTGGCAACATGGCAAGAGATAAAAAGGCTTGGGAAGTGCNAGACAGACAGACCTCATCTGAGCTTCAAGAGGAGCAAACATACAGGTGCCCCAGCTGTAACTGTGGTTAGCTGCTTGGTTCTAGAAAGTACCACAGGTGTCCCACAAAAGGGGTCACTATGGCCACCACTAACATTCGGAGGGTCTTACAACAGTCCAGGCACCATTTTAAGCAACTGACATACATTTACATGTTTATTCCTCACAAACACTGGAGAGGTAAATCAGACTATTATTCCTCTTTCTAGGCACAGAGAGGGTCGCATGTGTCTAATATAACCACCAGCACCCTCCCCCACCTTTATCCTTACCCTGAAGCTCAGAGGGAAACTTGGTTTTATCTCCTTGTGTACCTTAAAGGCAGACAGTTACAGTGTAAGGCCAATAAGAATGCTGTCAATATCAAACCAAGTATACACCCCAAAATACCACACGGGGAGCAGTGCAGCCACTGTGAGTCAGCAACCAGGGAATAAAACGGCCAACAGACAAGACAGCTGCTGGACACTTTGGGAGCGATGTCTATGCTGTGACAGGTCCTTCATACATGGCCTAAGCACAGCTTTTCTACGTACTTCCTTCAAACATGAAAAACCTAAAGCCTATGCAGAAGTGAATGGATACTGGGGTGTCTTCGTTCCTAGACCCTATAATGTTTGTATCAGCATGCCACCTTAGATTTAATATCCCCTTGACTCTCTAAGTAAGTTGCAGAGATCCTAACAGTTCACCGATAAATACCTCAGTCTGCACTCCCCGGCAGTAAGTTACAACATCACATCTTTACTGTACCTAGAGAGCCCAGGAGAACACTACACACAGCACCAGGGTTCTCTAACTGCCCCAAGCCACAGTTACAGGTTTCACCTACAGGCTTGTGTCCCAATACAGCCCCAGGCTGGCCTTGAACTTAAAATAAGCATCCCACGCTAGTCTTGAATTTTTGATATTTTTACATCAGTCCTTCCAGTGCCAGAATTACAGGTGAACACAACTACACACAGCTTGATTTTGTAGTTATTTAGTAACATTTAAAATATGTTTTGGGGGATGTGTATATCAGAGGACAATTTTCAGGATTCAGTTCTCTCCTTCTACCATGATGGAACTCAGATCATCAGGCTTGGAGTCCTTCCCACTGAGCCATCTCGTCAGCCCCTTGGTTTGTATTTCTCCAAACAAAAAGCTGATCTAGATTTACTTGCTGCATTTAACCATTACACTTTAGCCTGCACTCTTAAACCAGGATTTTTTGGCTTATGAATAATTCAAGGACCTAAAATAAAACCAGGCCTCTATCTTCTCGTAGAGTGTTGTGTCCTTGCTTGTTTTGGGCAGTGTCTCTTCAAGATTAAAAAGGAAGGCTTTAAAACTTTTTCAAAATTACATTAAAAAATTTTAGTGTGTGTGTGTGTGTGTGTGTGTGTGTGTGTGTGTGTGTGTCTAAGTGTTCCCCTGACCTTGCAATTCTGTGACAGGAGCTGTGCTGAGCTCTGACTACCTTAGACTCACTGCATTTCTATGGTACTGCAGAAGATGCTCCCTTCTCTTCAGGAAAAAAAAAAAAAATGGAAATAATAATGTCTTCCGGTACTGGAAGGACTCAAAAGGAAAAGTGGGACAGATGGATGTGGCCTTGGTCCTGNCACTAACACCGAACAGTCAATGCAACTTCTACCTCTGGGACAGACACCTGAGGCAGTGTAGCCACAGACTGGGCCTCCAGGCTGGGTGACACTGAGGTTGAGACACAGCAGGGTTCCTGAGTGAGCTAGCAAGTGTTCCCTGGGACTGCAAAGTACTATAGGGTGAACACATACTAAAGCATGTGTGGGGCAAGGAAGCAGAAGTTGGTACACTCCAGCTGTGCCTTTGACTTGCCACTGACTCTCTTCTTATGTTGAAACTCCCCACCCCCCTCTCCCAGGACACTTACTCAGGTTCTCACAGAGCCACAGCTGTCCCGAGCTCACTATGTAGCCCTGGACTTCTGATATTCCTGTTTCCACCTCAAGAGTGTCAACCACACTTGGTTTCGTGAGGTGCTGGGGACCGAACCCTGGGCTTCATGGATGCCAGGCAACCACTCTACCAACCGAGCAACATCCCCAGTTTCTCCTCACACTTCTATATGACTAATATATCTCAATGAAAGAATTCAGGAAATNGTTTTGACGCTAAGGCGAGTAGGCCTTCCTTCTCCCCAAGTCCAAGGGCAGAACTAATTACTGCAAAGGTGTGCAGCCTTCATGAACAGCCCTCCTCCAGGAGGCCGTTTGTTATTAGTCACTCTCCACACCATCAGTGACACACAGCAAACAACTTCACATGCAGCACCAGCGCAGGGAGAGTGCACAGGTACATTCCTGCACTCTGCCCAGAGCTGAAACACTCAAAGGGTGGGGTGATGGACAGCAACTCAATAAACTGAGGAATTCTTTACTTTTAAGAGTCTCATTCCGGCAGTTTCCCTTCCTTGTTTTAAGAATGTAGGTAACTCAGCTGGGTGTAGTGGTACACGCCTTTAATCCCAGCACTTGGGAGGCAGAGGCAGGTAGATCCCTGTGAGTTCAGGGCCAGCCTGGTCTACAAAGGGAATTCCAGGATTAGCAAATTCCAGGACAGATAAGGCTACACAGAGAAATCCTGTCATGAAAAACCACCACCAACACCAAAAAAAAAAAAAAAAAGGTGTATAACAAAGAGAATCTCACTCTCATTCTCACCAGTGATCACACAACACATGCCTCAAGTGTGTCCTGAATTCAGTCGCCCACCCATGCTGCACAGTCACTGTCAACACATCATCAGATTGTTCTAGGAAACGGAAGCTGAGGGTCGACTTCTTCACTTGCTTCCTGCATGGTTTCTTACTAGGTTCTTATTGGCAAAGTGAACATCAACCAACCCATGACCCAGCAAGAACTTGTGAGAGCAGGAGTCCCATAATTAGACCCCCACTTCCCAGGAGAAAGAGGCCACCATAAAAGAACTGCCTGCTTTCCAACTTCCCACCAGGCTTCCTCACCATCACCCAGGAAGTTTACTGAAGATTAATCAGCACAGTGTGAGACAGGAAAAGGGTCTAGGCTGCTTGTCCTGCTACGTTCTCTGGTCACTGGTATCTTCCTGGCTGAGCTGTCCCTGCCTGAAACCTGGCCTTGAGGTGGGTCAGCTGAACTCCAGGGGCCAGCCACGGAGGGCAAGAAAGGCAAGGCTGGAAGCTTCAGGTATTGTGTTCTACTAGTCTACACAGGCAACTCAGACATGCAGGAGTAGCCTAGAACAGAGCAGCAGCCTGTGATCCATGAGCAAATCTAGTCTGCTATCTGCTTGTGTAAATAAAGCTTTGTTGGACAACAGGCAAGCTTTGCTCACCTCTGTGGCTGCTTTTGCTCAGGGCCAAAAATATTTACAGTCTGGACTTTACTTGAAAAAGTGCCAATTCCAGACTAGACCTTTGGTGTCCAATTCAACAACCCCTGGCTGACACTTATCTAAAATAAAGAATTCGATTTATCAGCTGTACATTTTAAGTGCTTGCTGATCACATGTGGCCACAGGTTAGTACAGTGGACGTCACAGAGTGCATTCCCATCAGGGCAGGCTATTCTCTTGGACAGTGCTGCAAGTGCAGGATTTAACTCATCAAGCTAAATTTACAGCCATGCCCTCTCCCTTAGAGGCAGTTAGGGCTGTGCCAGGTTAAACTATATCCCTTTCACACTTGAAATTTCAGGAATGGCAAATTCGACACATTAACCATTATCAGTATCAGTAGCTGCCAAACTACCTGGGACTGCAAATCTGGTCAGCAGTAGTGTTCCTTGTTTACTTGACTGCCCCCACTCCAGTGCAGCACAGCACAGTGAAGATAGGCCACTGTATCTGCATGTTCCAAGTTAGGATCAGCCTGACACAGTACTGGCAAACAAGAGGCATGTAAAATGAATAAGAAATGAACAACTGGTGTACAACTGTCATGCAAAAAAGGGCCACTGAATTGAACAGGCGACAAGGGTATTGGGGAGCAACTGTAATCCTCTTGCAAGATATTCTGCCACAGCCACAATTTCTTTTTAAAAGTATTTTTAAAGATGGCAAACAACAAAACAGCTTCCTGGATTTGGACTCTTAGTCCTACCATGGAAGGGCTATGTGATCCTGGGTAAGTTGCATTCCCTTCTGGGTGAAAGACTCCTCTGTCTTCAAGGGGGAGGGCCCAGCCTTGTGTCCTTCCTTCCCAGCACCTCAAGTCCCTGTGCTCCCTTTGTCCCTCTCCGGCTGGGCTCCTTTGGGGAAGGGGCTGTATGTTAGTCACTTTAAATGACCTTCAGCACTTGGCGCACAGCAGCCGTTTTCAGCAAGTTTAAGACAATAGAAGTTAAGGCGGCTGCTTTAAGAAGTCTCTAGGAGGAAATGAAGTGTTCTTTGAGATTTAAAATGAGAAGCTAGCCCACCTGTTTGCATGACAAGCTAGTTTTAGGTTGCTACAGGTTACCCCTTCTTAAAACCTCAAGTCCTTCAGGGTCAGGCACTTCACGACTGTCCTTCACAATTAGATATTAAACAACTAAGAGGGAACAGCTCCATGACAGGCACAGTAAAGCTTGGAACTAACAACAGGGCCCTCACAAATTAATGATTTTATTTATAAAATATAAAACCAAATGATCCTATTTCAGAACAAATTCATAATTCAAAGAAGAACTAGAGTATCAGTGTCTAATGAGAACCAGAAGGGTCACAAACTACATTTGTTGGGGCTGGAGAGATGGCTCAGTGGTTAAGAGCACTTGTTGCTATTGAACCGGGTTCAGTTCCTAGCTCCGGCATGGTGGTTCATAGCCATCCATAACTCCAGTTCCAGAGAACCTGATGCCTTCTTCTGACCTCTGAGGGCACCAGGCATGCATGGTGCACATACATAAATGCAGGCAAAATACACATATACATAAAATAAAATTAAAAAAAAAAACTGTTACCCATAAGGGACCTTAAATGTGTTAATATTGGCCTTTTACACATAATCCAGTCATGTTACTGCTAACTAGCCAACGGTTCAGAATCAAAATACAAATAGCTGCCTGGGTCGTGCAGCTAAGACACCTGCTGTTCTCTGTAGTCACCCTCTGGTTCTTCCTGGCAGTCTTACATTTAGCCATTGTGAAGCCAATTTCTACAACATCTCAAGGTGGGGGGANGATGGAGAAAAAGCTACNGATCTGCTTCCCACAGTCTGGGCACTCCTGTGACCTATATACACACCGAAAACTTGTTGCCCTTTCAAATCTTAACAAAGCCTTTGTAATGCAAAGCGTTTCCTAAGGCTGCACTAAAGCTAACAGCTAACATTTAAAATCAGAAGCCCAGCAGATCTCAGGATCGCAAGCACGAGCATATTTCCCTTTGAGGTGCACAGCTAGAGTACACATCCTCCAAAAGGAAGTTCTCTTCTGATCAATTCTGCACATTCTCTGCCCCGCAGTTCATCCTTAATTCAGAGCCGTGTCCCCGGCAAAACCCTTGCGGTATTAAACAACACCAACACCAAGGTAACACAAACTCTGTGAGTGGACAACTTGGCCAGGCCCGCCGGCCCGCCTCTCCTTCCTTCCCCCACCCAAGACCTTCCCCGGGCAGTGACTTCACATCCTTTGACATCAGCACAGCCTTGAAAGGGGGATGGGAGAGCAGGCAGAAAGCAGAAAAACCAGCTTTGAACTCTGCGTGCAAGGCCTCCCGAGCCTCAGGCCCCGTAAGTAATGTGCAGAATGCCCACCGATCGGTGGTGACACCCCGGCGTGCTCAGGGGCAGTCCCATCTACGTGGAGGGGGTACTGCTGGATAGACTTCCTGCTTTTCCTATCCAAAGCACAATAGCCATTTATTAACTACCCACGGAAGGTTCCGGTCAGTAGAACACACAATAACTCACCTCGAATGTGGAGAAGGGCCACGGGCTGGAAAGGCCCGTTGGAGCTGGCCGCATCCACCACCATCCCGCTGCCCGCCTTATTACATGTCAACATCTAGGCTCCAGCGGGAAGGGCGCTGTACTCCTTAAGGCAAGAAACCAGCCTCCATTTTAGTTTAAAAAAAAAAAAAGACAAACTGAAGCTCTCTGCAGCTGGAGGGAACTGGCTGCTTCGTGACGTCAGTGGGCATGGAGCTCGCTGATTGGCTGGAAGCTGCAACTTAAAATGACACTGGAAAAAAAAAAGCCTGCAAACGGAAAGAGCGTTCTGTTGGCTGTCAGTGTGTGTGCAGTAAAAGCCTGGGCATTTTCCGGCTTTCTACAATCTTTTTTTCTCACTAACTTTTAGGCAAGGATCTCAGTTCTCAGGGGATGGCACCAGAGGCCACAAGCCCGATCAGATAGTNAGAGCAACCAGAAAAAGGAAGCATATGTATGCATGTTCTCCATGATTCTACCGCTTCCTAAACTGGTTCCCCAAGTTCAGTGCACCTTATACCCACCTGCATTGTACCCTCTACCTTCCAGCTGTTATTTCATTCATTTAATAGTATTTTTTTTTTCATACTAGGGGTTGAACCTAGGACCTGGTGTTCGCTAGAAAAACCTTCTGTTACTAAGGTCTACCCTGGTCTGAGGACTCACTTGAGGAGCATTCTGGTAGCATTCTAGCAACCCAGTTTTTAAAAAAAGTAATGGCTATTTAAATATTATAAAACTCTAATGCATTAGNGCCCAGCCTCCTTCTTACTACCAATAGGGACGGCAGGTGAGGAATTTATAATCAGGACACAAGACTTCTTCCTGAGACATAGTTTTCACTCCCAGTCCCAGAAAAATGAGGGTTAAAAATCTATGGAAGAGCTGCTTAATAGTCAATAGCCAGGAAATGCTACAGATGGCTATGAGACTTTTTAAAAGGCATGGAACGGGGGAAAAGGGGCATAAGATAAAATGCTATGTCCAGTTTGGTTGGTTGGTTGGTTGGTTATTTATTTATTTGTTTGTTTGTTTGTTTATTTGTGTGTGTGCTTGCGTGCGTGCATGTGTGTGTGTTTTCTGCATGAGTGCCTATCTGTCTCCACAGCTCAGGACAAAATGCAGGGAAACAGTTCTCTCCTTCCACCCACCGTATAGGTCCCAGGGATCACACCGGGGTCGTCAGACTTGGTGGCAAGTGCCTTTACCTGCTGAGCCATCTGGCCAGCTCTATTTCTGTAGCTTAAAAATGTTAATATATTATATTCTTTAAGTTCTGCTTTCTTTAAATTCAAAATTAAGGTTTTTTTCATTTATTTTTGTTATGTTACTATTCATATCTTNAAAAAAAAGAAGCTAATTTAAAAAATTACTCTCAAGAGAAAGACCACTCCTGAACTGGAACACTGTCAGATGTTGGCAAGATAATTTCCCTACAGAAAGGAATGCTACTACTAGGTCCAAAAGGAGGCAATGAAAATATGAGGAAACTCTCTGGCAGAACGGAAAGATTCCTCACCTCATAGAAAAAAGAAACATTACTATAATTATGCTGTGCCATTTTATAATCTGCTCAATTCAAGAATAAGATAAATAAAGCCCTTTAACTTCTAAACACACCTGACAAGCTGGTCAGTTACTTCTATAGGTCTGTCTAACCTAATATACTGCAGTGAATGAAGGAACAAATATTCAGGGTGATTATCAGACCCTCCCTCACCAATGAGAATGTAGATTTTTACCTTTTCAGTAACCGTTAAGGTAATTCAACAGGAAAAAAAAGTAAGCCTATTTGTATTCCTATCCTCTTTCCCTCAGAGCCAAAGATGCTGAGGGATTCTACGGCTTGGCAGAGGTGATGATCCTGCAGGGCTGGGATGGACCTGGGCTTCAGGCACCCCAGATCTGCCATGAATTACACCTCAGCCCTAGCATATTATCTCTAACACCCTGGAACACGGAAGCCACCCAATGGTGTTCTCTGCACTTGCACATACAGGCTACACAAGGGATTCTGCCTACTGACCCCACCCCTATAACCTCCCCAACCCCACTTTGTCTCTCAAGAGAGGATATCCCCCTTCTTCAATCAGGCAGTGTTGAGGGCAAGGCTCACTTCCCTCACCATCACCCAGATGGACTGACAGAACAATGGGGTCCACGGGGCAGGAGTAAGGGTCCACAAGCAAACACTTCTTGTACTCTGCCTGCCAATAAATAAGTTACTATTTCATAGGAAGTGAGATGGGGGATGTGCACACCCTATGGCTGTGCTGATGAACTGGAATACAGAAATTCAGGGGAGAAGATGCTTAGAAGCTTTATATAACAGATTCAAAGGCAAAGAAAGTGAAGACACTTTTTGATGTATTTTTCCTAATGATCTTAGATCAAAGGATTTCAAACTTTATTAGTGATTTCTTCCATACTCTTTGAAACCTTATGCATATAAAGTAGTTCTTTAAAGAACTAAGACTATAATCTGAAAATCACTGATAAAACATACTGCAGCTGGGCATGAGGAGGGCACACCATACTCCGAGCACTCAGCAGGGGCAAGAGTTCATGACATACTACACTACACAGTGGAACTCCATAAAAGACAAGAAAAAAAGAAGGACCCCCCCCCAAAAAAAACCCTAAACCTCTAAAAATATAAACAAAGAGGAGAAAGGAAAAGAATCCCTAACAGACAGAAGACGTGCTCATGAACTGGAAGCACAGGTAACTGTGAAGTTGCTCGGTGAGTGCTGACTAAACACCTTCTATTCTTTTCCACCCAAAAACCAGGGGGTCTTTTTATTTTTCAAGATAAATGACAAGATCATTCTAAAATTCACCTGGACAGAATAACAGACAAGAATGAGGACAATTCTGAAGAGAGACACTAGTGCCACCAACCATAAAGTCAATAGATTATGACAGTGTGACCAGGCATACATGAGAGGAAGCAGGGGGACAGAAGCAGTGACCCAACCCAACAGACACGCTTGCACGACACAGACTAAACATGTCAGTGGACTGGAGAAGAAGGGAGACCACTGCTGAAGTATATGCAGGAAAAGTCAATTGACGTCTTTCCTCACACCAAAATAAATCTCGTATGAGTTAGATAAGCAAACACAAAACAAATCACTACTCCGACCCCCACAGCTTTTGGACAGGAAGAACGAACTCTACAGTTAGAAAAGGACACTTACAAACACCTGATGATACTGCTCAAACCTGAAGCTAGTTATTTTGTATGCTTCACAAGAATTAATTTTAAAAAACCGAAATAACCCCAAACCAGCACATTTCCCCCAAAACAAAGAAAATATAACTACAGATTAATGAAATCTATTAGAAAAACATTAAGCCCTTAGGATTTAAATTATCTAGTTCATGTAAAAAGAATGGTCGGTAACTGCATCAGAATGTATTTTTTATCTATTAAGTCATCAATGATTTTTTACATGCATTTACTTTGTATTTACTTAGTGCACACATGTCAGGGCACACATGTGGAGGGCAGAGGACAGCTCAGAGTCAGTTCTCTCTTCCCACCATGTGGTCCATGGAAGTCGGGCTTGGCAGTGGCATCTCACCCACCCAACTCTACTGGTACAAATGATAGTAACTGCATATGACCGAGTTTGACAACAGAGCTATAAACTGTGCTCACTGTCTTAGAAAATAAAATTCAANTTAGGTACCAAGAGGCTTTTCTTAGTAATTTTACTTTAAGAACCCATTCTAGAAATACAATAACCATGAATGAAACAGTNCATTCAGAATGCANTTAAAAATNATGTTGAAATATGACACACAACATGAAATTTATTATCTCAACTGTTTAAAAATGTATTACATTTATCGGTGTGCGTGTCCACACATGTCATGGCATGCATCAGAAGACCCCTTGCAGGAACCAGATTTTTCCTTCTACCATGTGGGTCTCCCCAGGAGAGATTTCGGATCATCAGTCTTGGCAGCAAATACCTTTACCTGTTGAGCCCCATCTTAACCATTTTCAAGTTTTTCAAGTGTACAGTTCAGCATTCTAGATTCTCTTGGATGTGTATCCTGATGTAGAATTGCAGTAAGACCACTCTAAAGTTTACAATGTGCCTCCATACTGTTTTTACAGGGCTTGTACCATTTGATGTATAATACACAACACACAAGGGTCCAGTTCTCTACATTGTCAGCAACACTGTCTTCTGTGTGTGGTCTCAGTATAATTTTCACTTGCATCATTAATGATTAGTGATGCTGAGCTTGTATCCATGGGCCTATGGGTCATTTGTGTATATTCTTTTGAGAAATGTCAACTTAAGCCTTTTATATATTTAAATGAAGTTGTTTTGTTGTAGTTCATGTGTAGGAGTTCTTCACATGGTCTAGATACTAATCTGTTACCAGGTAAGTGGTCTGCAAATATTTCCTTCTATTCTACAGGTTGCCCATTCTGCTGATTGTGTGCCCTTGCATGCACTGACATAGTCCAATTTACCTAGTATTTCAGTTATTATCCATACTTTTTAACATTGTGTCCAAAAAATTCATCACTAAATCTAATATCATGATTTAATATCATAATATTAATATAATTTAATATCATAATATCCCAATTCCTTCATTTTTATACTTTTGGTTCACAGCATTTGGGATTTTGAACCATTTTGAGTTAATTCCTGTATGTATGTGAGCTAAGGATCCAACCTCAGTCTTTTGCCTGTGGACTTTCAGTTTCCAGTACTCTCCCCTTTGAACTGGATTTACTCCTGGCTTTCCATTCTAGTCTACTGGCCTTGGGTGTCCTTATGGAAACCCACAATGTAACGTTACTGTTTTACAATAAGACGCGTAAGTCCTCCAGCCCTTCTTTTTGAAGATTTGAGATCTCTTGGTCTTCCCAGCAGATTTTAAGATGAAATTTTCTATTCCTGGATAAAACATCATTCATATTTTGTTAGGCATTGCCTACATCTGTAGGTCACTAGGATAGCATTGACCCTTTAACCACCCTAGTCTTCTAAGCTAAGAGCACAGGCTGCCATTCCCTCAGTGTTGCCTTCTATCTGTTATGAGTGTTTTGGAGTTTTCAGTGTAGTAGTAGTTTCTCAACTCTTTAATAAGCATAATCCTAAGAAGTTTATTTTTATTTATTTTTTTCTGGTTTTTTGAGAAAGGGTTTCTCTGTGTAACAGTCCTAGCTGTCCTGGAACTTACTTTGTAGACCAGGTTGGCCTTGAACTCACAGAGATCTGCCTGCTTCTGCCACCCATATGCTGGGATTAAAGGTATGAGCCACCAGCACCCAGCAAGAAGTTTATTCTTTGAGACTCTGACATTTTATTTATGATTCTAAAATACTGTAAATTACCTTAATGTCAAAGGGACTGCCATAGGTTGTGAAAGTTTACACAGACATTCAAAATATATACATATAAAAATTAGGAATGAGTGGGAAAGACAATACAACAATTTCTCAGTGTCAGAGGTCACTAATGGGTGACATGGTTACACACAGCTGCTCTTTTAGAGATTTCACTGTTCTTCAGTACTGCTAAAGCAGTTATATCATCTGTTCCAAAGGGGCCGGAGAAAGGACACACGGGAAGAGGGAACCTTCAGTGGCCCAGGAGGCTTCTTTCTTGGCTGGGAATGGAGCAACATGTGTCCCAACCTATCACAAAGAGGCCNAAACTCATAATGACTCTGCTGAGTTCAAACACAAAGTGCAGGACCCAGACAGGATGCCACTAAGCCCAGTCCTAACAAGGCCCAATGCAGGCGGCTGCAGCCATCACTCCTCTCAGAACACAACTGCACACAGCAAAGACCCATTGGCCATCAAATGGGGACAGAGTAGAGCTACTTACAGGACCTACATGGAGACTAAGCCTGGGGTGACCACTGGGCTTGACCAACTTGGGGGTATGGCTCTCTTTCCCAGGCTAGTGTCTGGAGGATGCTCTGTCAGTGTACTGCAAGAACATGTCAGACAGACAATAGCCCCACCTCTGGTTAGAGTGCCCCTGGCTAAGATTGGTTTTACATCTCTTCCTGGCGGTGCCAAACTAAGACAGACATGCTTCTGAATCATATCAAGCAGCACTGCCCATCGCCATGAAGCAGACCCCTATACTGCTGGCAGATGCAGGGATGTGTGCCTTCCAGTCACCTTGTGTGTCCAGTGCTAGAATCTTCTACACTGCTTCTCAATATTTTTCCAGGCCTCCTAGGCTGGGGCTGCACTGAGAAGGGCTGGAACTAAGATGGTGGCTGTCAGCTCAGCACAGCAAGTCTCCTACAGGAAAAGTGGCCANTGGAGCTGTATAGAGCTTTCCATGCAGACTCTGGGTATAGAATCTCTGCACTGCATAAAAGACCTGAAAAGACCTTAGCCTGTACTCTTTGGTTCTTCTGTCACTGTTTTATTCTCTGTTTAAAAAAACAAAACCAAACAAAAAAAAACCTGCCTGTAAATACATCCTACTGATTTTATTTTTAGGTAGTATTTNTAAACAAAATTTTCAAATCTTGATTTCTAAATTTAGCCAAAGGTTTTCTTTTTCTTTCTCCATCACTTCAATCTGGCATTTTAACCTAGAAGTCTGTGGCACTGTAATGGCAGTGTGCTGGCATCAGGCTGGCCAGTGCCACTTTTTTTAAAACTCCTGAGACCTGGGTGAGGCCAGCTGTTGTGGGGCTTGTTGGGTAAGAAATCTAACCTAAAAACTCTGGCTTCACTTGGAGTTCAAAATAGACTTCCCTTAGACAGGTTAAAGCTCCCTAGTATGCAGCTCTGCCAAGATTGCCAGGGAAGTCCCTTGCCAGCATCAAGGACAAAGGGACAGGCTCTGGTGGCCCTGTTGATTTGAGCAAGTCTCCAGTGACTGAACAGGGCCAGTAGAGCTTATCTCCAGGGAGGTAAGGAAAGCTTGCCTACTCCAGCTCCTGCACACAGACCCCAACTTACTTTAAACCCTTGTAGCTGGGCTGGGCCACCTCTCAGGCCAGACAGAGCAGGAGAATACAGGAAACCCATGGACTATATAGGAAGTATCCAAGCACCTCAGTGTTTCCACACCGATTGTTTTGTGTAGTCTGCCTCCACCTTGCCAGCCCTACAGCAGGTCAGCTGAGCAACTGATCTCATTTTCAAGAAGGATCCCAAGGCAGAGCAAGAAGGAAGCCGTGAAACTGACAATGCCTGGGCATCCCAAGC
The DNA here is from genome assembly GCA_001675575.1 of Neotoma lepida. Lineage (NCBI taxonomy): Eukaryota > Metazoa > Chordata > Mammalia > Rodentia > Cricetidae > Neotoma > Neotoma lepida. Next base: position 2,468,437 of record LZPO01089558.1, read on the forward strand.
ATCCTGAGAGTTGACAACAAGCAGTCTTCATGAATGNTGAAGGGATGGGAAAGGACCAGACAGAGCTACAAGAGCTCTTCCCTCCAGCAAATGCACCATGAGTTTCCTGGATCTGTAACAGACAGGTTCCTCCCTCATGGACACTGGGGACAATGGCCAGCGTGTGGTGAAGGGTAGCATGTTTGAGCACTTTCTACCTTAGCTGTCCAGAGAGGGAAGTGCCCAGAACATGCAATGCAATATCATTTAGCATTAGGAAGGAGTGAAGTTCTGGTGAACCTTGAGTGCTCTTGCTAAGTGAATGGAGCCAGATGGAGGACAAATACCGGAGGACTCTACTTATATGAGACCCTCACAGTCATCAAACTCCAGAGACAAGAGCAGAGTGGAGACTGGCCAGAGCTGCAGGAGGAATGAGGACTCTGTTGCAGGGCAAAGCTTCTGCAAGGGCTATGAGAGTCTAGGAAGACAGTATGGATGGGCCTGGAGAGCTGGGGATGCACTGAATGCTGCTGAACTGCACCTGTGCTGTGTGGGTCACATGATGAGCATGCTATGTACACTTTGGCACAATTTTAAGATGAAGGTAAGGTCTGAGCCACGGAAGATCAGGAGACACTGGGCAGTAGGAGCTGTGGGCCATGGTCTACCTCTAGGGGAGGCAGGTTGCCCTGGGAGCCAGGTCTTTAGCTGGAAGGAGTAGACAGAGGAATAGTGAGGGTGTGCATACACACATGCACATGCTCACACGCACGCACGTGCAGTGTGATAAAGATCTGAATTCAGAAGGCTTAAGTTAAACACATGAAATGTGAGGTGGTGTGGGTGGTTAGAAACCTGGGCTGCCACCTGGAGAGGCTGAGTAGCTCAAAGGAGAGGTGTGGGGAGAGCGCAGCCTGCAGGATGGGGGGGGGGGTGACTGCAGGTTCAGCTGTCTGACAGGCTGCTGTCTATTACTTACGGCATGGTCAGGGGTCACCTGTGGTCACTTTTCTGCACATTCCTTCCTATGCTCTAACTCCAGATAGTTAAGAATTCACTGTGCTCTGTCACCTGCCCATGACAGCATACAGGTAATCAAGACACAGCATCAAAGCAGTGAGAAAAGAAAGAACTGGGGCAGAAGAGAAGACTCATTAGTGTAGGGCTCCCTGCCTGGCACAAGAGCAAGCACCCTGCTAACATGCTTACAGTCCATTTTTATTATTCTTCAACAAACAGGCAAGAAGCCAAACCTCCTGTAAACATCAGCAGAATACACTTTTAAGCAGTAAGAACATGCACTTCTGTGGAAAANTTTCAACTCTATTAGAACGTGAATGCTGTGAATGAAGGTGGAGCACTGTGCTTTCACAGAGGGCAAGATTTACCTGCCATTCAAAAGCCAGTCTAAGGAACTCTCCTGGCCATGGGAGGACTTTTTTCACAAAGATCCAATACTCAGCGCTCACCTGCACGGTTTCCAGCTCACTGAAGGCCCACGCTGGCCTCCTCGTGGCTTTGTTTTCATTCTTGTTGTTATTGTTTTGAGACAGGGTCTCACTGTGTAGCTCAGGTTGGCCTCAAATTCATAGAAATGAGNCTGCCTGCCTCTCCCTCCTGACTTCTGGGACTAAAAGGTATGTACACCACCATACCCAGCTGACTTTTTTGTTTTTAAAACACAGAAAACAGACTCAAGAAACAAGTCATGATTAACCGACTGCTCTCATAAGTCACTTAAAATAACAAAAAAACAAACTTGTGTCTCATTTAACATTTAGCACTTCTACCTTCCAGACCCAAAAGTGCCAAATGAAGGGATTGACTCAGACTAATCTTTCAATGAGTAAGCAGGTCTGAAGGCTGTAGTCAACCTCTTAGATTAAAATGCGAACTACTCTGTCACATAGCAAATGACTGAAGCTTGTGTACAATCCAATAGTGAAAAAGCACAGTGGGACAGGCATCTCACACACACTCTGGAAGTTATGTGGACAAAGTCTGTAATGGGTTTTTGGTCATCTTCTGACCCATTACTTTCCTTTGAATTCAGCTAAAGGAATGATTCAAAGACATAAACAATGACAACAAAGCTTTACAAACAAGTTTATAGACAGATTTGTTTGTGATGCTCAAAAAGCTCCAGAACCCACAGAGTGGAATAATAAGTGAGGCTGGGAACTGCTGGGAATGAGGCAAGCATGGCCACATTCACCACTACTGTGGAGCATCATACTACAACTGTGAGAAGACACAGGGAGGTGCAAGCATCAAACAGAGAGGTAGGGTTTCCTCACCTGCATCAGATGATTTAACTAGACACCCGACACTCAAAACAACTTCAAAAGACACTGTACAGAGTAAGGAAAGTCAGGAGAGGAGTGTGATATGAAAGCAAGAATCAGAAAGCAATAGCTTTTGTAGCAGCAACAACTGTCTCTAAGACATGGAAGAGAAGACCTGGCTTACATCAGCGGCAGCAGCCAACGACCTGAGCCATTAATACAGGAGAAATGTGTCCAATCTCATCAGGGGAACCAGAAACCATCCCTGAAGGAGATGAAAATGGTCTCAGAAAGCAGAAAGGCACGCATACTCCCAAATAAGAGAATCTAAGTATCCTACAAAGCCAACCCTCTCTTGGATACTTCCTCCTACCATGTGGTGCTGAGAATGGAACCCAGGGTCTTGCACATGGTAGGCAAGCACCTCACCACTGAGCTGTACCCCTAACCCCATTCACTAGATATTTAAAATGTGTTAGTGGGACCCCAATTCAAATGTCACCAGTTCTTTCCACAATAAGATGAACCAATTCAAAGTTCTAGTCTATAATAATGCCAGTATATTGATGTTGCAATTGTTTTAGTAGAGCACACAGCCACATTTACATTGAGAATGTGAGGAATCAAGATTTTCCATTAATAAGAGATAAAAACTGAAAATCCTATAGAATAAAACATAGTGTAAAATTTAAATACAAAATATTAAATGACTGCACTATTTAAGTTAAAAGTACTGTGTCCCGTAACAATAAGCACTGGTCCCCAACCACGCACCCAGATTCTGCTCTTCAATAGTGCTCTCCACTGAAAGGAACCAAGACTNTGAAAAATGGCTATGGCCACACCTGGAACAAGAAGGTATATAATGAGCCTGGGAGGCATCTCACCATGACAGAAATTGAGGCATCAAAAATAAGTAAGGGGCTGGGGATGGTCACTGGGTAGAGTGTCTGTGGGGATGGTCAGTGGGAGAGTGTCTGTGGGGATGGTCAGTGGGAGAGTGTCTGTGGGGATGGTCACTGGGTAGAGTGTCTGTGGGGAAGCTCAGTGGGTAGAGTGTCTGTGGGGAAGCTCAGTGGGTAGAGTGTCTGTGGGGATGGTCAGTGGGTAGAGTGTCTGTGGGGATGGTCACTGGGTAGAGTGTC
>LZPO01089558.1:2471878-2501834 GCA_001675575.1 Neotoma lepida
AGAGTGTCTGTGGGGAAGCTCAGTGGGTAGAGTGTCTGTGGGGAAGCTCAGTGGGTAAAGTGTGGGGGCTCTACAGAGAGATGGGAGACAGAGGCAGGAAACCCTGCCAGCTAGCTTATTGTATCATCAAACAAAAGACCCTGCTTCAAGTAAGGTGGAAGATGAAGGCTGATACCTGAGGTTGTCCTATGACCTCCATACATGTGTCATGGTGCATACCAATGCTTCACACATAAATGTACAAACACATCTCTGACACACTCACACAAGCACACACACACACACATGCACATACACACACACGCACACACACGCACACGCACACAGAGATAAAAGTAAGTGAAGACATGTCCAAAACTACACAGGATGGGCTGGAGAGACGGCATAGCAGTTAAGAGCACTTGCTGCTCTTGCAGAGGATCTGGGTTTGATCCCTGGTACTGACATGGTGGCTCACAAATCACCTGTAACTCTAGTTTCAGGGGATCTGAGGCCTTCTTCTGACNTCCACAGCCATCAGTTACAGACATGGTGTCTGTGCACCAATTCATGAAGCAAATCATTCATATACATAAAATAAGTGACAGTAAACAAAAGAAAAATTTCAAGAGGCTACCAAGGGTTGAAACCACACATTTTAACATTAGAAAGAAAGCAGAAATCAAAGATAATAAAATAGCCACACTGATACTCATAAAAAGATCAGAGGGAAATTGGTAAGCCAAAGACAGGATGATGCTTTTCCTAGTTTTCTTACACCCAGTTGGTAAGAAAAAGAATCTCTGTCAGCTGGCTCCACTATGGACTCTGAGGGGATTAGCAAGGCCTGAAGCATTTGGCTGATGCAGGATTCATGCATAGGACACCAGGTGCACCTCACAAATTATTCCTACCGCTTTCTGCACTGCACAGGGGGATATGACTGCATAACAGAGAGCGATCTGCTGGCACCCTCGCTTGGCGGGAAGCCTGTCCTCACTTCGGCTCGGCCACCACAGATCATGTACCTCTCACAATGAGGACGCCACCACCCGAGCTACACGGCGTCACTTGTGATGTGCTCCTGACAACAGAGGCTGAACTTAGAGCAACTACAGGGGTGAGTGGGGCACTGGGTGGAGCAGCTGGCTGGGCTGATGATTTAGTAGTCAAGGGTCATGGTTTAAGGAACTCCCAGACTCCAAGTATTTGGCAAAAGGTTTCTGGCTAAAGAAAAAAAAAAAAAAACGAAAAAACAAACAAACAAACCTAAACCAAATCCTGCTGAAGGGCTTTCATTCTAGGCTTCAACTTATTTAAAATATTTGAGTATGGTGATTAGCACATCATAAAAAATAAGGAGACACACAGAAATAATACATTCTGAGCAAGATACCACCACCGCCAGTTTTGGTCTTTCCTGACACAGTCTGGAAAACACCAGTGTTTGCTCTATTTAAAGAAATGACAAGTTTAACAGTACATGCAAGAGGATAGCAAAATATTTTAAAATTATAAGACATTTCTTTTGGATGTGTGTGTGGTGTAAGCATATGTACCTGTGTGTGTGTGCATGCATGTACAATATGTGCACATGTGTACCTGTATTCGCAGTGCACGAATGCATGTACATGTCACACATCTGCATGTGTGTATGTGTGTGGTGTATGCACGNGCATGTGCATGTGCTCCTATATTGCTCTCTGCTTTATTTCCTCAACACAGGGAATCTCTTTGAACCCAGAACNTTCTGTTTTTCACCGAGGTAGAGGCCAGCTGCCCCAGTGACTCTGTCTCATCCTTGACTGCTCCCAACCCGACTCTGGAGGCCGATCTTATAGGAAGGCACAACCACACCCAGCATTTTACACGGCANTGGAGATACAAACTTGGGTCCTCATACTGTATACCATGCATTCTTACCTACCAAGCCATCTCCCCGGCCCACAAGGCAAATTAAAAATAAAACAATCAANTAGAAACTCCAGAAATGAAAAAATATATATATATGAAATTAAAAGGTCACCAGAAGGATTGCAGATAGAGACAAACCAGGAGAGCATGAATGAGACAACAGAGAACAAATATTCAGAAACTTATCACAAAGAACGATTCTGTGCCTGCTGATGAGAACAATGAGAATTATGGGTGCATTTATGTTTAATTTTTATAACAGTGATGACTGTATTTTATGATAAAATAAAGGACTCACATCCAAACACAAAAGAATTTACATTTCAATAAGATCAAGTTAAAGACATCTAGAATGGCTGGACGTGGGGGGTTGGGTGGCACATGCCTTTAATCCCAGCATTTGGGAGGCTGAGGCAGGCAGATCTCTGTGAATCTGAGGTCAGTCTAGTCTGCACAGTAAACTCCAGGCCAGCCAGGGCTATGTCGTGGGACCCTGTCTCAAAAGGACAGCTTTGCTGGGTCTCGGATTCTTGTACGCACAACACATGGTCTTTACATCTGGCTTTTCACTTGGTGTAATGTTTGTGAGGCTCATCTGTGTTGAGTGGTTGGTTTCTTTTTAATGCTGAATAATATTTCTTAGTAATACCAGGTTTTCTTTTTCCATTCAGCAATAGACATATTGAATCTTTCTGTGACCACTCATGTAAGTCTGCATGAATATATATTTTAACTTCTTCTACGTAGATAGAGTGGATTACAGATTTGCATGGTAAGTTTCTGTTTAGCTTTAGAAGAAATGGCGAGAGTGCTTTCCAGAAAGGACATGCCACTTTATATTCACACAGACAGTGATTGGGATGTCCACATTTTTACCAGTGTTGGGATTAAAGGCCCAACAGCGCCGTTCTTCGAAATGAAGAATCGATGTCTCTAAGAGAAGCAAAAGAATGAGGGAATGGTCATCATTAGACACCCCATTTCAGGAACTCCTACATTTGGGAACATTAGGATAGCCATGACTGTGAAGAAAAATGCCTAAATTGCCAGGCAGTGGTGGTCCACGCCTTCACTCCCAGTGCTAGGGAGGCAGAGGCAGGTGGATCCCTGTGAGTTCAAGGCCAGCCTGGTCTACAGAGCAAGTTCTAGGACAGCCAGGGCTACACAGAGAAACCCTGTCTTGAAAAACAAAACAAAAACAAAAAATGTAAATTCATTAGTAGAACAGTTATTAAAGTATCAGTACTAAAAAGAAAAACATCAAAACATAAACAGTAAGAGATATAGAAAAAACAATGTTATACAACCAGCTGATTAACAGAATGACAAAACTGTGCTCCTAATAATAACCCTGAATGAAAATGGATTAAATTCTACAATTATCAAGAGTAGTTTAAAAACACAAGACTCATCTACATGGTATCTACAAGAAACTCACTTGCACAGCTGAAAGCAAACAGACTGAAAGGTCAAGGATCAAAAAGCATATCTACATCAAAAGAACCCAAATCATCAGGAGTTACTATACTTACATCAGATAAAATAGAAATGAGGTAAGAAAAATTCTAAAAAGAGATTTCAAACATCATTATGTAATGGTGGGGGGTAACTTGAGTAAAAGTACATAACAATTAGACATGTCTGTGTGCTCTAAAGCAGAATACACAAAGATATACTGTGGCTTACTAGATCTGTAGGGACAGGATATATTCATAGTACAGTAACACTGTATTATGGAGGACTTTTAACAACNCAATTTCAGCCATGAACAAATGAACAAAACAAAAATAAGCCACGAACAAACTTTTCTTTTTTTTTTTTCTTTTGGTTTTTCAAGACAGGGTTTCTTTGTGTAGTTTTGGATGTCCTGGAACTCACTATGCAGACCAGACTGGCCTTGAACTCACAGGCATTCACCTGCCTCTGCCTCCTGAGAGCTAGGATTAAAGGCATGTGCCACCACTACTACCAGGCTAAAGTTTTCTTTAAAAAACTTAAAATGGGGGCTAGTGAGATGGCTCAGAGTTAAGAACACTTGTTGGTCTTGCAGAAGAGCCAGGTTTAGTTCCAAGTACCCATATGGCAGCTCACAACCACCTGTAACACCTGTTCCAGGGGATCCAACACCCTCTTCTGGCCTCCCCAGGCAATGTACACATACGATAGACCTAGATATATGCAGGTAAATGCTCATCCACACAAAATAAATACATTAAAAAATGAAAATGGAAACACATATGTCAAAATCTGCAAGACAGAACAATAGAGAGGCAAGAATGTTTGACATACAAACCAGTAAACATATCACATTAACAGAATGATGGACAAAAGGATGTATGCTCATCTTGACATCAGATACAGAAAGAACACATGATTCTGTGTGATGGTACATGTCTCTAATCCCAGCACTCAGGAGGCAGAAGCAGGTGGATCTCTGTGTTTGAGACCAGTCTGGTCTACATACTTTTAATTAATAATTTAGTTAGTGAGTTCAGGACAACCAGGGTTACACAGCGAGATCCTACTTCAGGAAAACAAAAACAAAAACAAAAGTCAAGAACAGAAGGACCATGGATTATCCAGTCTGCACTACACAGCACATTTCAGATCATCCTGGGCTACACAGTGAGACCTTGCCTCAAAACAAGAAGAGAGACAGAGACAGAAAAAAGAGAGAAGAGGAGGGGAGAGTGAGAATGCATCAGAGAATGAGAAACTCTCAACAAGAAGGGACACAGTCACAACAAAGGCTGTGTATACTGAATGGGGAGAAGCCGAAAGCATTGCCTCTAAGATCTGGAGCAAGACAAGGATGTCCACTTTGGTGCTCTTATTCAGTACAGTAATAGAAGTCCTAGACAGAACTATTAAATACGAGAAAGAAATGAAGGGTGACCAAACTGGGAGATGTGGCAGATAACATGACCTTGACATGACCTTACTATATAGAAAGCTTTAGCCTTTGGGTTGTTTTTTGTTTCATTTTTGCTTTTGTTTTTGTTTTCTTCTTCAAGACAGGGTTTCTCTGTGTAGCCCTGGCCGTTCTGAACTCACTCAGAGATCCACCTGCCTCTGCTCGGAGTGCTGGGATTAAAGGTGTGCGCCACCACTGCCCTGCTGAAAGCTTTAACTTTTTAAACAAGATTATTTTTATTTTTATGTATGTGGGTATTTTGCCTGCTTGTGTGTCTGTGCACTAGATGCATGCCTGGTGCCTGTGAAGCCAGAAGAGGGCACTGGATCCCGCGGTGGTCTGAATGAAAATGTCCACCACAGGCTCATAGGGAGTGCTGCTATTTGAAAGGACTAGGAGGCGTGGCCTTGTTGGAGGAAGGGTGTCACTGGGGGTGGGCTCTGAGGTTTCAAAAGCACAAGCCAGGCCCAATCTCATTTCTCTCTTCCTGCCTACGGATCTAGATGTAGAACTCTNGGCTCCTTCTCCAGCACCGTGTCTGCCTGAGTGCTGCCATGCTTCCCACCATGCGATAATGGACTAAACCTCTGAAACTGTAAGATAGCCCCAGTTAAATGCTTTCCTTTATAAGAGTTGCCATGGTCATGGTGTCTCTTCACAGCACTAGATCAATGACTAAGACAGATNCCCTGAAACTGGTGTGAGCTGCTATGTGAGAGCTGGGGTTGAACCTGGGTCCTTTAGAAGAGCAGTCAGTGTTTTTTACTGGCACTTCCTGAGCCATCTCTTCAGTCCCTATATCGGAAAATTTAAAGGTTCCACTAGTAAATAAATACCTACTAAAACTGATGAAAGAAAAAAAACTGATATAAAAATTTAGTAATGTTGCCAAACACAAAATCAACATTAAAAAAATGAGGGTAAGTCAGGCCTGGCACTACAAACCATAATCCCAGCTACGCAGGAGGCTAAGGCAGGACGCTAAAGATCAGAGCCTCTTTGGAGTACAAGGTAAGTTTAAGGATAGCCTGGCCAAATTAGTGAGTTTATGTGGCAAAATAATCAAGTAACAAGAAGGCTGGGGATATAGCTCAGTGGTAGAGCACTTTCCTGCAATGCACAATGTCCTTGGTTCAATCAGTGGTACAGTAAAAAGAAAGCCAGTGTAAGCTGGGCGTGATGGCACGTGCTACTCAGGAAGCATCACTTGGGCTCACAAGTTCAAACCTGGGGATACATTGAGACTACCTCAAAAACAAAAGCAAGCAATCAAACAAAAATTCTAGGACCATTTCTATGTGTTGACAGCAAATCTGAGGAAAAATAAAGAAAACCCATAACAGATATAAACAGTAAAGGACTTAGAACTAAAATAAAATGGGGCAGAGACAGAACTGCAATGAAGTTAAAAAGCACTGATGAAACAAACTGGAGGGGACACCCCCTCCATGTCGANGGATTGACTGAATGAACACTCTACAAATGCCTGTACTACCTAAGGCAGCCTGACCAATTCAATATAATTCCTATCAAAATACTAAACAACATTCTTCACAGAAACAGAGATAGAACAACAAGCATAAAATCTGTACGGAACCACAAAATAGCCTTCTAGGGCCAGGATCAATCTGAGGGCCTTCTGTACTCTCGACAAGCACTCCACCACTGAACTGTGCTCTCAGACCCTCCCCAGCAACTGTGAGCAAAAAGAACAAAACTGGAAGACTCAAAGAACCTGATTTCAAATCTATATTAGAAAGCTATAGCACAGCACTGACGTAAAACTGATACACAGACTGATACGACTGAAGTGAAAACCTACAAATCAGTCCCCAGACACAGTCAACTGAAAAATATGCCACGGAGAAAGGACAGTCTGCTAGCTAAATGGTGCCAACAAAATGGACAGCCACATGTAGAAGCATGAAACTAGACTCTTGTCTCTTACAATATATAAAAATTAACTTGAAATGGATCAAAGATCTAAATCTAGATTCTGAAACCAGAAAACTACCAAGAGACGAAGCTGTGTGGGCATGATTCTCTTTAATGATTCCCCAGGAGTACAAGCAATCAAAGAAAAAGCAGACAAATGGAATCACAGCAAAGTAAGAAGCTTGAGAAAGTACAAAGACAACTTGTAGACAGAACTGTTGTGTGCTGTGGGATGTCTTTCTGTACACTGTGAATATGTGTTGCTCTGATTGGTTGATTAATAAAGTTGCATTGGCCTATGGTAGGGCAGGATAAAGTTAGGCGGTGCATTGGAACTGAAGATGAGACGAAGAAGGGTGCAGTCAGAGGGGACGCCAGCCCGCCAACCAAGAAGCAATAAGATGCCAGCAGACGGTAACGCCACGGCCACGTTGGAACATATAGATTAATAGCAATGGGTTAAGTTATAAGAGCTAGCTAGCAAGAAGCCTGACCCATAGGCCATACAGTTTGTAAGTTATATAAGCCTCTGTGTGTTTACTTGGGACCAAGCGGCTGCGGGACACGGGTGGGAGAGATTTGTCCCGACCGCAAGCCAGGCAGGACCAGAGACACTTCTGGCTACAGTGTGTGATATTTTATTTGTGTTCTGACAAAGCTTGCCTGGAGATCAGAGAGCAGAGCTAGCCACTAGTTAACCACAGAGGCCAGGCGGTGGTGGCTCACACTTTGAATCCCAGCACTCGGGAGGTGGAGACAGGAATATAAGGCAGGTAGAGACAGGAGGCCCCCCCATTCAGTCTGAGAATTCGTAGAGACAGGAAGCCCCCCATTCGGTCTGAGGATTTATAGAGGTAAGAAGTTTCTAGTGGCTGCTGCTCTGCTTCTCTGATCTTTCAGCTTTCACTCTCAATATCTGACTCTGGGTTTTTATTGTTAAGATCAATTAAGATCTCACCTTCACAGAATATGTGGACAAACAAGTCATCTTACAGGACAGAATCCAGATGCACATGGAACTTACCTGATACTATCCCCCTCTAGCTACCTGTCTTTCAGATGAGCAAATGATCCAAATCTAGGGAATATGAATCAATCCACATGGAGGTACCATTCTCCCCTAGCCTGTTGTTCAAGGATAAAGGCCAGCAAATGCTGACAAAGATGTAAGAGGGTTGGGAATGCAACATAGCCATTGTGAAGTTCCCTCAACAAACTAAACCACCATATGACCCAGCAAAGCCCATTCCATGATATGCCTAAAGGAGCCATGCACATGCCCACGCTTACTGCAGCACCGTTTCATCAGCCAAGACAGGGTATCTGTTGCGAGATAATCTTTTTGTACACTGTGAAGATGTGTCTCTTGCCAAGGCACCTTCTAGTTGGTTTAATAAAAAGCTGAACAGCCAGTAGTTAGGCAAGAGAGAACAGGTGGGCAGAGATAAGAACTTTGGAAAGGAATGAGAGGTGGGGATTCACCAGTGACAAGTGGAGAAGTGGAGGAAGTTGAACGAAACAGTATGGAGGGGAGGTAATGTGGCAGAATGTAGATTAATATAAACGGGCTAATTTAAGTTATAAGAGCTAGTTGGGAACAAGCCTAAGCTGAGGCCAATAAATTAATAAAAAGTCCCTGTGTTGTTATTCGGGAGCTGGCGGTCCAAAGAAAGTCCAACTATAGGTATCAACTGCAGTATCCATTGAAGAAGAATGGACACAGGCAACATGGCACACACGCCAAATGGAGTCTTTATAGTAATCCATAAAAAATTAAATTCATTTGTGACAACACAAGGGAACTGAAGGACACTATGTCAAATAAAATAAACAGGGATAGAAACACAAAGGCTGTATGTTCTAGTTCTACTGAGAACCAGAATGTGACGTCCAAACAGCTGATCTCACAGAACCTGAAGGAAACAAGTAGTCACTAGAGGATGGAGACGGTAAAGAGGAAGAGATGGATAATAGGTGACAATACAGTTAGATAAGAGCTGAGTTCCCATGTTTTGTAGCTTCGTAGGATGACTAGTTCACAATTTATTATAGATTTCAAAATACCTATAAAGAGGAAATGAGACATACTTAAGGAGATGGAATGCTAATTGCCTTCATTAGGTTGTTACACATTGTATAGGTGCATAAAATTATCACAAAACAAAGCAAANTACTCTTAATCCTTGAGAGGGGCTAAGGCTGACTTATCTCTTTAGAAACTGGCAAGTAAAAAGATCAATCACTTAAAAAAATCCACATGGAGCTGGAGAGGTGGCTTAGTGGTTAAGAGCACAGCTGCTCTTCCAGAGATCCTGAGTCAGACTCCCAGCATCCACACAGTTACTCACAAACACCTCTAAGTACAGCCCCAGGGAATCTGATGCCCTCTCCTGACCTCCTCAGATACTACAAACAGAGAGTACACAGACAACACTCATACATACAAAAGAAGACGGGGGTTGACAAAAAAGACCGTATATGGTTTCCAATATAGAGACAAAAGCAGAGCAGCAGTTGCCTGTAGATGAAGTGGGAGTAGGAGCTGATAGTAACTGGGCACAAAGTCAAGGGAAGATGATGGAACCATTTTAAAATGTGAGTGTGGAATAGCTGTACACCTATACGCATTTATTAAAGAATTAGAACTTCTCCTTATGACAGATGATCCCAGGATAGGGATGTGAACTGTGTCTCAATAAAACTCTTTAAAAAANGGGGGTGGGAGGAGTCTAGCTTGAAGTCAAAATAAAAACCTAAGAGTAGAGCTAAAGTTATTCTCNGAAGAGTATGTGGCTTTATATTGTTATAAAACTAAAAGTAAGAGAACTCAGTATTTGACTTATTAAATAAAAAAGGATAAAAAACAGAATAATTAAAATAAAAGTGGGGGTGAAGGGGGTATTGAACAGAAATAGAAGAAGGGGACACAATTACCACAGAAAGAGAGGAAAAGAGCCACTCAGAAGCCCCACACATCTGTTATCGAGTGACACTTCATGGACCCACCACAAGAGGAAGACTATCACAAAGTTCTTGGCCCAGCTGAGCCTACTTCATGGGCACATGGTCACCACATTTGATTATTTCTGAAATCAATGTATATCAATCCTTGTCCTAAGATGACAGCAGGAGAGAGCCACATGCAAACCCAAGGGCTGCCTTGGGAAAGACCACTAAGTTCTTGTATCAGTACATTTGATAAGAGGATGCTATAGAAAAAGTAACTGGTGTAAGGAGAAAAGGCAGAGACTGAGGTGGAGAACAAGAGGCAGAGGCAGAGCAGTGGGCCAAGGAGGGCCTCGCACAGAGACTCCTCGAAACAGGTAAAGCTTCCAAGATTGAAATCAAACTCCAGCCTATGCTGAGCCCTTCCTGGACTCTGACCTGTGTGTGAAAGAGGCAGGACACAATCTAACACACCCTTATGACAACGAGCACCAGGCACCAGCTGGGTCTTAAAGCAAGGCTCAAGAGTTATTCTGAACCTCTCTCAACGCAGATGCCACAGCTCTCTGATTCAGCCTACTGAGGACAAGGGAAGGAGGAGTTGCACACATTCCCTCACTGTCTCACCATCCAGATGCTGAATCCAAAGAGCAGGGGCCCTTTGCTTGGTGCCATGCCCCTTAGAACAGGCCCTGCGTCCAGAGGTAGTCCACCTACCTGCTAGCAAATGAAGGGAAAGCCTTTACCCTCCCCTCTCCCAGGCACATCTGCAGGGAGCTCTGGGAATACATCTCTAAAGGCCAACTTCCTGCTCTCCACATACTCAGTCAAGATTAATTATAAAAGATGTATCATTACAAATTTCAGGTATGACAGANGTCTGATAGCTACCTCACACAGTGGTCTTGGACCTCCAAAGCTGTAAAGNGCATCAGAGGTTCACATCTTACTATAGTTCCTTGACAAGGTCTTAAGTACCTTAACACTGGGCCCCCCTGGAGGAAAATTTACGAGTTTAATGTTCCTCTGGTGGAAAGAGGCGGCTGTGCCACCGGGAGCAGTTCCAAGTTCCAAGCACTACTCCCTGGTTGCTNTCAGGTAAGGCACCCAGGTGTCCAAAAGAACGTGCAGAGCACTGAGCTGGTTCTCTGCCTGGACTTTTGTGACTGCCTGTAGTAACACCTTCTAAAGGGTGGAGTTCTAAGACACGCTGGAGAATTATGTGAAAGGAACATGGCTGGCTTACTTATAGCTACGAGCTGAAGTTCTCCTACTATCTTAGTGTAGTGTGCTTGTAACACATGCAGCTATTAGACTTTTATCCCCAAAGCTCTGGAATTGAAAATATTAGTTCAGTAAAGTTAAGTGGCATCCAATCCAAGGAAAACGAAAAACAACAAACAAACAAAACTCTGATCCATTAGGAACCAGCAAGGCTCTGAAAGGGCATTCCTCCCCCAATAACAAACTTTCTACTCTGAAAAGACAAATGAGAATTACCTTTTAAAGATGGGAGTTTTTGCAGTTCTCTGTTATTGCTGGCGTTAAACCGTGAAGAATTCTGCCGTTTGTCTTTCTTAACAGGGACGACGGGCTGAGGAACTGGGACTTTTATTTTAGTAGATGTCGAAGACTGGACAGCCACGAGGCTGTTTTTCCTGCTGGGAATCTGCTTTCAAAATAAAAAGAAATCAATATGTAAAATAGATTACATAAAATGACTGCTAATACAGAACAATTGAAATACAGAAAACACACACACACGTGGGGCAGTGTTCTTCTCTCACCCCTGTAACCGGAGCTGCTGGAGGTTGAGGCTTACGTTTCATCCTCAGCGATCCTGGACTGCAAGAGCCACAGACTCCTAATCTATGTCCCCTGCAGACCTCGGATTTCTCTGGTAGTTGTCTGGGGACAGTCTTACTTGATAGCTCAGGCTGGTACTGAATGGACTGTACAGCAAGACTGATCCTTCNGCCTCAGCCTCTTGAGCGCTGAGATTGCAAGTGTAAGCCACCTGCCTGGTTGACTTCTACAATATTACCACAATGCGGTAGGCTAGGCAATGACTGCCACAAAAAAATGGTCACATCTTATAACCTAAGACGTGTGACTATGTCACCTTGCTTGGCAAATGAANTTGGCAGATGTGACTAAGTTCAAAGTCACCAGAGAGGGAAAGCATCCTTGACTATCAGGATGGTCAGTGTCAGCAGAAAGATGCTCAGGAGGGAGGGAGGATGGTGGAACAAGGGAAGGCAATGAGATAATAGAAGCTCAAGTTCAAGAGTCAGACAGGAGACTCACTGTGGCTTGGAGACAGTGGAGGGGCTGTGNGCTGAGAGACATCACTCTGCCATGCCTTCCCTTGAGTCCTGTGTCCAATCTCTGCCCTCCAGAACTATAAGATGTGAGAGCATGTGCTCCTATAACCACTCAATAGAAGCAATGCAGAGAGAACAGAGCTGAACACCTCCTGTGACGGAAGGTTCTCACAAGTTCACTATTGTCTGCTGCATACAGGTGTCTTCCCTGAGCCTAGAATTATTCATCCTGGCTTTTCTTAGCACCTTGGGCTCCCAACTAACAGGCACATCTCTGATGGTATGACAATCATCAGGGCTAGCCAACCTCCTTGTGGACAGCTCCAANATGTCCAGTGAGATATTCCTGCAGAATGGAGAAGACTCTGAGGGAACACAGCAGAACCACTGGAGTCCCTTGTCATCCACACAAGTTCAGTGGATGTCTCACCATAGGGATCCTGAGGAGCTAATGTGGGCTCTGGGACTCCAGTTAGAGGGATCTTTGTGTATGACTGGCTGACGTGTCACATTGCCTGCTACCACCTGGACAATGGTGGAAATGACAGCCACCATCTACAACAGTGAAGGAAAATGTACACAGCATGCCTGTGCACCCTATCTGCCCCAAACAGTGGAGCTTGTGTCTGCACAAATGCACTTTCAAATGGCCATTTGTGGGGCTGAAGAGATGGCTCACTGAGTGATGTGTCTGCTCTGCTACCACGCATGAGGATGTCAGTTCAGATTCCCCAGAACCCGTGTAAAAGCTGTGTGTGGTATCTGTTAACTCCTGTGCTGGTGGAGGAACAGGGGTGGAAATGGGTAGATCTGGATCCCTAAAGCTCACTGGCCAGCTAGCCTATGTGAAATAGTGAGCTATAGGTTCAGTGAAGACCCTGTCTCAAAAAAAAAAAAAAAAGTGGAATGTGATTAGAGAAGACACCCAAAGTCGAAGTCAACCTCTGGCCTCCATACACACACATGCACAGACAAGTACATCCACATGTGCATATGCTGTCTCTTATACACATCTAGATGTGTATAAGAGACAGCACATATACACACTGAAAGGCCCCAAGCTTCAACCTGAAGATATAAAATTCCTTAGCCCCTTCCCATCACCACACAGGGCCATGGAGACCAGCCACACCAACACAAGCTCCAACTTATCTGTTGTTATCCTTGAATGCATGTTTGCTAAGCAGTAATACAGGCCTGCTTTGTTTTTAACAAGCTGCCTAAGAACACTTTGATAGGCTGCTCCAAAATCAGACTGCCCAGAGCAGCAGCAGCACTTCTGACCTGAGAGTCGGGGCTGGGTTCCCTCCCCACAGGCTGTGGCTCTGTGGTCAGAATGTACTTTTGTGGGCTCTGATCTTGACGTCTCTTATAACCTCATCTTGATCCCTAGGGTGCTGGTATGGAAGTGACATGGACCTTTAAAAGGTGGGGCCTAACAGGAAATCCTATATCACTGGGGGCTCTCTCTGCTCCTGGATTGAAATGTGGCAAGTTACACACACTCCAGCCATTGCCACTTGCCCTTCTGTCCTCACCAGAACTGAGCCACCTCCAAAGCTGTGAGCTCAATAAATATTTTCCTTTATAAGTAGCTATTGTGACGAACAACTACTAAAGGAACTCTCATTCTTACCATCCGGCACAAAAAGCATGAGAAGCCCACCTATGGGCTGGTGGGATCAATCAGTGGGTAAAGGCGCCTGCCACAAAGTTTGACAACTCAAGTTTAACCCCTGGAACTCAAATGGTGGAAGGACAGAACCAACTCCCACAGGTTGTTCTCTGTAACATCCCATGTACATGTGTGCACACACATGCACACACATAAATGAATACGGTAACAAAATAAAAAAGAAAGTGCCATCTACAGCTCACCTCTTCCATGGAGCCCTCCTCCCAAGATAAAACTTTTCAGCTTGGCTTTCCTGGGATGCTCCTTCAAAAGCTGGAGAGATGGCTTCNCAGTTAAAAAAAACTTGCTACTCTTACACAGGACATGGGTTTGGTTCCCAGTACCCACATTCGGAAGCTCACATAGCCTGGAATTCCAGCTGCAGAGGATCCAATGCCTTTGGCTTCCAAAAGCACCTACACACACACACACACATGCACTCACTCTCTCTCTCTCTCATTCTCTCTCTCTCTCTCTCTCTCTCTCTCTCTCACACACACACACACACACACACACACACTTTACAATAATAATATAATTTAAAGGTCCTAGTACTTACTGCATAGCCTTAGGGACCCTCCCAGAGAGCGGTCCTTCTTTCCACACTAAGCTCCCATGCACGTACTACAGATTGTTACACCCTCCATGTCCCTTCATTGTCTACAATGCCCATTCCAGAACTGTATATACAAGGACCCTGACAAACAACAGGTGAAAAGAAACAGCTCCGAGCCCGCTTCATATTGCATGGACACAAGCTGTGCATCTTACATAACTGAGAATAATATTGGGGGTGATCTGGTTAACCCACAAAACAGAATCAAATCAAATTCAGAGGCAATATCACCCTTGGTGGGAAACAAGTTGAGGTAAGGTTTCCAATGTCTGAAGAAATGAGGTTTCCAACCTCTGCAGACACCAAGCCATCAGCTCCCCTCCCTTGAACCCTGCCAACTTTGCNTCCCTCTCCTTCACCCACAAGGAGGCAGAGAATTTCCAGAGAGAAAATCTGGCCACTGCTCCGTGTTCATCCACTGGGACAGTTTCTTTTAGTTTCATGGTGGTTCCATGTCTCCTTCCAGGCCTGGCCCCACCACCTGTGTCCCCTCCTGAAGCTACTCCAGGCCCTCACCTCTGCCATGCTGTTTACTCCCCATAGTATCTGCACAGCCTTCCCATGGCATGGCATGTTATGTATGACCTGAGCACTCTTGGCCCAGAACATTTTAATTTTACACTCTGTCAACTGTAAGGGGGCACATCTTTCTCCCTGGAGGACAGGGCCTGTCTGGTCACTTTGTCAGTTTTGTGAGGATCTCAGGAGTTGCCANCCAGGAAGGGCTTTTCTGAAGAAAGGAGATCACCTCCATTCCCCACCCTCTGCCATGGCCTTTGCACGGCTTCTGGCCATTCACACAGAGAGGGACAGGTACACAGAAGACTGGAAAGGCACAGGTGCCATCCAGGGCAGTGAGCAGAGCAATAGCCCAGGTGAGAAACTGACCTTATGTGGCAGATAACTACAAATGAGGTGAAACAGTGTGGTGTGGCAGTGATGTGCAGGTCCCTTTCTAAAGGACACTCCGGCTCTGTGGGCTCTGACCCTGGAAAGGCTTTGTCTTGAAGTATAAACAAGAGATTCAGAGACTGGCTTGGGCAGGAAGCAGTAGCTAAGTGTGGAAAACTAAGTGTCAGACACTCAGCAAAATCACTAGGGCTGGAGGACAAGGCAGGTGTGTGGGATGGGGAGTAGAGAAGAGACCCAGGGAGATGCCTCCCTCTGACTGAGGTAGACAGGTGAACTGAGTGGCAAGCAGCCTGTAAAGCAAAGCAGTAAGTTCAATGTGACTGCACTGTCTGAGGTCCTATGTGGTGATGCCAGTATATTCAGATAAACAGGCCAAAGTTACCTCTCCCTGCTTCTTCCAGAAAGAAGAATAAGACTCAGCAGCTAGATTCTTTTTCTTTGTTTGTGATCTTGGCCATTGACTATCCATCCTACTCTGCCCATGAGACAAAAGCTCACTCAACTTTCTCACTGTGTCTGGATGCTCAGGACAATTCTGCTGGACACCCACTAGACACTTGGGAAGTCCACTGGGACTGGTCATGCGATATTGGAAGTCAATAATATCTAAGTGAGTTGCTCAAGACATGGGAATGATCACCTGGCCAAAGAAGACAACAAAGGGGCTGAGCAACAGCGGTGGAGGGGAGTGTGGTCTCACAGAAGGTGTCTTTCACGACAGATGGACAGCTGCAATGGCTAACAGCAGCAGCACAGCAGTCATGCTGGGTGAGGCTGGTCTCCTTTAGCAGCATGGGAGAAGTTAACTCGAACTAAGATGAAGCAGAGGACCAGCAACATCATGGCGATATCTGGCTGGGCACGGGTTGACTGTGCCTGGTGCTGGCAGGACAAGGCCCACATGAAGGAAGCCACAGCTGAGAGAATAGCTGAGCTGGGCCTAGGCTTGGGTCTGCAGAAGGGAGAGAGGATGGACTGAGGCATGGATGCCAACCAGACTATGTGTGTACATGTGGGTAAATAGTGTAAGGTCTGCCAAGAGTCACTTGTAAAAGGAGATGAAGCAAGAATCAGGGCCTAAGGAGACAGGTGAGGTCAAAAGGGTCACCACAGAAAAGACAAAAGCTAGGAGCCTGGAGAAAAGAAGTGGCTCTAGACAAGTATCCTCCTTAGAGGCCAACCCACCTCGCTCACGGTCAGTCTTGGAACAAGTGCTGCCCAAACAGAACTGGCTATGAAGACCCCACCCAGATACCGCATTCTTCTCCCGTAGTTTCCTAACAGTCCCTATGCGGGTACTAAGAATAACACAGCTGTGGCCTTTCCTGGTGGGACCCATAAGTGAGAGAGGTTCAGAGTGTGGGTGAACTCCATGTCCTGCAGACCAGTGTAGCCAGGCTTCCGCCACACTTGGCCACAGATCCCCACGCCAGCACTGCCTTGATCCTCCTTCTCTGCACTCTCCACTAAGCAATTCTGCCTTCTAGCACCTTCCAAAGCGCTCCCTTCCTGCAGCTCTATGATGGACTGTACAAACTGCTGCCACTCAAGTGCCAGAGACAACTCATTATCACGTGACACACAGTTTAAGAAGTGCTTTTTGCGTCCCCCAAAGGGCCAGCCTGAAACTGGTCAAGTTTTCAGTCTAACCACTAGCCCATCAGAGACAAAATGGAAAGAGGACCGAGTTAACAAGCAATAGGGCTGCAATCTGCAACCCAGACTGTCGGAGGGCAGTGGGGAGCACAGAGGGTGGCCACTGCAGCACAGGACGCAGGCAGGTAAGCTCTGCTCTTGGGGCTGTGCTGTGCACTGTAGGGCATTTACAGCACCCTGGCTCTGACCCCTGGAAGCACGCAGCCCTGTCTTAGGTTGAGACAAGAATGTCACCAGCATTACTGAATGTCCCCTGGGTGGGGTAGCAGGGCAAAATCACCCTTGGTTAAGAATCACATCCTTCAAAAATATATGACTAATTTGATTTTCTTAACAGCTAGATTGTAAGGGGAAAGAGAAAAGGAAACCACAGGAGCGGGAGAAAGCTGGATGTGGTAATAACCAAATACAGCCAGAGATTATCTCACCTGGACTGAAGCTAAGCACAATAGTAACCTGGGCTCGTGTTCACCGCTCTTTTTCAAGGGGTACTGACGGTGGTTTAGTTCTGCTTAAGAGTCTCCAAGCACAGGAAACATGCAAAAATTGGCAAATAGGATTACATCAAATGAAGTTTCTACACAGCAAAGGAACCAATCAACAGAGTGAAGAAACAGCCCACAAAAAGAGAGGAAATNTCTGCCAGTCAATCATCTGATAGAAGGTTAATATCCAGAATGCATATAGGATCAAAACAAAACAAAACAAGCCAAAAGCAGGTAATCTGAATAGGTTCATCTCAAAAGAAATACAAATGGCCAACAAGTCTGTGAAATTACTTGGTATCATTAAACAAGCTGCTGCCTCACCTCAGAATTGTGAAAACACACACACACACACACACACACCCTCAAAGCTAATGAGGATGTGGAAGATAAGGAACCTGCACACTGCTGGTAGGAATGTAAGTTATCACTATTATGTAGAACAAAATTGTGGTTCCTCACTAGCCTAAAAATAACTCTACCATATGATTCAGCTATCTCACTTCTGGTTCTGTATCCAAAGGGAATCAAGCTGGCACAGCACANTTACCTGCACACTCAGGTTCCTGCACCGCTATCAACACCACCACGCTATAGAATCTGCCTAGGTGCCCATTGACAGATGAGTGGATGAACAATGGAGTATTATTCAGCCATAAATAAGAATACAATCCTACCCTTTANAGTAACAAGGAGGGAACCGGAGGATGCTGTGCTCTGTGAAATAAGCCAGACACAGCTAAGCACTGCATGGTCTCTGTCACATGTGGAAGTTAAAAATGAAGTTGGCCTGAATATAGAAGAGGAATTAGCAGAAGTGGAGGAAGGGAAGCCGGATATGATCNCCACACACTGACACTGTATGCAAATATTGTGATTAGGGGGCTAAACCCCATTAATATGCTCTGTTTATACATGCTAGTATAAAAGAGTCCTTATTGCAAAACACACATTTGGCTCCAATGCGCCTCAGANGATCTGAGAAGAGGCAGGAGCCAGATGAGCAGGCTGGCTGCACCCCGGTGATGTCACAGCCAGGTGACAGGACTCTGGGAGTCATCAAACTTTCCTCACTTCTGTGTATATGGAAATAATTTATAACAAAAATTTAGAAAAATCTCTCTGGTTTAATTTCACTACTTCTAGATGAGACTAGAGTTTAACACCCCTCTTTTCCCTTGTTGTATTCTGAACCTTAGTGCTGATACACAACCTTACTTAAGGCATGCCGGGCTCTTCCCATTCTCAGATGTTCCCTGAACTGGTGCTGTGTCAGTGCCTGTCCCCTGTATGTGAAATGCCCTATCTTCCCATCCCACTTCCACCCCTACCCCAAGCTTTTCAGATACTTGACCTTGGGTACTGGCTCGGGACTGAAGTTTTCTCTACNCCNCACTCAGGCAGCCTTGTCAGCACACCTTAGTACTCTTGGGGGTTTCCCTTCACGGATCACATCTTCAATCACCTGTCTACAGAGATGTTCAACCTTGAGCGTCAGGACGATGTCTTCTTGCTTCCATCTGTCATCACTTCATTTGCTGATTCTCCTCTACTGTATCACAGACTCAACTCCCATGTCCACCCTCCCTCCATATAACTGCTTGTATGCACATGCTGCACATGCTTGCACACACTCGCGCACACACACTCACTCTGTTCCAGCAATGCCAAGTGGTTTGTCTTCCCAGACAATATTTCCCAAGCTATTTTTGCATGTCTGTTAACATCCTTTAAATTATAATTTTAGTCAAAATAGTGTGATCTGACATACTGGTAGGTCAGACAGAACTAATAGTCAAGACTACCCTGTGGACAAAGGATATAGGCAGACAATGGACAGAGCTGGGGCAGCTGGACAGACACATGGGAAAGAACGAAGATGGGTCTTCAGCCCATAGCACACATAAAAACTAGTTCAAATTACATCAAAGACCCAAAATACAATAAGTAAAAGCATAAAACTCGTACAGGCACACAGAGGGATGTCCTTATGCCCTTGGATTTGACAGCAAGTTGCTAACTACAATGAAAACAAAACAAAACAAAAGAACCAGACAAATTGGATTTCATTAAAAATATATATTTTGATAATGCCATAAGAGGCATTATCAAAAAAGTAAAAGGCAACTAATAAAGACAAAGTATTTGTGAATTACACATATGAATACAAAAACCTCCCAAGAACTCAACAAGTGGAAAACAATAGGGTTAAAAAATAGGCAAAGGACTTAAATGAAATTTCTCCAAAGAAGANATGTGAATGGCCAACAGGTACACGGAAAGGTGTTCAACATCACCAGCTACTGGTGTCAGCACAGGCNGGAGTCTGGAACAAATGGAGAATAGCAATAGCTGGCAAGGATGTGTCGGGGAAGCTGGGGTTCCTCAGTAAGTTAAACACACAATTACCAGATGACCTAGCAATCCTACTCCCTGGAAGATATCCACATGGACTCAAACAGGCAGAGAGAGAGAAGCATGCTCACACATGGTTGCAGAAGCCATGCCCACAACAGAAGGTGGAGGCGAAGTGGACATCCTCAGCTAATGCAATAAAGCGTGTTGGAGCCTTAGGATCCAGTGTGGTCCAGGAGAAGAGGAATGGCACGGATATGAAGACAAGACAAACCCACTGAGAGCATACTGGTGGCTGCCAGGCTCTNGGGAGTGGCTGCAGGCTTCCTGGAGCGCAAGCTGAGGAAATGTCCTGGGAGGAGGTGCTGCTGCTGCTGCTCTGCCTTCTGGCATCCTTGACCCTTCCTGGCTGGCTGCTACAAACAGCTGTGGTCCAGGGGGCACCTGCACGGATTATCGCTGGTGTGGGCTGGACAGTGAGTGAGAAGCAGCGGGGGCTTCTACAGGTCAGGAGCTCATTCATGAAATAAAAAGGAGACCAGTCTTAAAACTGACCTTTGTCAAAGAATGTGTGCCATTTGCTGCCTGGCTGGGGAAGTTCTTGTAGATTTGGTTTTTCCCTNTGCCNACTGTCCTGGATTGGAGATGGTGCGTGCGGCAGGTTTGCTTTCATCTANTTGCTCAGCCTCGTGAGAGCCCCCCAATGTCCCTTAGCCTCCTTGTGTCTGACACACTGGTCCCAAACTCACTGCTGCCCTATCGAACCTAAATCAAGACAGCTGACCTTCCCCATTGGAGCTCTGAGTACAAACTATGGCTGCCACCTGTCTGTGAACTGCGTCTCTGGGAAACCCTGGGCAGCTTCAGGTATCAGGTATGACCTAAGGTATCTCGAGGCCCAGAGCAGCTGTCTTCCTGACCTTCATAGGGCCCAAGAGCTAGGATTCTAGAACATCAACGGGAAGCTCTTGAGTGGAGGGAAAGCAGGACTGTCAGTCCCTGTGGGGAGCTGGGGCAATGAGGCACCCAGGCCGGCCCCTGCTGACTTGTTAGGACCACAGTGGACACAGAAGCAAATGGCCACTGTCCATGTCTTCCCAGCAGCCATTGGGCATGGTGGCACAAGCTACCATAAAGGAACAATATAGGTATTAAGAAAGGATGACAATTTCTAACAAGAGACATCTATAATCTAAACTGTCACTCATTCCCACAAGCATCCTCCTAAATGTGGAGTAAAATAAATCCAGGCAACACGGGTTAGTCTCCGATTTCAAAATTATTCATTCACCCAGAAAAACAAACAACTGACTTGACAAACACCTCACTCCTAAACATCTGACCATATAAGGGACGACNACACATGGAACAAACAGCACTTTTCCTTCCTTCAGACTCTGTAGTTCTACAAATGCATAACTACACGGATGATGCTTACTGTGCCACTGAGCAGGGCCAAGCCACTGGGACCCCGAGAGGTTCAAGATGGTGAAAGGAGTCAAACACAAAGGATGCCTTTTGCACTGAGCTAACCAGGGCTGGTTGCAGATGAGGGTCCAAAGATGGTGGCATAACCAACACCTCTCACTTTCTCTAAGTGTTGCCAGTTGCTTGGATTCACCCCTCACCCCCCCACCACCCCCCAGAGCCAGAAAGCCATGCCTCTGAGCCACACTGTCCTACCTCACCTGCTTTGTGAGATAGTTTTGTTGGAAGGTATCGCCTATTTGCTCACCATTGTCTAAGGCTGCTCTCTCCTATAATAGCACAGTAAGAGGCCGTGATAAACCATAAAATATTTCAGGCCTAGGACAGTTATATCTGGCCCTTCATAGAAAGCTTTTTTTTTTCTAGGCCAACATTTCCTGCTGAGAGGTGGAAACAGAGAGGAAGGAGGGTTTTCTGATCAGTGCTGACCATGGATTTGAGCCTAGCAAATCTGCCAGCCCCATCCCCAGTGGTTAAGGAAGGCATCACAGAGCTGTGGCCTCAAGTAGCAAGAAGACTGAGGAGTGTGTGTCACAGGTGCCCCCGTGGAAAAAGTTCTCCACAGATGCATCTTCAGCCAGGAAGCTAAGAAGAGGGGATGTAATCTGGCTCCAGGGATCCCCCAGAGGTGGGGACGTGGAACCTGTTACAGTGGACAGCAGGAGCGAGAAGATTAATTTTTCACCCCATNTTGTACATAGCTACCTTCTACTGTACCATCTCTTCAGAACATGAAAGAACTGAGTTTTCATGAAAGAGAACTCCATCCTCCAGAGAAACCTAACACTCTAGGAAACTGAGGCTGTTGATGAAGGTCCTGGTCTTTCCCAGTAAAGTCCCAAGCCAGCTCCACTGAGGCCTCAAAAGCAAGTGGTCAGTGATAAGCCACCAAGTTCAGAGTCCCAGCCAGCTGTGCCGGCATCACATCTCTGTGTATGAATGGAGAGATCACATTCATGCCGTGTCTTCCCTGCTGCACAAGAGCTCAGCAGCCAGGTCCAGCCCTGCAAACCCTGCAGTCATCTGCTCTCATTTTCTTGCTCCAAATGCCCCAGCATCTGCCTATCACCCTTGGGATGAAGGTCCCACCATGAATGTCACCTCCTTGGTAAGATTTTGCCTGACCACCTAAAGCAAGCTGAANGTATAGTGAAGATGATACACTTTTGTACTATTTTAATAAAAAANAATTTTTCCAGTGTTGCTGAGAGTCAAGCTCAGGGTTTAGTGCACAGTAGACATGCAGGCACTCTACACTGAATATCCTTGGCCCTTGTATTATTTTATTTTTAACCATGAATGTTTTGACCTAAAGAAATATAGACCTATAAGAAACTGTATGCAAGAATGACTGTGAAGTCACTATGTGACTTCTCTTGGGTCTCTCAAGGTCCCTCATGTAGGAAAATGGAGTCTTCCTCATGTGTAGATCTGGGGCAGGCCTGTCATGGACCAAGAGGTAACTGTGCTCCTTCCCATCTCACCAACGCATTCTCCTTTGTGGTCCCTTCTTTTCTCCAATTTTACCTATTTTCTTCTCTTGCTGATTTCTCTTCATTTAAATTTTTAATCTGAAACTTGATAATTTGTATTACTAAAGAGAACTAATAAAGCTAAATTAAATTAAATTATATTCACTCACATTAGAGGTAGTTGTGTAAAATACTGTCTGGCCACAAGTCAACTCTGCCCCACGGAACTCTCTCAGATACTGGACATACTCTACATCTGGTAACTACTAGCTACTTGTGGCTATTGAGCACTTGAAATGTGACTAATGCACCAANGAACTTGATTTTAAGTTTAATTTTCATTACTTTAGGTTGAAATGAAATCACTTGATGTGGCCAACTTCTGAGCTCCTCCCTGGACAAAACTAGCATCTGTCAGCACTAACACCTGTAGGCGGTACAGAGTAGGAAGTTAATCTATGACTTTAACTTTTCTTAACAAAAAATACAAATAGATAAAGGAAAGTTCAGTGCATCCTCGAGCTAAGGCATTTACTCTCTTCCTGGAATTTAAAGTCTAGGCTTGTTCTCCGACTCCCCCAGGTGGAGAAACAAGGACTGGGAAGCGGCCCTTCTCAGAGAGGCTGTTCTCAAACCTGCTAAGTGGGGGAATGAGACAGTGGTGCCCAGTCTGGCTTCAGGAGGGCCCCTCCACTGTGGAAACACTCTTGGATAGTTTCTTCCAATATGGATAGGCTCTCCCCTTCACTGAAACTTTCAAAGTTGTCTTGTACCTCAAGAGACATCCTGTGACCCCATGTCAGTGGCTGGGCANTTAGTCGGTGACCAGCTAGCTTCTCCACAAGGGCAGGGAAACATCTGCTGTGTGTTTTGCAGCAGAACGCAAGCCTGCACTCCCCCTGGAGCTGCTGTGCCTGCATGGTTAGGTTATTTCTTCCACTTCTACCCCTACCTCTGTCTCAGGGACCTGGTCCTGTCTGCTTAGGTGCTGAAAACACCTGGTGTCCCAACCCAAAGCTGCAGCTGGCTCTTTCTAGGAGACAGGCCCCAGCTAGGCCCCTCCATTCAATACCATCAAAGTGGAACTGGCTAGAAACTCCCAANCACAGACTGTCCAGAGGCAACCAGGTCTTGCGTCACAGCACAGAGTCAACGTGTAAGTTCTTAACAGGTCAGGACTGTATTAGTTTTTTCATCCTTCCCAATCCTCAACACCATGCTCATTCCTTCCGGACTAAAGATACCTAGGCCAGAAAGCCATCATCCATCTATCCATCCACCCACCCACCCACCCATCCACCCACCTACCCATCCATCCACCCACCCATCCATCCATCCATCACCTATCTATGAAGTGTACTATCTTGCAAAATATAGTAAAAATATATTCTACCAAGAAAAAGTCCCCAAATAAATGTAATTAGGAACCAGAAACACATTTCAGTGGAAATTCCATTCTGAAATGCTTTAAAGTAAAACAGACTATACACATAGATACAGATAGATTTACCACTGACCTTTTTTAGTAAGATCTGTAAGACAATTATTCTCTTTAAAAGTAACTTTCTATTGCTTAAAACTTTCACAAACACCAGAAAAAGCTTTATGTCCCAGGTGTGGTGGTGGCACATGCCTATTATCTCAACATCTGAGTGGCTGGGGTAAGAGGCCAGCCTGGGCTACATAGTAAGGCCCTGTCTCAGATATAAAGAATAAAAAAAAGTCCTGTCAATCATCTGAGCTAGTATAATGTTATTTATTTAAATAATATTGAATGAAAAGTCTGTATTGAAATTCCTTTGGGGATCAAAATATAACGAAATAAATAATAATTAAAAGTTATTTATAACTTATGATAATTGAAAAGTAAGCAGCCTAACCGACTTGAAGATCTCCTGTGTCTGGCATTATTTATTTAAGTGCTGAGGACCAACCACAAAGCCTTTGCACTTTCTAGGTAAGGGCTCTACGACTGGGCTAAATCCTCAACCTTCTAAGCACTTTTAAAATCCAACAACCAAATATTTCTCGACCCTTGGTCCTAAGTAACACATGCAGAGTCCAGAGATGAATGGCAGGTCATGTTAAACAGCTGTCCTCAAGGGCCTCATCTAGTAAGGGATGCGAGTCACAAGGAGGCAAGGNGGCTCAAGGCAGTACATTACAAATAAGTGACAGCAAATGACTACCAAGTTTCAAAGACAAAAGAAATAAGGTCCAAGAAAAGAAAACCTTCCCCTGAACTGAACAGACGGCTGAGTTAAGAGCACCTGCCATCCTTGGAGACCTGGGTTTCATTCCCAGCTCCCACCTGGTAGTCACAACCACCAGGAATTCCTCTTCTGTCTTCTATGGGCACTAGGCACACACACAAATGCAGGCAAAACACGCATGTACATCAATAAAAATAAATCTTAAAAAAAAATCAAACATCTTAAATTTCAGAATAGATGAATGTGAGTTGGTGCTAAAAAAAAAATTGAAGGCTTCCATCAATTTTTTGAAAGACAGTAAGACAGGAAGGCATTCTTTTTTGAATTCTTTTCTTTCTTATCTTGTGTGCATGTGTCCCAAAGGTCAGAGGACAACTTGCCTGAGTCANTTCTCTTCCACCGTGTGGGTCCCAGGGGCTAAAGGTTGTTAGGTTGGGTAGTAGGAATCTTAACCCACTGAGCCATCCTGCCGGTCCTCAGAAAGGTATTCTGAAACAGTTGTCCTTAAAGCATGTCTGGAGCTCCTACCTAGGGTTCCTTTAGATGCCTCAAGGGATCCGGGAAGCCAAACTGTCTTCATAGTAACTTAGACATGGCTTAATGAATTCTTTGAAGTCTCATGTTGTGAAGATTTTTATGAGCTATGCATGTGCTAACTGAATGTAGAGCCAGGCAGCTAAAGAGATTTGCAAAAACCTAGAACAGTGCCCCTCTTTTCAGTGAATTTTTTTAAAAGTTATTTTCACACAAATGCTATTTTTGTTAACATGTAATGACTATTATTGTTATTATTAGCTGAATTGATGAATACTTAATTTTTTTTTCAGTTTTAATTTATAATATGAAAAATATGGGTAGATAGCTGTAACCCACCTACATAAAAGCTGTTTGGGTTCCCAACGCCTTTGAGGAGTATAAAGGGCCCGTCCCTTTTGTCTGAGCACTGCTGGTCTACATGGAAGCATACCCAGGAGAGAGCACCAGACACGCTCTGGAGGCAAATATGCACACTCTGTAGAGCATCTTTTCAGTGCAGTGGCTCAGCAGAGGCCACTCCGTCCTCTGGAGACATTCAGCAATGCCTGCCACTGGCATTTAGTGGTGAGGTCAAGGAAAAATAGACATAGCCCTAGAAGAGGCTCTAACAAAATGCCCAGCTTGACATGGCCGGTACAGAGGCTAAGCACTGGGGCTCCAGGGCTCCCACCTATCAGCTTACATGTGGATGGAGAGGGAGCTGGAGGAAAGGGTACCTTCAGGAAGAACCAGCTTCCAAGGCCCCAAAGGCAGTCAACCTGGAGCAGCCATCTCCTAACAGCTCCCAAGCTCTCCCATTTGAGGCTGCACCTGAGCNCTAGGCAAGGGCCTTAGGCCTGAGAAGGGCCAGCCAAGGTAAGGCTGAAGCCAACCTATGGATGGAGGCTTTGGCCCTTCCAGAGGGCATCCGATAAGTCACCACATGGCTCTTTCCAAACCACTCCCATAGTCCTCTTCCAATTTATTCAAGAAAGATGCCTGATCCAGAGACAGTGAGCAGAAAGNAGTTAATTTAAAGGATAATTTCATAAGTATCTTTTATGTTTACTTTNATGTTTACATGTAATTGTTCTGTTATTAGATTAATAATCTTTATAAATTTTAGTTTTAATTTATAGAAAACATTATTTACCAGCCAGTACAATGTGTGACCCCTGTCAAGCCTCAGTCTTCTTCTCCCTTGCTCCGGGATGCCAGTGGGTAGTGGCAATAGAATGCAAAGGGACAGAATAGTCATAAAGGTAAATGGTGTCAAAGTGAGATAGCAAGTCCGAAGGAGGATTGCTCAGGCTTCTTTCCAAGCACCAGATGTTACATAAGAGTTGCTAGAGAGACTTTCAAACAAAACTAAGCTGAGCCGGGCATACAAAATACACAGACAGAGAACAAGACTCAAGCCACCTTTAATGTGCCGAAAACCAATCACTTCATAAAAATCTTGAACACATTTTAAAACATCAACTTTGGACAAAGTACACAGATTTTAAAAACACAACAAGACAATACAGCAACGCNATCCAATGGCCTGGCCTTGCAAAANGAATGCCTGATCCTGGTATAATTTCTTTAAGATTTTAAGTATTCATAAAAATGTGCCTAGTCATGGTCCTCTATATCATGGTCCTCTATATCTGAATGCTAATTTGTTCATCTCCACAACATTTTCCAACTTCAAGTGGCCCATGGATCAGCTGTGGCCTGTCAGTTAAAGATACGATATAAAATAAACCTGCATCGAGCACTGGACAGAAATGTTTACTTTCAGGACACATGGGAATAAGCAACAAGTCAAACTTTAACATCCTATTTGACAGAGAACAAAAGAAAAGAGAGATGTACTAGCAAGTCATTGAAGAAATTTCCAGAACAAGGCAAGAACTGCTCAGTAGCAATAACCACCTTTAACAGTACTTGTCACTATGCTAACAGGTCTATCCTGCTTGACATCTTACAGGGCAAAATTTCTTAGGAAAAGTAGAACCTAATCTGTCCCACATAGTTAAAAACGGCCCCCCAAAATTTTTATCTAAGTTGTCTTAGAGATGAGGAAACACACTGCACAAGGTGAGTGAGTGCATCGCCTGTGGCGAGCAGGAATCATCATTTTTGCTAACTCCCAGCCTGGAATACCTTCCTGTGTCTCACGCTGTCTTTCACTCTAGTACTTTTCCTTCCTTATGAAAAAACCCATGTTCTGGCCAAAAAGTGTTTTGCGATATAAAATGCTTGATGCCTTGTCTCCCATGAGGCTAGGGGACCGCCAGCCAAGTGTNTGTTGTAAGGACTCTCCGCATACTTGACATGGTGTATTAAGTCAAGCACAGGCTCACTTCTTGAATCTCTGCTGGGATTACTCCCTAAGCCTCTGGCAGCTCATCCATGGCTGGGTACCTGCCCTGTTCACCTCTCCAGGCTGTGAAGCCTGAGTGTGTTAACTGTCCAGGCTCTGAGCCACCTTTGTGGGGCAATGTGAGAAACTGCGGCTTGTGAAGGGGGGATGGTGTCAGAGGGCTCAAAGAGCAACATGGGAATACCTATCTTAACTGTTAGGTTAAAACATTCAAATTCAAAGCAAGAGGAGAAGAAAAGTGTGTGCAGTAACGACTTAATTCACTCGCTGAGTCAATCACATTCCGTAAGTGAGTGGGACTAGAAGAGAGGAACAGAGCTGAAGGCTGAGGGGAGGGAAACAGTGATCAGAAAGTAGGAGTCAACTCAGAGTTCACAGGAACTAAAGCGCTTTGATTTGTATTCCTGCAAAATAATGTACGCAGGGATCTGCCAAGTGTCATGCTTAGTATGCTATGTTGCCTCGAGCATCCTTCTGAGGAAGGAGTGAAGTGCCCAACACTTCAGTGTTTTTCAGTGGTCATTTCAAGCTCTGTGGCTCCAGTTCTTAGACAGTAGCACTAGAAAAGACACAAAAAGACAACTGGGACATCACACTAGACATGGCAGGCCACACTCAAGAGCCCTACACAGGTACCAGCAAAATCCCCAANGGACCTCACAGATACTTTCTTACACAGCAGTGACATGGGCATTTNTGAATGGGGATGGGTTTTTCAGGTCAAAACTCAACATTATNTATCCTATCCTTATACCAAGGTTCTTTCTCCTAACACAGGGAGAAATGAAACACACATATAGCTATTTCTCTGTGACTCTCAAGAGTAAAGGGATACAGGTATGTTTGAGCAAGGAAGGTTTGGGGAACAGTAAGAAGTCTTAGCAGTTCTAACTTAGAAGGCAACAAACAAAGCATACAGCATATACCCCTGCAAAGCAACTACATTTCACATAAAAATTGCTGAAGCTCTGGTTCTGGAAGGCAGTCAAACACAAGCGTTGCCACAGGAAAACGTCANGGTCTGCTGTACAGAAAGGGCAGGCAAAGACTGGCACAGACAATCCTAACTACTGGTATTTCAGGAACCTTTTGGATTGCTGCTTTCAGCTCTAGGGAGGGAAACAGATTTGCTGGGATGAACCACCTGCTGCAGAGGAGGGAGGCTTAGAACACACCAAACNAGAGGGGAAAGACAGCCTGGAGCTAAAACAGCCCTGCAGATTATCGGCGGTCAACTGCATTTTCCAGGCAGAGCTGAACTCATTCTAATGTGGTCTGCAGGAAGGAGAGGCCCAACATTCACAAATTTAAAATGTGGTAAGATCTCAGACCCAGCTCTGGAGAAGGAAGACTAGTGAGCAGCTTTAAAGACTAAGCCAACAGAGCTCTGGGATNCCTGGCCTTGGGCGCTCTAGTTCCAAGACAATGAGACACAAGAAAGGGCAAAAGAAAGTGGCTGCCCTGCAAATGCCCCCAAGGTACAATTCTAAGGAGGAACACGGATTCTACCAAGTGACCCAAGGGGGCATTCCAGCTATTCCTGAAACAAGCCAAAGCCAAGAAGCAAGAAAACTCAGAACTCACCAATGAGGATAGGGGACTGGAGAGGGAAGAAATAGAAGGCTGGAAAAAAGTACCCGAATTAGAGATGTCCAAAAAACGCAAACACCACGTAGTTGAAAAGGCCTCAAGGGCACAGACATCAGCAGGAGAAGCTTGCCCAGGACACCAGTTGAAGAGACTGCACCAAGGAAAGCAAGGACCCTGGAAGAGTCACTGAGAAAGCCACCTGACAATCAGAAAAGGGAGGCGGGGCTGACCCTAAAGCTAAAAGGAATACGAAATCGAGCTAGGGGCTCAATTTAAGACCAGTTCACATGGGAGGGCTTGCTAGGTTAGAGGCCGCAAAATTATTTTTAAAATGTCAGCTTCACGGTGTGCACTTTAATAAAAGTGGGGGNAAAATCAGTAACTCATACAAAAACACTTCAAAAAGTCTCATACAGGNGCACATTTTATGAGACTTTGGTGTTTATTACCCTCCGTGTTAGATCCTAGATTAAAAGCTGCTCAAGAAAAACAATGAGTGTGTGACAGCGGTTACCTCTGATTCTACTGTGTCTTGTCCTTCTTTTGAACCTTTTCCACTTTTCATCGGTTTTGGTGGTTCCTGGGAAGCATCACA
>LZPO01089558.1:2502906-2512957 GCA_001675575.1 Neotoma lepida
ACGGAGGTGATAAAGTCGCAGCCGCTGAGCCGGGGCGGGGCAGAGAACAGAGAGGACAGTGAGAAGCGGAAGTGCACATGTGAAACGTATGGCAACTATTCTGCATCCGTCCAGGCACGAAAAGCGCTGTCCCGTAAGCCGGGTCGCGGCGACGTTTCTGCAGATGAGGCTGGGGACCGCGCGAGCGGCGGTTTCCTTTGGCCATTAGGCCCCGCCCCCGAGGGCAATGCCGCCCGCTCTGGCTAGACTCCACCCACCGCATGCCTCGGGGGCGGGATTCATTGAGGCCCCGCCTACAGACCCCACTATTCTCCCCTCGTCCCCGCCCACGCACGCAAAGGCTGTCTCTCCAGAGCAGGCTCCACCCATCGCGGTCCAAGTGTAGAGTCCACCGAGTTCCCCGTAACACCCCCTTTGCCCCCTGCACCGGTGCCGAGGTTCATGCAAGACCAACCTGCAAGACAACCCTCGCCTCCCCAGCGTAGGCACCGCCCACCTTACGTCTAGGGGATTGGGTCCACCTAGGCAGCGCCCATTTGCTAATCTACCTGTACGCCCCGCCCATCGGCCCGGCCCACCAGTGC
Source organism: Neotoma lepida (assembly GCA_001675575.1). Lineage (NCBI taxonomy): Eukaryota > Metazoa > Chordata > Mammalia > Rodentia > Cricetidae > Neotoma > Neotoma lepida. Next base: position 2,503,491 of record LZPO01089558.1, read on the forward strand.
AGGCTCTTTTCCCGCTTCCACTAAAACTGAGCGACACTGTGCCTTTGAGATTTTTATTATTTAATTTGCAGTGGTTAGAAGTCTGTGAGAAAATCAAGGGATCACTTGATTCTCTCCCTTGTCTGGTAGCTCTTTATGAGGGAAGAAGCTTAGCTTTCTAATTCGCTACTTCCAGTCCTTTATTGGACTTGCTAATATCCGACATCCTGTCGTGATGGAGAGCACTAGGAAGTAAGACTGTAGGAGTGAGAAAGACCTTAGACACTCACTCGGATGATTTAGGAGCTGCCTTTGTCGAACCCAGGGCCTTGAGCATGCTAGACAAATGCCAGACCCTTCAGTTACATCCCCAGCCTAAAGCACTGAAAAATCAATGTATGCTCTTAACCCTTGTTTTTTTGCCTTTGAAAATGCTAAGCAAAGCATTTTCGGTTGTTCTCACCAGAGCTCTGTGTGGGAAAACGGAAAGAAAACAAACAGAAAAAGATCAAAAAGTGCTGTAGGAGGTTCTGAGAGTAAGTTTTGTCTGCAGGTGTCTGAATGTGCACCTAAATAAAAGCAATCTGCATGATGGGCTGGAAGGGGTATTTTTTGCAGAAGAAACCATGATTTCTCTCTTAAGTGGACTAATAATTTCTCCAAAACAAATAGTTAAAGAAAAAATAGTGCCCCTAATTAATTAGACATTTTAAAAATAAATGCAACTTAGTAAGCATGGTACAAATCCAAATCAGAAAGTAGATCTGAAGCTATCGCGTTTGGGCCATGGAATGAAAAGGAGTCTGGGCTTCTTGGAGATAAGTCAATGCTGCCAACATCCTGGTATCACCATGCATGGTCCAGGGTTGCACATCCTTGATCCATTTGACAGACATTTGCTGTACATCCATGATATAAAGCACCACACAAAAAGTTCCTTGGTGGCAAGGCACCTCTCTTATCCTCTGGTAATTTGCATGCCTGGATGGGAACAAGAAACCCTGTATCATCCTGCAGGACATGTGGGGTGGGGGTGGTCTAGCTGGGAANACAATAGAATGAGGTGCAGGATGTTTTGATGCTGGAGAGAAGATGGCAAGGACAGTCTCTGANTTAGACAGGAATGGCTCGCTGGGAGCTGGACTTGTCTTCCAGGGCAGCGGGGATGCTAGAGCTTAGCTGGATATGGACGCCTTCCCAATTCCTCAAGATAGAAACATGCCATCCTGCTCCTGAAACAGGAAGATAAATAACTCAATACAGTTTAAGGAAACTCCTGAAACTGACCTGATTCACTAGGCCCCTCCCTGCCAGAGTAAGCAATAAAAGCAAGAGTTCCCCTCAGAGGGAAGGAAGCCCAGCTGCAAGACTCACAGGAAAGAAGGAAAGAAGACTCACTCACATACCAGACCAGCTGCCTGGACGAGGTTTAGACCAACTGAGGCACCTGGAAAGGGCACTCTCCAACCTGTTGAGCTGTCTGCTGTGCAGTGTGCCCCAGGTTCCCAGCCTGTGAGCTGTCACCATGCTGGGGTTTGCTGATGCAGCTGTCTTTAAGTCATTTCTGCTCCTGTAAGTAACCTCTCACCCATACTCCTGTGAGAAACCCCAATAAAACTCCTTGGTTTACCAAGTTGGACTTTGGTAATATCTGTACTTTGGTTTGGGGTGAGTAGATGTGTGTTGTATCTCCCCAGGAAAAGTTTTGTCATACAACATAATTGGCACCTGAACAGGGACATGACAGAACCAAAGATGATTTGGGGAGGAGTGAGTACATGGTCCTGGCTGTGAGTATCAAGGCATGCACCTGAGGCTGAGCAGTCTGATGCGGAGCATCCACAGAGGAAATTCCGATACAGTTGGCTTTTCCTGTTTGGTGTGTCAATGTGCCTTTGTGCTAGGACAGCAGCTGCATGGTTCTTATTGTGGATAGGGAGATGTGCAACTGAGGCCGAGCCATCAGGATTAGGAGTGTCTGTGGAAGGAATACCAGGATGGCAGTCTGAAGTGTTAATCTAATTAATCTCTATCAATAAAAAATCAGGAGTCAGATATCAGGGTAAGAACCTGAAAGATCAGAGAAGCAGGGAGCAGCCACCAGTCGCTTCCTACCTCTACTGTTTCTTTGCCCAAAAAGGCCAAGATCCTTTCTCAACCCCACCTTACTACTTCCTGTTTCCTCTCTGTCTCCAGTCCTCTAAAGCTCTATGGTTAATTTTGGTCAACTAGTGGCTGGCTGTGCCCTCTGACTCCAAGCAAGCTTTATTTGTCAGAACACAATTAAAATATCACACATTTCCCCCCTTTTGTCTAAAAAAAGTGAAGGTTTTAACTAACATAGTAAAACTATAGACAATAAATATAATAACTATATAGAAATATATACAGGCAAGAATTACAAAAAATTTCCAGTCCATTTGCATTTGACAAATTCAGAGAAAATACTCCATTATCTATCCTATCTCAGTGAGTCTGAAGTGTTGTACCTAATTCACTTTCTATCCTAACTTGTATTACCGACCCAAAACTATCCTTTTATATCTCTCAACCTTATACATTTTACACTTCTTTTGTGAGTTTCTTTTCTGAATTTGGTAACAAGGAAAACCATAACTATAAATATCTAGTCTTCAACTCCATCAGAGCCCTGAGAAGGATATACTATTTCCTGAGTAAACAGGAAATACAAAGCAAACAACTTCCAAAACTAAGAAATGACAGAAACAGCTGGCTGCTTGGACATCAGTCACCCAAGGTTCCTCTGCAATTGTGGGGCATCCATCCCTGGGTACAGGCCTAGAATATCTGACAGACTTTTTAGAGAAGTAGGTTTTTGAAGGACTGTCCTGCCTTGTCTTAGCAAAGTTCAACAACCACTTTCCTTTGTGTCCTGCTTGTCTAATTTGGACAGCATCCTGTCAGCAGTCAAGGCAAGGGCAGTTTCTAACAGTGGCTAACTTTTGCCACAAAGAAGGTAAATTCCATATAGAATTCTTCAGTGCCCATCATCTTCTCTGAGGTAGATTGGTGCTGCCAGGAGCAAATGTCTCATTGTCAAAACAAAAAACAAAAACCAAAAAACCTTATGTTATTAAAACATCTTAAATGCCATATTCTGTAGATCTCTGAAGTGTTTGAAGACCACCTGTCTATCTAAAATATATCTCTGTTTGACCTTGAAAACATACCTAACATGACTACATCACGTAATAGGAGACTAACTAATAACCTGTATTTCTTTATTATCCTAAACAGATTGTAATAATAACTTTCAGGGACTAGAAATTTACATTACATTGTTAAATGAGCTATATAGGTATAACACCTTGAACAAGAATAGAAATATATGTACATTAGATTCTAACAAAAATAACCTNAAATATATATATACATATACAAAAATTTCTTAAGAGTAGAAACATANACAGTATAACAAAAATAACCTCAAATTTGTATCAATATTCAAAAATCCATATCAATGTAAAATATTTAAGACTAGTAGTTGCTTTTTTGGTTTAAAAGTAGATTCAATAATCTACTTTTATCCTATTATTTCTATATTCCCCCTTTTTCTTTTCAGAACAAAATTCCTGAATCTAATCTCCTNTGTTCAGCTTTTTTCCTGACCATTACCAATAACAACTTGTAACCAACACCCATAGATGATGACAAATATCTGTACCCCACTGAATGCCCNAAAACCACCCACCCTGCCTCTTGGGAATATGGGAATCATGTTCTTAAAATTACTTCCTGATGTCTGGGGGCAATGGCATCTTTAGGGGACCCTGAAAAAAATTGGGATAATTGTCAAGTCCTGGGAGAGCTAGCTGAATCATTTGTTGTCCAGTCTCTGTGTAATGGGAAAGTGCAGGGCTTATCTCAAGTCCTGGCTAGAGTAGTCTGTGAGGCTGGACCATCTCAGCTAGCCACCTTGAAATTGTCCTGAGCAGTTGGTAGTCCAAAGCTGATCTTTGGGTGATGTTTATCAGCTCAGTGGCATTATCATAGTCCAGGTGGAGTCGTCATTGTGGGGCCCCATCCTCCTTTTTGAGACTTCAAAGGTCACTGTTAGGCATGGTCATGGTTCATTGCAGAAAACTTAAACATTTTAAATGTCATATGCAACAGATCTTGAAGAGGTTAAAGGAACATAATTTGTTATATACATCCAGAGTACAAAAACTTAATTCCTAGTTACCTGATGGAGACTCAAACCTGAAATCATGTACAGGAAGCTAGATGAAGCCTTTTTCTAGAATTAGTTAGTACTCTTTATGAACATTAANATCATGNCAAAAATTTTAAAATATATATATTAATCTTATAAACTTTGAAATAATATTTATACCTTAAGAAAAGTTTTAAAGAGTCAAAATAAAACCAAAGAATTATGAGATAAGTGGCAATAGAATAGTGTCTTAATTTTGGCTTTTCTTCTGTCCCATATCAGGTGGCTCTTCTGACACGAGACAGAGATTTTAGATTTTACTTTAAAAAGCATGCTTGGGTTTAGAGAAGGGGAGAGCCATGCTCCAACNCAAAAACCAGCTTTAATTTTTAATTGAACTGGGACTACAAAAAGATCATTTCTATTATATGTCTATAGAGAACAGCAGAAACAAACATTTGGGAAGATTTATGAAATTTTATCCTATTGGAAATGTGTTACATCAATAGGCCAATTTACTCTTTTGCTTGGCACATTTTCTCTGGATGATTCGTCCTTTTTCTTCAGATGTCTCATTTGTCCAGTGGTCTTCAGATTCCTTAGTTGGATGCCTTCATTCTTCTGGAAAGACATAAACAAAACCCTGCCCCAACCCTAACTTTGGGGAGTTTCCCTTTTGGTGAGTCACATCTGATCAAATGAAAAGTATTTGTTAGTCTTATAAGTTAGTTTAGATTGAATGGTCATGCTGTTTGATGAACTATCACCTCTTCTAATCAAGAGTTTGAATCTAATCTTTATCAATTCTGATGATATCCATAGTTTTTCTTCTCCTGTGGAAACAAAAGCAAAACCTCTTCCCCAATGGAACACATATCCTGGTTTCCATTCTGAGGTCAACACATTTTTAAAGTATACAGGCTAATTTAATTCAGCAGTTTTTTCTATTATCCAATGTCTCTCCACAGCTGTCGTTCCTTTCTCATTAGCATTTAGAAAGTTTAAAGTTAATAAAGCATTGTGCAATCTATCTCTGGGGATCTTTACCCCTTTCTGTTTATTAAACATATCTTTTAGAATTTGATTAAGGTGGGATGATTCATCCCTAACAGGCTTGAGGGCCAGCCGGCCCAAACCAGTGAAAAAAGGTACATTCTGGGAGCCAACCTGGGTCTGCCTAAGGGCCTTAGCAACAGCAGCTGAAACATGATCTGGAGATAACCTGGACCAATGAGAGGCAGCCATGTCACACCAGCAGATGCATATTCATCAGACCTTCCCCCAAGGTGGGGTGGAGGGTATATAAGGCTTGCCTCTTCCTGAATAAACTGAGCTTGTTGTTTCAACATTCTCCCAGAGTCTGTGTGGTTTGACTCCATGACTACTTGGCCTCCTCCCTCAAAGAGAGCAACAGCACAAGGACCCCTGCTACAAATTAGCTCTTTCTATAACTGATTGCTTTGTAGGATTGTGTAGTATACCTGTGATATGCTTTATGTTGTAATATGCAAAAAACTGTTTCATTTTACTAGAGACATATGCTGGAACATTGTCAGTCTTAATTTGCACAGGTGTCCCCATGATGGCTATAACTTCTAATAGATGTGTAATTACAGAATCAGCCTTTTCAGAACTCAAAGCAGTTGCCCATTGAAATCCTGAATATGTATCTATGATATGGTGTACATAATTTTCCAAACTCTGCAAAATGAAACACATTCATTTGCCAAATTTCATTTCTTTGAGTTTGGTTATACAAAGAAGAAGNAGGTAATTTCCTTATACTTTCCTTGGCTTGTTGTGAAGTGATGGAAAAATCTTGCTATTAACATGGTGTTTCTTATGAAATTCTGAGGCTTCTAGCACATTTCCTACCAATAGCTGATCAATTTCATCATTACCTTGTGCTAGAGGGCCTGGTAGACCCGTATGGGATCTGATATGTGTTATATATAAGGGGGTGATTTCTATTTCTGATTATTTCTTGAAACTGAATAAATAACAAAGTCAATTCTGAATCTTCAGAATTGACCGAATCATCAATTCAGCAGTTTCAATATATTCAGCAGTTTCTTTCTGCATATTGAGAGTCAGTAACTATATTAAGAGGTTCTGCAAAATCTAATAATACCATGAGAATAGCATATAATTCTGACTTTTGAACAGAATCATAAGGACTTTGAGNGACTTTACTTAAATTTCCTGATTTATAACCTGTTTTTCCTGATGTTTGTATCAGTATAGAATGTAGGGGCTCCAGAAATTGGTGTTCCCTGTATAAAATGAGGAAGGATCCAGTTAGTTCTCTTTATAAACTAAATTCTCTTGCTTTGGGGACACTTGTTGTTAATCTCTCCCAAAAAATTACTGCATGCTCTTTGCTAATGTTCATTTTCTACCCATAAAGAGGAAATTTCAGCATTAGTAAAAGGTACTACAATTTCTGTTGGGTCCATTCCTGCTAATTGATGAAGTCTCAATTTTCCTTTTAGAATCAACTCAGAAACTTTTTCAACATAAGTCTTTAATTTTTTGTTCTGTTTGTGTGGTAAAAATATCCATTCTAAGTTATTATCTTCTCTCTTCATTAAAATTCCTNTAGGGGAATGTGTAGAAGGCAAAATAACCAGAATACAATCAANTTCTGGATCCAAATGATCCACATGTGTATTCTGTAATTTCTTTTCTACCAAAGTCAATTCTCTCCCAACTTCAGCTGATAATTTTCTTGGACTATTTAAGTCTTTGTCACCTTGAAAGATTTGAAATAAATTACTTAGTTCTTGAGTTGTTAATCCAATTGGGGGCCTTAGCCAGTTAATATCTCCCAGCAATTTTTGAAAGTCATTAAGAGTCTGAAATTGATCTCTCCTGATTTGTACCTTTTGGGGTTGAATTTTTTATAAACCTGTTTTATATCCTAGGTAATTAATAGAATCTGCCTCTTTCAGGAGCAATTTGTAATCACTANCAAGGCAAAATTTTCTTTACTTCTTCAAACGTTTTTTCTAAGGTATCTACATTTGAATGAGCTAGTAAGATATCATTCATATAATAATAGTAAATCATAGATTGAAGAAACTGATTACAAATTATTTCCAATGGCTGTTGTACAAAATATTGGNACAGGGTGGGGCTGTTTAACATCCCTCCTGGGAGAACCTTCCATTGANATCTCTTAACAGGCTGAGAATTATTATAAGTAAGCACTGTGAAGGCGAATTTTTCTCTATCCTTTTCTTGCAAAGGTATAATAAAAAAAGCAATCTTTTAAATCAATCACTATAATAAACCATNCTTTAGGTAAGAGAAAAAGCAAGGGAATTCCAGGTTGTAAAGAGCCCATTGGCTGAATCCCCTTATTAATAGCTCTTAGATCCGTTACCATTATCCATTTTCCAGATTTGTTTTTAATAAAAAATACAGGAGAATTCCCAGGACTGTTGGATTCTTCAGTGTTGAGCATTTAGCTGCTTCTGTACCAGCTGTTCTAAGGCCTGTAATTTTTCTGATGTCAAAGGCCATTGTTCCACCCAGGCAGGTTTGTCAGTTAACCATTTTAATAATGATGATTACAATCCCAGCTAAGTTAATTATCCCCTCATTTAGTTGTTCCATTTTCAAACCATCCATTGTGGAATCATACAGAGACCTAACTCCCTCCATCATAATATTGTTTCCCATTTTTTGACATGGGAAAAAAAAACTCTCTCTCTCTAACTAATTCCTCCCTTTAAGAATTTCAACTTGTCTCACCAAATCTGCTGACGATGACAGTGAAGTATAAGGCTGGCTGTTGCTGCATAGCACATCTGGGTGGAGAACCCAGGCAGGGCACAGCCTAGCTGAGGACAGTTNCTGCTGATCAAGCGTCAGCAGCTTGAGGGGGGGGATCCAGGGAAAGCCCACAACCCACTGGGAAAAGGAGCCAAAGAGCCAGCTGTCTTAAAGGCAGTCGCAGGGGGGAGCTGGAAAGTAGCACACGAGAAAGCGTGAGCACAGAGCTGCCTGAAGGTCAAACTGGCTGGTGGTGAGGGGCTAAGTCTAGCAGCGTTTGGAGCCCAGGTGCCTGTGGAGTTTGGGGCTTGTGGGGATTGCTGTAGAGAGGCTGCAACAGGAAAATCCCAGACTCGCTCAGAGGACTTAGGGAAGAAAAGGAAAAGCCAGTGGTGACTCCAGCCGATGCAGCTTCTGCGTGCAGCTCCAGGGACAAGCAGCTATCTCATGAATTTGTGCCCCAAAAGTTGGACACCAGATGAATCATTAATCTAATTAATCTTTATCAATAAAAAATCAGGAGTCAGATATGGTGGTAAGAACCTCAAAGATCAGAGAAGCAGAGGGCAGCCACCAGTCGCTTCCTACCGCTACTGTTCCTCTATCCAAAAAGGCCAAGATCCTTTCTCAGTCCTGCCTCACTACTTCCTGTCTCCTCTCTGTCTCCAGTCCTCCAAACCTCTATGGTTAATTTTGGTCAGCTAGTGGCTGGCTCTGCCCTCTTACTCCAAGCAAGGTTTATTTGTGAGAACATAATCAAAATATCACACAACAGTAGTCTTCATCTGTGTGATATATGGTGGCATTCCTGTTTGATGGGGTGCAGGGGGATACCATGTGAATACAGAGATTCCCTGAAAACAGCTAAAGGTTNAGAGGAAATCTTGAAGTCTTTGAGATTAGCACGGAAGGGTTGAGACTATTGGCAAGCAGTGGCAGAGGTTGCCTGACCACTCTTGGATGTAGTTAAAAATGCATCTAAGGCTAAGATAGTGGCCAATCTGGTACTTGTTTGTGTAAAGCAGGAATTTGTTTGTATAAAGGAGCAATTGCACCAAGAAAAGNAGATGCGGAACATCCATTGTGTTAGCAAGTAATCTAGATGAATGAGAAGATGAGCAAGAGGGGTGGAAAAACAGTAGAACACACCCATCAAGTCCAAGCTTTAGGAGAAAATTAGGGNAAATCTGTGGTCCAGCATACAGATGTGGCCTTTACAATGGTCCAGTATAAAAAACTAAAGTGATCAGGAAATACTCNGCACTGGGATTAGGAATGACTCTNCAATAGGCAATGGAAGATCCTGTCTCATCCTGGCTTGTGAGCTGNGTGTGGGACATGGGAGTGGACAGGATCGGTCTGACNGCTGTGGCACCAGGAAAACTGAGTGNTGTAACTTCCCAACACGCCTAAAAGCAAAGGCTGTATGTAGACGAAAGTTCGTCTGGTCCCAGTTTTTGATCCCGCCCAGCTCCCACGGAGCTTAGACCCAAATAAACACACAGAGGCTTATATCATTTTTAAACTATGGCCCTGG
>LZPO01089558.1:2521079-2537079 GCA_001675575.1 Neotoma lepida
GTGAAGTGTAGAGTACACCTCCTTCTTGGGGAACAGCCAAGCCCTCCAGGAGCAGAGCTTCCTCGAAGCCTCAGCCTCAGGCCTACGAGCATGTTTTTCCACATGTTACGCAGACTCTACTGGAGTCGCCGTGGCATCCCTCTATCAAGATGTCTCTTCCAAGGCTCTCCCTCTCCATCCTTCCCCCAACTCAACTATCCCGATCCCTCATGTTCCCATCCTCCCTCCCTTCCCATTTACCCTTCCCTCCACCACCAGTTTACTCAGGAGATCTCATCTATGTCCCCTTCACAGGACGATCCATGTGTCCCCTCTTAGGGTCCTCCTTGTTACCTAGTTTCTCTAGGGCTGTGGATTGTAGCCTCGTTATCCTTTGCTTTACATGTAGTATTCACTTATACCATGTTTGTCCTTCTGGGTCTGGGTTACCTCACTCAGGATGATTTTTTCTAGTTCCATCCATTTGCCTGCAAATTTCATGAAGTCATTATTTTTTACTGCTAAGTAATACTCCATTGTGTATATGTACCACAATTTCTTCATCCATTCTTCAATTGAGGGGCATCTAGGTTGTTTCCAGGTTCTGGCTATTACNAATAATGCTGCTATGAACATAGTTGAGCAGGTGTCCTTGTGGTATGATTGGTGGGCTCAGCTTCTGTCATGCCCATCCNGCACAGCTAGGTCCTTTGGGTGTTGGAGCAACCTTTTGTGTTTGAGTTTTGGGCTGAGCACCCTGAGGGANAGTTGTGAGGGGCTTAAGCATTGTTTCCTAGTGCTTAGCTTTGGAAGAAAGAACCCCACCTTCATTGTGGGGTTGCCTAGCTTCCCAGGCCTCTTCTCAAACTGAATGCCATTCTTATTGGGAATTGCCTTTCTCCAGCCTGCGATGGAGCCATAGGCCTCTCTCTGTCCTTATCATCAGCTCCTCCTAGGTACCTAGCCTCCCAATGCTGGCCAGGAGTTGCCTGGATAGGACAGTAACTTCCCTTAAGGACAAACCAGAAGTTCAGCTCATTTTGTTTCNACTGAAACCCACTCACAATAATTTCTTATTAAATTTGCATCTATTTAAACAGGGTTTAATTGGCAATAAGTTAATGAAGGGTCTGTGGATACAGGCCTGCAAGGATCAAGCATGGGTGAGGGGGTAAAGTGTGCAACTCTGCTGGCCACAGGTACTGCCTGCTGGGCAGTAGGGGGCTTTCTACCTGGTAGAGCAGTCAGAACCCAAGTGTGGGGGACAGGCAGGGCCAGTGAGTCTCCAACTCCCTTTGCTGTAAAATTGCCTGTGGATTTGGGAGATTCAAGTGAGATCACATTAAATCAATTGTCTAACTGTGACGAGTACTGACCCCAGTGCCTGGCACCGAACAAGTGCTTAGTAAGTTTGGTCTTCAACTAGTGGACAGTGATTTGGTAGGAGGTCTTGTTCAGCTCCAAGCAGTCCAAGGAAAACCCCTAAGTTATGTGTTTAAGAGCCAAGGGTACCCAGAGAACTTGGTCAGGCTGAGCAAGGCTCGTGCTGGGGGAAGAATGTTTGAAAATGCCACGACCACCCTGAGAAGAGGTGCAGGCTTGGGGAATAGGCCCTGAAAACCAAAAGGATGAATCCCAGGGACTCCTAAAAGCTGAGAGTTTCATAGATTGCTCCAAAAACTACCTGAATAAAGGTGTGTGTTCAGGTATTGAAGAAAAATGGGAAAGAAAAAACTAATATATTTCCTGGTAAACAGCGTGGGATACAANCCCTTCCTTGCCTCCCCCCAAATCCCTAAGTCCATCGGAGAAGATGAAACGGACAGAAATAACCTGAGGTGGAAAAAGAGTNCCTTAAGAGCATTAGCGCCCAGATTAGAAGGCTGNAGGGCGGGGGCTGCCGTTCATATGGGGGCCGCAGAAAGCTCACTGCAATGAAAGCTATGATACGAGCCAGGGCCTGTTGGAGAGCTGATTTTACTTCTCATCCCAAGTTTGGCGCTATTGGTTTCAACAGGCAGGAAACAGATGGCACTGTCACAAGGGTTTAATTGGGAATAAGTTAATGAAGGTCTGTGGATACAGGCCTGCAAGGGTCAAACGCACGGGTGAGGGACAAATTGTGCAATGCTGGCTGTCACACGTGCCACCAGCTGGACAGTGGGGGCTGCCTGGCTTGGCAGGTAGGGCAGTCACAGCCCAAGTGTGGAGGGCAGGCCGGGCAAGTGGGCCCATGGTAACCCTCTCTTCTCTTTTCTTCTTCCACAGGGCTTCCGTTGGTCCTAAGCTAGCTGGAGCCTGAGACAGTCCAGAAGATCCTTTCCTGTATGTCCTTGTTCAGGGCCAAAAGTATGGCTGAAAGTTTGGAGTTCAGTCTCGAGGGGCCTTTGGATAGAGAGTAATCTGGGGGACGGCAGGATGGCAGGTTTGGGACGGGCAGACTCCGGTTTGTGTGTGGACGGAAGCTCTTTAAAGGAATGGTTCTTAAGATGGGTAACATTGCCCTCTGGGGTCCACTGGCAATGTCTGCAGGCATTTGGGGTTGTCACAGCTGGGTGGGTGAGGAGCTGTCACCCTCCCTTGGATAGAGACCAGGATCACCTCACAACTTCCCACAGNGTNCAGGACACTAGAAAGTGTCTTNCCTCCCCAAAGTCAGCAGTTCTGCAGTATAGAAACTCTAAACTCAGGCAAAAGGGATGTCATGTAATTTGTCCTGCCCTCTCTGGTGGCCACTGAGTATCACAGATGACTGTGGTGTGGGAAGCCAGAACCTTGGCCACGGACTTTATTTAGGAGGAGATTGTCCATCTGGATGGACCTGAAGCTGGCTGGCCATGCTTCACACCCCATCTTCCTGTCGTCTGGGCAGCCAGTGTTAATGTGGAGACCTGATTGTTCCTGGGAAAGCTGAGACCAGCCCCTGCTCTGGGGAACAGCNTTCCTCTCAAAGTTCCTCTTGGTCTGAGGAGCCCTGGAGAGGCTGCTTTGTGTATGTTCCAGCTTCCGAGTTGTGAGGGAGAAGAAGGAGTGGGCCTTTCCATTGTCACCACGTAGGAAAATGCACAAGACAGAATATGCGCCACTATGACCTTTGTTTCTCTTTCATTTTTACTATGGCGCTGTGGAGATACATTTTTCAGGTTGAGTTTTTGTGGCTTCCCAGAGCTGTGCTAATCTGAGTAAAACTCCAGGTAAGAATAACAAGATGTCAGACATCCCACCAGCTCCAGCCTAGTGACCACGAGGCTCCTTGGCGCTCAATGCTGTTGAAATTAGCCATTTTCATCCATGCACCCATGCCTTTTCCCGTCCTCACATGCATGTGTGTTTTGCACGTGTTTGTGCACCCGTGCATGTGCATTCTCCTGCACGTGGAGGTGCTAGACTGACGTCAGGCGTCATCCTCCATCACTCTTCTGTCTTTTTCATTGAGTTAGGGTCTCTCAGTTGAACTCAGAACTCACCAATTTGGCTAGTCTTACTAGTTCGAGGTTGTTAGGGGCAGGGGATCCCCCGTCTCTCCCTTCCAAAGCTGGAACTACAGGCCATGCTCACCCAGCATTTATGTGGGTTCTGGGGATCTGAATCTGGGGGTCTGAATCTGCAGCAAGTGCTTTAAGTCCATTCCTATTTTGGCTGAAGCCCTAACTGGGTCTTGTTTACTTAATCACCTTGGGCTCAGATTCCTCATCAGTTTCCCAAGGCAGTCAGTGATGGGAAGGTACAGAGGAAACACTGTGAGCATGAAGGAGCAAAGGTGGCTCATTATGAGTCTCAGTCTCCCCTGAGTCTCTCACCCTTGTAGGGACCTCCCGCTTTACCCAGCCTAACACCGCATCTGCTGTGGTCACTCACTGAGTGATGGTGGGGCTGGAATGCCAGGCCACACTGTACACACCTTACGTGCTGGGTCTTTCCTGCACTTGCATGTGATCTGGGCTTCTCAGCAAGTGTGTTCTGTGTTGCCCTGGAACCTAGAAGCATCCTCCTCCTTATCTCTCAAAGGTCAGGATGCTTCAGCCAGGTGCTAATCCATTCCAGTTTCTGGAGAAGCAAAAGAAGGTGTCACGAAAGCAAAAGAGAGCATATGCCCAGGGGATTTTCACTGAGACACGTGGCCTCTGAAATCATTCATTGTAGGCAAGGGACAAGGCACCACTGTCATTTGTGATTTCCTGTGCTACAAACCCCTCTAAGGAGCGTCACACTGTGTCCACATGCTATTGAGACTAATTTTACCTCAACTATGTTGTCTGCTTCCCTCCACTCCTTCTCCCTTCCCCTCCCTCACCTCTCTCTGTCTTATAACAGAGTGCTTCCAAAAGGCCAGTTTGGAATGATGTAATACACTCTCAGGCGCGTATTCACATTGCTAATCTGCATGATAAATTATTAGAGATGCCTTTTATGTGCAGTTGGCTGTACTCAGAAAGTTTACCTCACCTCAACCCGTACTTTAGAGCCATGGTTTGCACCCATGGAAGGTGGGCCAAGGATGTGAAAGCAAATGATGGCCATTACCAGGGCTCAGTGTTGTGTGCACTGCAGAACAGGGCAGTCCTTCACAGTGGAAGACATAAGGAGCTATTTTGGACCCAAACTGTGGTTAGTTTTTCTGGGTATTTGCTGAAAACTATTTGTCGCCCACAACCCATGCATAGCCTTGTACACGGAAAAACTTGCAGCTACCACAAACCTATCTGAAGTCAATTCTTTAGGTATTTGTGAGACACCTACTATGTGCTTACCCATTCCCTACTATCTAAAGTGGATCCCACTGACAGGGATGCAGGAGGATGCTTCACGTGAGAGGGAGGAACAAAGGGTTTCATACAAGTCAGTGGCAGAGGCAGCAAGTGCCACCGATTGCAGGACAGTGAGGGGTGGGTAGGGAGAGGCAGGGCAGGGAGGATGCTGTATCCGGTGAGGGTGGGAGAGCGAGCCGCTCAAAGGAGGTTCAAAGAGGCTTCCAGATGAGTCTGTAGAAATGGAGGTTGTTGGCAGATTTCTTTCCTGGATGAAATTGTTTGCAGGTGGGTTCTGTATGTCTATCTATTTATTTATTCTTCATGTGGGTACTGTGTATATGCATATGTGTGCATTTGGGCATGCACACTCGTACCCTGGAATGCACGCATGTGTGGGGGTTTGGAGGTGAGAGATGGACATCAGGGACCTTTCTTCTTTGTTTCTCACTTTGTTTCTTCCGACAAGATCTCCCACTGAGGCCAGAGCTCACCAGCTGCCTAGACTTTCTTCTCGCCCCACCCAGTCTGTGCCGGGGTTCCAGGCATGTTCCGCGGCATCCGGTTTTCATCTGGGTGCTGGGGACCTGAATTCAGGTCCTTCCACTTCACAGGAGGCGTTTCACTGACTGAGATATCTCAAGTCAGAGTCTATACTGTGTGGTTTGGAGGTTCAGAGAGAAGAGCTGGGCGGTTAAAGTAGGGGCAAAGCTGGAGGGATGGAATTGGGAGCCCAAAGTGCAGCGGAGGAGCAACTCGGTGAGAAAATAGGTCGCTCCCCAGAGCTCTGGAGCTGGAGTCTCGGAAAAGTTCAAAGTCGTGAATCTGGGCTGCCGAGAGGTTTCCCAGAAGTGAGAAAATCGGAGGCTGAGAGGACTTTTCAAGTGTGATGACAGCCTGGGAGGCAGTGAATCATAGGCCGCCCATCTAGGAAGGTAAGGCGAGCCAAAGGGCAGCCAGGAGTGCGGTTGTCCCTGCCGTCCAGCTCGGCAGCCAGCCCAGAGGACTCCTGCTAGGGCAGTGCAGAGCCTGCCTCTCTCTTTGCCTGACAGCAGGGGACCAGGAGCAGAAGGGGATGGCAGATCCCATATTCTCCTGTACGCCTTGCGCCCGATCAGGAAGGCAGACAGTTTGGATGCAGTAGTGTTCTGGACAGCATTTGGCAAAGCCCTCGTGGTCCTGGTTCAGCCTTTAGCTCCCACCCCATCACTANGAAAGTAGTGTCCCTGCTGGTGCCCCAGCCTAGCCACCAGCTCCATCAGGCGAGGATGAGTATCTTAGGGGTCCTTTGCAGAAGGCAGGGCCAAAAGAATAGTGAGTTGGCATTAGGTCCGTCACATCAACTGTTTAGAAGGTTTGTTTTTTCTCTTTCTTTCTTTCTTTCTTTCTTTCTTTCTTTCTTTCTTTCTTTCTTTCTTTCTTTCTTTCTTTCTTTCTTTCTTTCTTTCTTTCTTTTTTCTTTTCTTTTCTTTTCTTTTCTTTTCTTTTCTTTTCTTTTCTTTTCTTCTTTTCTTTTCTTTTGGTTTTTCGAGACAGGGTTTCTCTGTGTAGCTTTGGCGCCTTTCCTGGAACTCACTTGATAACCCAGGCTGGCCTCGAACTCATAGCCTGCCTCTGCCTCCTGAGTGCTGGGATTAAAGGCATGCGCCACCACCGCCAGGCCACATCAACTGTTTAAAGAAATGATACAAAGAGTCTTTACTTTTATAATGGGCAGTTTTCCTACTTTGCACCCTTAAACCTGAGGGTATCAGGGTTCCACTCTGTCCACCCCTTCAGCAAAGCAGCTTATCTGGGAACGTAAGTGCAGAACCCAGAACTCATCCTGCCACCCTCCTCAGATCTCGAACCCTGGAATTCCTCGATCCCAAACCCTAAGTCTCTTTTCAGGTGTTGGGCCGATCTCTTCCCTGGGTACCCAGGGACAAAGCACAGGGCTGGCCTACTGGACTGTTGAAGGAGCATCGTGGGTGGAGGTTGGATGCAGGCCTGGGATATCCAGAGCCTGGGACCTTTACAGGCGTGGCATGGGCTTCCGGCTGTCCGTCCATACCCTTGCTCAGCAACCCGATGGAGAGGAATGAGCCCTCCCCCCTGCACAGCAATTGTCAATAAATTTCAGCAGAGACTCAGTGAAAGGTTTTGCACCTGAAGAATTGCAGAAACAAAATAAAACCCTTCTAAATGAATCTTACTCTTCTAGCACAAAAGAGTTACATTTCAAGGGTGGATGGCAAGTGCCTTTAAGATGTTGGATCTGGTGCCATAGGGGGCTTCTTGAACTCAAGATCTGCAGTTTCCCAAGTGCCTACCTTACTCTCTTCAAAGTCCAGCCCTTTTGAACTGGGGATGCAGCTGAGTGATACAGTGCTTGTCTAGCATGCACCAAGACTGGGTTCCATCTCCAGCATGTCAGGGGAATCTCCAATTGGGTTCCCTCAATGACACAGTCCTCAGCAGCCAGAACCAGCCACTGGCCTCAAACCTGTGTTGCTCTACTATTGGAAGTCCCTTTCATAGCTGCTGCCGTGTTCAGGAGGAAGAGCCTGGAGCAGCTTGGCTTTCCACCACCCAACCTCATTTAAACCTGGCCCACCCTTTCCTCGATTCTTTTGGTACCTCCTCTGGAGGAGGGGTGTCTTCTCCCCCGGCCCTCTGGCTGGTTCTCCTTCACCTGGCTAGTAGTGGGGGATTCCCTACACCTCCGTCCTCCCCTCAGCCCCACTTCTGTCTGTTTCACCTGCAGGGAGACTTGTCCTCTGCCTTGAGCTGTGTGCCCAGTGTCCGACTCATCTCCCTGGCCAGGCTCAGCTCAGAGCCTACCCAAAGGCAACTGGCCCTTCAGTGCTGAGGATACCAATGAGGCCAGTGACTCCAAACCAAGCCCAGCTGCTTAAGGAAAACACTTAACAAATGAGCTCACCATGCTTCCTTTGGGAGCCTTGCCATATAACCCAGGGCCATCTGTGGGACCCTCAGCATCACCCTGGACATGACCTGTCACTAGACAAAGCCTTTCCTTTGTATCTGATGCAGTGTCAAGCTCCTCCTTCCTCCAAGACCAGTCTCCACTGATCCACCTCCCCAGTGGCCCAAGGCTGCTGCCTGCCAATCCCAGCCTAGGTCTGCTCCCCTGTGGAGAGAGAGAAGGGCAGAAATAAACTGAGGGTTTAGAAGGGCCTCCCTGGGCAGGGATGTGGGCTTACGCCTGCTCAGTCTGAAGAGCCAAAAGAGCTATGTAGGGGACCGGATGGACTTCTAGCTCTTTCCACCATGTCAAGAGGTGAGGTGTCTGCTCCTCCCTCCTAACCTGGGCAAGCCTGTGTGAACACGATCTGACAGCTGAGCTGAGGCAAAAAATAGGGAGGAGCTGTGACCATTCTCAACCTGGGGTCACAGCCTAGACCACTGCTAGGAGGAAGTACAGGCAATGTGTGGGTGCTAGGCCAACACCCCAGACACAGTCCCCAATACAGGAAGCACCAGCACAGCTGTGTGGGTGACCAGCCCAAGCCACTGACGGCACTTGCATTAGAGATGGTGACTGCCGCTGTGAATATTTATTGCCATTTTAAGCTGCTTTGTTTTGGGGGTGACTCATAAAGCAGTCAAAAAGTAGCTGGCATCAAGAATAAGTGGTACTGGTGAGATGTGAGCTGACCAAAGGAGACAGTTTGCCCACGGTGTGCACCTGTAGCAACTGCGTGCAAGATGCCCAGTTCCATCTGCCCCACTTGGTTATTGGCAGGGCTCTCCAAGATGGGTGGGTGTAGGCGTAGACACTCTGGGAGGTGAGGCCTCACAGGCAATTCCATGCTCATTAATTAAGCAGATATTATTAGTTTTGTTTACCTGGGAGGAACATGGAGATAACAAAGCTGACAGCTTCTCTCCTTCCCCACCCTTGCAGACTGAATTGTTTTTTAATTATTTTGATCCCAGCACCAGTCAGAAAAGGGTAGTGTGTCTAAATATTTGAGTGGTTTGCTTGCAAGGCACAGAGCTGTTCTGGCAAAGGTGGTATGGCAATGCGGCGAGTTTATCTCATGTAAGAGCTTTAATGAGAAATTCAGCAACAGGGTCCCCAGTATTACAGCAGTGCTCTAGGAGCCAGACAGCGTGCAGAGACTGGGTGCCTGTGTGGGTGACAACCCAGCCAGTAGTAACCAGTGTCCTGTTGTAGGGGACCCTGTTCACCTTAGGAATGGAATTACTGTTCCAGGGCTTAATACTGTTAAGTTTGGGGTGCTCCTGGAAGGAAACTAATACACAACTATGTTATAGACTGAGATTGGAGTCTCTTGTGGGGTTCTGGAATTGGGCCGCTTGTCTCCTGGCTGCAAAGTTCAAATTCTTTCTGCTGTGCACACAAGGAGGACATCATGCTGCTGAGGCCNGTGGATAATCCTGTCTTCAGCTTCTGTGCTAGGTGGTTTTATGTCAACTTGATAAAAGCTAGAGTTATCTGAAAGGAGGGAGCCTCAACTGAGAAAATGCCTCCATAAGATCTAGCTGTAGGATATTTTCTTAATTAGTGATTCATGGAGGAGGGCCCAGCCCATNGTGGGTGGTGCCTTCCCTGGGCTGGTGGTCCTGGGTTCTATAAGAAAGCAGGCTGAGCAAACCATGATGAGCAAGCCAGTAAGTAGCACCCCTCCATGGCTTCTGCATCAGCTCCTGCCTCCAGGTTCCTGCCCTGTTTGAGTTCCTGTCCTGACTTCTTTCAATGATAAACAGCAATATGGAAGTATAAGCCAAATAAACCCTTTCCTCCCCAAGTTGCCCTGTGGTCATGGTGTTTTGTCAAAGCAGCAATAGAAACCCTAACTAAGCCAGCATCCTACAAAGCAGATGTGGAGGACTGTCGTGGGAGGTATTCTTCCTCTCAGCAGGCTTGCTGNAGGGCCCCTGGCTGTTGCTGCTCACAGCTCCTCCTTGGGGACTCTGCTCCAAAGGTCACCAACTTCCTTCAAGGCAGCTAGCTTTGCTTTTGGAGGAGGCAAAGAGTCCCCTCTGCATTCCAGCCTCTAGTTCCCCCATCACCCTTGAAAGCTAAGCTCGGAAGTGATGGATGGGATGCTTCTGCTGTTGGCAGGTGGCCGGGCTGGGGCTGCGCATCCCTCGCCACACCCACACAGAGGGTGTTGAGGTATTGCTCCTTTGCACCCCCACCCCGACACCTGCTGTCCTTGACTCCTGCCTACAGACCTCCATTAAAGCAACCCCTGAGCCAATATCGGCCTCTTGCAGCTCCTCTCAGACAGAATGGAGAGTGAAAACCACTGGGAACNGGGACANCTTTGTGGCTACAATTTTGGCCACACAGGACCCAATATATATATAAACAAACATTTAGAATCCCTTCAGAAGATTGAGTTTCCTAAAGAGCTTTAAAAATTCAGTGAGCTGGTCATGTGACTCAGCATGGTTTTAACAACNCCCAGCCCCCTTGGATAAAGACAGGCACCAGTGCTTGTGAACCCCTAGTTTTTTGCNATATATAGCTAAAAACATTAAAAACTGGACAAGAGCTGAGTGTGGTGGTACACACCTATAACNCCAGNGTTCAGGAGGCAGAGATAGGTGAATCTCTGTTAGTTTGAAGCCAGCCTGGTCTACAGATTGAGTTCAAGGACATCCAGGCTACATAGAGAGACCTGTCCCAACAAAACAAAACAATCATACAAGGCTCCCTGGGTAGTTGAGCTTAGTCACTCCTTGCGGAAGCAGCAGGGCTTNCCTTGGGTCTGGAGTGACATTTTCCCTCTCTCTGTTCCTNTGCTCCTCCTTCTGCAGCTATTGACGATGAGGAGAGTCTGCAGTAAGCATCCTTGGCTTTTGAACTTCATCCCGGACCTGCTTCCTGGAGAAGCCAGCTTGCAAGAGCACACACTGGAGACCAGATCCCTTGAATGTCTGCCAGTTTGCCAGGGAAGCAAGAGGCTGGTTTCACTCTGGTAATGGAGAGGTGGGACTGTGCTTTGGAGNTGTAACTGAGTGACTTCCTCTTGCTTGTCTGTGGAGGTGTCTATTGTCTTCCTATNGGAGAGAGTGTATCCACCCCTCCGTCATAAAGATACCTACCCANCTTGTTCTCCTCAGACCCTGGTCTGTGGTGTGTCTGCCACCTTTGTGATTAGGAACACAGATGCACCACTGTCCCTGTCACCACCTCACTATGCAGCTGTCTTTCTCCTGCCAGACCTTCATTTGTCATCTCTAATTGGGGACAGCACTGCTACTGGTAGGCTTGTTGTGTAGATTAAATGAGTTAATCAAATGTGCAGTGTAGGGCCTGGAACCCAGGGGGTGGGAACCGAGGCTGTTTTGTTAGCGGCTGTGCTGTTTTTCCTGTTGGCCACACAGAGCACTGCATCTTGTGAGGCCAATGCTGTCTCTGGTAGTTTTACTGTTGAAATGATGTTTATTCTTTCAAGANTATGTAAATATTCACCACCATTGTTCCCTTAGTCTCATTTTAAGAAGAAAATGCGTCTTTGAATCTTGCATCCATCTGGAATCCAGAATGTCTTTTGAAGTCCAAGGTTATGTAAGAACACATTTCTTGAGCATGTGACATTGCTGTAGAGACCTGATTGGACTCTCTTTTCATGTTTATTTAATGTGTGTGTGTGTGTGTGTGTGTTGGATAATATACACATTCATATATGTGTGGGCATGTGTGAGTGAATGAGTATGCCCAGGCCAATGGTCAATTCTGGGTATCTTCCTTGATAACTCTCCAGTTTTCCTTTTTTGAGACACAGTCTCTCACTAAACCTGGAACTTATCGATTTGGAGAGGCAGCCTGGCCCTTGAGCTCAGAGATCCTCCGGTCTCCATCTTCCCAGGACAGAGACTACAGACTTAAGTTACCACGTCTGGTTTTTACATGGATGCTGGGGATCCAAACTGGGGTCCTCAAGCATTTTGAGGCCACCAAACCAGTTCTCCAACCCCTATTCCAATTTTCAATCCCTCCCCTGCTGTGGAGAAAGTTTCCTGTATCTCAGGCTGGCCTCAAACTTGTGCTGTGCAGCCAAGGATGACCTTGAACTTCTGACCCTCTTGTCTCCATCTCTTTGTACTAGGNTTACAGGCCTGTGCTAGCCTGCTACTTNATACTTAAACCCAGGGCTTTGTGCATGCTGAGCAAGCACACTACCAACTGCTCTATATCCTCAGCCCGAGAGCCCTCCCCTATTAAAGACTGTTTTGTGGCCACAGTATCGCTGTGAAGACAGCCCCGAGACTTCCTGTACACCCACGTAGTTCTCTTTCCCGAAGACATCCTTGTCAGCACAGCTCACTGTGCACAACCAAGGAACCAAAGTCCCCATATGTGGTCGAAGCTTCATTCAGATTTCCTTAGTTTCCCTNATATTCTCTTTGTCCTAAGATCTTCTCCAGGATACCACATGGACCTGCACTCACCNTTGCTCCCAGGCTGATGTCTGTGATGTCTTTGAGGCAGTCCTTGTGCTTGCTGCCCTGGTTGGTAAGAAACTAGCCCATCTCTATTTTGTTCCTAGGAGCCATTTTGAGTCTGTAGCCGGTTAAGTTTCTGTTTACTATAAAACTTGAGTTACACTGAGTGGTGGTGGAGCACNCCTTTAATCCCAGCACTTGGGAGGCAAAGGCAGGCAGATCTCTGTGAGTTTGAGGCCAGCCTTGTCTACAGAGCTAGTTCCAGGACAGCTAGGGCTACACAGAGAAACCCTGTCTTGAAAACAAACAAACAAACAAACAAACAAACAACCCAAAACCCAAACCAAAACAAAAACCCTTGAGTTTCTGTTTGTCAGAGCTGGGTTGCACCCTACCCCAGTGACTGTAGAATGTACCATTAAACCAACTTCCTGGAGCCACCAGTTCTCAGAAATGTTTTAGACCCATTGTGCCATGATTCACTTTCTTTAACTGCCTGGTCCTGCTTCTGTAACTACACTTACATGCAAAAAAAACCCCTACCCTTTGATTTTGTGCTATAAAAGAAGGTCTTGAGGAATTGGTTTGGGGCTGGTCTCATGAACCCCACCTTAGGGGGAGACAGCTGCAGATTTGGCTCTGATATGTACATGAATAAAGTTTGCTCTAATTTGGCCATAATTGGGGTTGGTGGTCTTTCTCCTTGAGGCTGTGAGATTAACAGACAGGCCTGCACTTTTCAAGATGTTACTCCACGAGGATCTCTCTGCTGTTTCTCTCACTGTTAGGTTGGGGCTGTGGGATTTGGGAAGGTCATGTTGGGTCAAGGGTAAGTACTGTGCATATAATTTACCACTGTTGGTGTCTCTCTCAAAATGATAGAGCTGCTCTAACAGCCTTGTTCCCCGACCCCCTTTAGATGGTTATATTTTCTTTCTTCTTTTAATTATTCTTTGACACTTTCATACATATATACAATGTATTTTAATCACATTCACCCCAACTCACCCCTCCCATTCCCCCCATAATATCCCCTTTCACACCTTCATGGGTTTTTGTTGTTGTTATTGTTGTATCTACTGAGTCCAGTCAGTGCTGCCTGATGGCATGTTGACTGATTTTGTTGGCTTGATCTTGTGCAGGTAACCATAGCTACAGTGAGTTCCTGAGAACAATAGCCGTTGCCATGTCTAGAAGACAGCATCTCACAGCACTCTTCCCTCTCCTCCAGCACTTCACCCCCTCTTCTGTGATGTTCCCCAAGCCTTGGCGGGGGAGTGTTTGACACAGATGTCCATTTAGGATGGACNCCTCAACAGTCACTTATTCTCAGCCCGTGGGACAATTACAGGACTCTACATTAACTGCTGACCACANCAAGAAGAAACTTCTCTAGTCAGCGTTTTGGGANCAGTATAAATGTATAGAGATAAACACANATATTTCCAAGGCAGTTTGACACCAAGTCCACTTAGTGATGACAATAGNNGGTTCTCTCCTGGGGCTCCTGATCTTCTNGTCCATAGGCTTTTGACTCAGTATACAGCACCAGGCATGAATGTGCTCCTGCAAAGCAGGCCTCAGATCCAATCTGAAAGCAATTGGTCACCCCTNTGACCTTCATGCCACCATTGCACCAGTGGGGACATCTTGCTTGGCAGGTCAGTTGTAGCATTCAGGACTCACTTCTGGTAATACNGTTAATGGCATCCCACCCTTCCCCTAGAAGCACTGCAAAATCCNGAGAGCAGGGAGGGAGTTTTCAGGTAAGTTACAGCTTGATTTCCATATGCCCTAAAAGCAAAGTGTGCCATGTTTTTAGCAATGGGGTCTTTCCATCTAGTTCTGGTGGACAACCAAGAGCATTGATAATATCCTGGGTTGTTGGGGGAGGGTGCTTCTGGGGCTCCCTAACCCATAACTGTGAGAATATCCCACACTTAAAACTGAGATGTTAATTTAAAGCCCCATGTCTTCCGGGGGTGACATTTTCCACCTACNCAGGGTATCTGTGTTCAAACCCTTTTTTAAAATACATTTTTAATTAGCAAAAAAAGTAGTGGGTTTTCATAAGGGTTTTGTTTTTATATGTCCTTAACTTGGGTTATCCTACTCTAAGCCTACTCTAATCCCACCCTAGCCCCAATTCTCACTTAAATCTTTAACCCCCAGTGCCCTGCTGTTGCAGAATATTTGTTTATACTGTAAAGATGTGTCTCTGCCTAAGGTGCCTTCTGATTGGTTTAATAAAGAGCTAAATGGCCAATAGCTAAGCAGGAGAGGATTGATGGGATTTCGTGGAAGAGAGAGAGAACTCTGGGAAGAAGAGAGGCAAAGAGATGCCACAGAGACACGGAGCAAGTTGGACATACAGTACAGAGGAGAGATAACCGAGCCATGTGGCAAAATGTAGATTAATAAAAGCAGGTTAATTAAGTTGTAANAGCTGGTTGGGAACAATCCTAAGCTAAAGGCCAAGCTTTCTTAATTAATAATAAGTTTCCATGTCATTATTTGTGAGCTGGCGGTTCAAAAAAAGTCCGGCCATACCCTGCCTTTCCTTTCATATCACATGTAATCTACTAGCTTCTCACTCCTAAGGCCTCTTCCCTGCCTAGCTATCTTATGGCCCCTTTCTAGTGTCCTGATTGCTACAAACACTTGAACAAATGCAAACCCAATAATGTGAAGCTAGGGTGGACATATGCGAGAGAACAAGTGANGTTTGTCTTTCTGGGCCTGGGCTGCTGGATGGACATACTTTCTATGTTGACTTACAACCCACTGCTGTGTTATTTCTTTGCTGCTCTGGTCTGGCTGTAAGGAGCGTGTTCTGTGGACTCCTGGGTTCAAGTCAACTCTGCAGCTTTCTGCTGATCGTCCCACATTGTTCTCAGTCCCAATTTTCTGTTGCGTTTGGGGGCTCATCAGTGTGAGTGTCAGATGCTGCTAGCATGCTGGGCCTGAGCTTGAGGCCCATATTCTGGCCATCTTTTCACTGTTATGCCCTCAGAGGGCAAAGAGACACGTGGGTGGTCTCTGGATCTCTTTCATAAGGGCACTAATCCCGTTCACAAGGGCTCCACTCTCCTGATATAACAACCTCCCTAGTGCTCTCCTTGGGGGTTAGTAAAAGGACTTGGATGTGGAGTTCACTGGGGACACTGAGACCTATTATTAGGGATATGAAGTCTATGAGAAGAAGGCTGTGTTCAGCATGGCTTGGTCTTGGAAACATGTTTGGGGTGTGTGGTGGTTTGACTAAGAATGGCCCCACAGACTCTTATATTTGAATGCTTAGTCATCAGGGAGTGGCACTACTTGAGAAGGATTAGGAGGTGTGGCCTTGTTAGAGGAAGTGTGTCACTGGGGGTGGGCTCTGAGGTTTCAAAAGCCCAAGCCAGGCCCAATGGCTTTCTCTCTTGTTGCTGCCTACGGATCTAGATGTAGAACTCTCAGCTTCTTTTCCAGCACCATGTCTGCCTGAGTGCTGCCATGCTTCCTGCCATGATGATAATGGACTAAACCTGTGAAACTGTAAGCCAGCCCCAGTTAAATGCTTTCCTTTGTAAGAGTTACTATGGTTATGGTGTCTCTTCACAGCAATAAAACAGTGACTAAGTCAGCCAGNAAGTGTTGGAAAACTGAGAACCACCCGTATTCCAGAACCAGGTGCCCCAAGCCCACCTCCAGTAATTCAGTACCAGCAGCCATATCATCACCAGCCACAGAATTTGACACATTTCCACTGTTGCCACTAGTATCATATTTTCCCTATGTGCATGTGCTATACCCTAAAGCCAATGCCTTCATGGCCCGTTCTCTTTCTCCTCTGTCCTCTCTCA
>LZPO01089558.1:2570321-2583973 GCA_001675575.1 Neotoma lepida
GAGAGTTGGAGGCCAGATTGGTCTGTGGAGAGAGTTCCAGGACAGCCAAAGCTACATAGTGAGATTGTCTTGAAATGCCGCCCCCCCCCAAAAAAAAATTCAAGGGTTTGACTTTCATAATTATTTTAATTGGTTTCTGTTTTATTTGATATTTTGAGCTATTCAGCCTATTTTCCTTCTTTTGTGTGTGTGGAATTGGACTGTTTAAACTTTTCTTTGCTGGAATCAGTTTTGGTAACTTGTACTTTCCTAAGAAATCGTCCATTTCATCTCAATTTGCACACATGTTAGTGTAGAGTTGTGCAGCACGGTCTCTTAGGATTCTGGAAACTTCTTCCAACTTGTTGCCTTGCCATTTCTTATGCTGTGGGTGCTCTATCCACTTTTTCATGCTAACCAAAGGCTTTGCTTATTTTTCTCAGAGCAGAAGACTCTTGAATTATTAGTTAGTTCTGTGGCTTTTCATTTTTCCATCTCTTTTTTTTTTCCAAGCTGGGGTGTCATGGTTCAAATCCAAAGCATCTCCTCTCTAGGAGTGTGCATTGAATGCCTGGCCCTGGGCTGTTGGTTCTAGGAACTTTAGATGGGGCCTGGCTGCAGGAAGCCGGTGGAGGTAAGGCTTGCAAGTGAGGCCTGGCTCCCACCTTCTGTTCCCAACTCCCAGCAGGTAGAGAAAGGTCTTCACCACAGGCTTCTTCTGCCATGACGCTCTGCTGAGTGCACAAGGCCAGGCAGCCTTGGATTGAACTCCCACCACCACCCCCCACCCCCCTGCCCCGAACGGAGTCAGAGCGTGTCTTCTTCCTTTAGGTTGATCTGTCACGGTGACAAGAAAGTCTGAGTAATACAAGCTACAGTTCACATAACATACAATTAACCTTTTCACAGTAAAAGTCAACGGTATTTAGTGTATTCACAATGTTGGGAAACCATCATTCTCTCTAGTTTAAATTTTTATCACTCCATAAAAATATCTCATATGCATTAAAGAATTACTTCTCATCTCTCATTAGTCCCTTCCTCAGGATCCTCCAAGCTGTTTTCTGGCTCCAAGGGTTCTGTTCTGTATAATCCTAGGAAAGAATCGTGGACTATGTGACCTTTTGTGTCTGCTTATTTTCACCAAGGGAAATGGTTTCAAGGGCTGTCCCAATTCTCGCCTGCTGCCAGTGCCTTGTTCTTGGTTGTGCTGGGCCATGCCTCCCTGTGTGGCTCACTAGCATTTGTTATCCAGCCTCCATTGATGGACAGCAGTTGCTTCTGCCTCTGGCCATTAGTTATCATTCATGTGGCCTTTTTGGGTGGTACCCATTCCCTCCTATTGTGTGGATACCTGGATGTGGAATTAGCTGGGATTGTGGTCATTCACTATGTCTAACTTTGTGAGGAACTACCTGCCTGTCATTATAAAACAATGGCTGCATTATTTTATATTTGCAATCTTTATTAATTTCTGCCTAAAGATCTATTAGTTCCTTATTGTGGTTTTTGTTTGTTTTTGTTTAGATTCTTGTTTACCTAGAGTTTTATTTGCAGTGTTGGGGATTGAACCCAGGGTCTTGCACATAACAGACATCTATGTGATTTTTGAGTCTAGAATTGTGATGTTTGATTTTTTTAAAGAGATTTATTTATTTTAATTTTGTATGTTTTGGTGTCTTGCATGCATGTATGTTAGTGTGCCACGTTCATGAAGTATCTGTGGAGACTGGAAGAGGGCATCCGATTCCCCTGATGTTTGCTTTTAATTGTCANCTTAATTGGTATAAGAAACAGATGGGGGATCAGCCGAGCCCACGTCTGTGTGTCTGTGAGGGTTATTTCCTAGGACAGCTAGATCTTAAGGGCCGTGACACAACCAATGATGTANTCATGTGATGGCGATATTGGGAGATGGGGCCTAACACGAGGAAGTAGATCCCTGGAGGTGTGTCCCAGGGGCTGTAGCTTGTCCCAGAGTCTTCCTGACTCTGGCCTTTTCTTTGCTTCCTGCTACCATGATGCCACTTGGATGGGGCCGAGTGACCAGGGACTGAACTCTCCGACCCTGGGAGCAAAATACATTGTTTTTGTCCTTGGCTTGTGTCTGCCAGGGATTTGGTGACAGTGCTGTCAAAATAACTAGCAGCGACTTACTGCGTGCATTTTCATTAATTGCTGTTCTGTGACAAGCATCTGAGTGCTATTCTTTTCTCTGATAACTAGCTGTTCTTGTCCCAAAGATGCTGACGCACAGTCTTACTATTTTTAAGAGAATTTTGCCATTTTATATTTCAATTTGTATTTTGCCTTCCCCTCGAAAGAATTTAAAATTTGGAGGAAAACAAATCTGGTTTTTTTGAGCTTTTAATGTCATATTTTAATGCATTATAATCAATAAAAGGTTATTTCTATAATTGCTAGTTTTTGGAAGGTTCTGGGTTAGGGTTGTCACTCTGTGGTAGAGTGCAAGGCCCTGGGATCAATCCTCAGCACTGTGGACAATGAATTATGACTCAAGGTATACTCCATGTTTGTTTGAGAATACTGAACTTTTATTATTTTTAATATATATATACATATACACACATATACATATATATGTTATTTTGGGGACTGGGGATTGAACTCAGGGGTTTCAGTGTGCCAAGCATGCCCTCTATGCTGAGCTGCCTCTCCTGGCACGGTATAAAATTTCCACTCAATGGTAAAATCTCCTTAATTGATCAGAATATTTATTCTCTGGCCTGCCTTTTTTTGTTCACTTGACCAAGTGTAGTGGGTAAGTGTACATTGGTGGGGTGTTTGTATTCCATAGCGGTCGCTTTATGAGATGTTTCCTCCATTGGCATTCAGGCCTGTTAAATTTCCATTGACCTAATAACAATCACACCTTTTCCACTCTGGATGCTTTTGGCCCGAGTTCCACCTTGTCTGATGTGGAATCAAATCCATTTGCCAGCCTTTTCCATCCTTCTAAATCGCTCTGCTTAGAGAGGTGGCTTCCTCTCGAGCCAATTTGCAGATTTTTCCCTCCGGTCTGTATGGTAAGCCTATTCACAGGCATTGCTCCGGCTGAGCTCCCTCTCTACCCAGCTATGCTGTTTGTTACACGGAATAGTTACTGGACGCACACACTGCAGGGCGATTATTCTGTCCCTTTCTCCATCTGGTCTGTTTTCTTTCTGCTTAAAAAGCTTTCTTTATATTTGTTTTGTCACTTAAAGCAAACAAACAAACCCGACTTCATTGTGATGTATCTCCCCCCCCTCCCCATGCTTTAGATGATACAGTTCAGTGGTTTGTGATTGCTGTGTTATTGATTTTTAAAACCTGGTAAAACTTACATTATATAAAATTTATCATTTTAGCCCATTTTCTAGTTCCATTCAGTGGCACTAGGGACATTCACAAGACTGCAACCATCACTGCTATTTCCAAAACCTTTCACTGCCAGGAAAACAAATTGTTCTTATTAGCGCCCCCCCCTCCCGAATGCTAACCTCCATCTTGTTCCACCTCTGTAAGCCTGCACGTCCTGTCTTTCTTGTGGAAGCCGGTTTATGTGACATTTGTCCTTCTGTGTCTGGCTTATTTTCCTGATTACCATGTTTTCAAGATTCATCCCTATGATGGCATGTTTTTGTTTTTCCGTTTCATTTGCAATTTCTCAAAGTTTGTGTTTTCATCTGAGTGACTGTCTTCATTCTAATGCTTAATTAGCTTGAGCAACATGGAACTAGTGTTTTTGGAGGTAAAAGATGGTCAGATATGGGCAATTTCAGATGTGCCAACTGATGAGGTCTGGTCAGTCAGCTTGAAGCATCAATCCTTCNTTTCCCAGCTGTTAATTTATGTGACAATCAGTAGCTTTATTATTTCCAGTCTCTTCCTTGCTGCTCCTCCCACTTTGAGGTGTATTATTTCTGTTTTGTCTGAGCACACAGCATTGTTTATTCTTCCGTTCAGTTAGTCTTGGGTCCATAATTAAGCATATTTAATACTCACCACCGGCCTTCTAGTAGATTCCTGGGGAAAGGCATGTAAATCTATTTCTTGGATTCCTGCACATTTGAAAGTGCTTTTCACAGCCTGCGTAGTTGAAGGACAGCCTAGCCTGACGGTCCTTGCAATTTCCAATTAAGTTCATTCGGGTGTCAAAGGTGTCAAGCTAAGTACACCATTTTTTGAAACCGAGCGCAACGTACTAAGTGAGAATCATTTTCACATTTCTGCCCCCATTTCATCGTTTAGCTCTTAAACTCAACAAATCTCCTTTGGATGGCCACTTTGGCAGGGTGCAGCCAGGCACGTGGGGTGTCATTTTTCCACATCACATTGAAGCAGACTGTACTGTCAGTGTGGATTTTATGAGATGCACCCATGCAATCCTATTATTTGATGGGGATGTCAGATTGTCATGCAAAAGTTCTACACCAGTAGCTGTGAATAATACCACATATTACATGCATCTCAGGATTTCTAGAACAGTCTTAATGGAGGAGAGCTGTTATACCTTCCATTATTGGGTCACATCTGCACGGGACACCATGGGGCCTCTGTCATGAGCTATGCATCACGAAGTATTAACTTAACACTCTGAACGCTTCATTTCCATGATTTGTTTTGAGACTGCCTTAAAGAGCAAGCAGCACCCTCCTTGCTCCTTCCTTTANGGGTTCTGATCTCTGCTATTAATGGAGCCCAATTAGAAATTTATTAATGCACAGATGCATCGACCTGCAAATGAAAACTTCTTTGGGGGGCGGTTAATAAACCTTTGGAATGGCATCTTCTTTGTCATTTGACGTGTAGTCAATTCGTTTACTAATAATATTATTGGAAAATGTCACCTTTTCCATTTCCCTTGCTTCGTTAGTCTTAGACACACGGTGTTGACAGTTTCCAATCAGGCTGTTAAAATGAGCGATTCTGCAATTANGTGAGTCGTTTCTGCTTTAGCTCGTAATTGCTGGACCTTGTAAGCAGCTCCTTGGGCTTCAACGGGTACTGGGCAGATCGATCTCAGCAAGGAACTTTGCCTCTCAATTCGTGCTTGAGGTTGCTTAGAAAAGGTCACGAGTGCACGTGGCCCACGCTGTGGTGGAACTGAGTGGCTGGTGCCCTTGCCTGCTTGGATGACTCTTTTATCCGAATAAGGTCTGCAACCTGACTGGGGGCTGATTGCTGTGCCACCTGAATCCCAACGTTCAACAATTCTCATTATGTCGCCTAATTAACGACTTAGACTTTGGGTGGGGGGGGAATTACTGCTTGTCTTGCAACTCTGATAACTTTCCAGCTTTAATTAAAATGTTGTCAATTATGGAGGGAATAAAAATATCTGTAAAATTACATTCATTTAGACAAGAAATACTTCAGGAGACCTGAGGCTTTCAGAGCCTCTGAAAAATATCAATTTTTAAGAGTTTGAAAAATGTCTGCATTATTAAATGACTTAAAATGTAAATAATTTTAGAAGTCTTAAGTGTGGAGCAAGCGAGAGAGGATCCATGAAGCTCTTGGCTGGCATTTTGTTCAGGAGTTAAATATTTGAAAACTTCCCAAGATGTGACTATTCCCTCTACATATGAATAATAGATAATGTATCCTGAGAAAAAACAATGGATGTCTTGAAGTTGTTATTCCCTATAATACTTTAAAGGGTTGATTTGTTTGAAGTATATTAGATTTTTTTTGGTAGTAAAATAAGATTTTTAGTTTATAAAACAAATTGTTTTTCATTTCTATGATTCATTATGAAATTTTGTTAAGAATCAGACTTTGATCAATTGTAATACAAATATAAAAATCTACCTATCTACAGCTTGGGATGCAGCTCAGTTGAGAGTTCTTGCCTTTGCACAGAGCATGCATTGAAGCCCCAGGCTCCGTCCCCAGCACTGCAGAAACCTAAAGCAGTAATCCCAGCACTTGGGAGTTGGAGGCAGGAGAATCAAGGGTTCAGCCTGGCCACAAATCAAGAAGTAANAGTGAGGACAACTAATAAAATCAATTATTCTTTACTTGGAAACTAATCCAGAGTCGCTCTGCCGTGGGGACAAATCAAAATGCAGCTCTTTGAAGACAGAATGGAAAGTTGTGGAAGCCATAAACTGACCAGGAAGTGTTTTCACTCCTTGCAAAACAAACAACTTGGCTGATACACAGCTGGTCCCAGATCTTATCTGACTGTATGGTGGGAAGGCCAGCACTAGCCACTGGCTACAGCTTTCAGATGTGCATAGTGGTCAAGCTCCTTGTACAGTCTCAGACCCAGGGGTAACGATGACTGTGTTAAGGCCAGGTTCCTGTCATAGGAGGAAATCCCTGAGAGAGCTGCCAGGTCTACAGCCTGGAGGCTGCCATCTTGGTTTCAGTTTGCAGGCAGAACCAATGCTGAGATGGAGAGGGAGCGACTGTTTTCAGTTCTATGACAAAATACCTGAGACTAAGTTACCAAGGACAGAGGTTTATTTAGCTTTGTTTTCTGGAGGCTACAAGCCCAAGAGTACCAGAATCTGGTGAAGGCCATGGTTGAATCAAAACATAATTTAGGTCATTACATAGCAAGCAAAGACAGGGTACCAGCTCAGATCTCTTTAAATTTTTTTCTTTTCTTTTTTTTTTTCAAAGACAGGGTTCCACTATGTAGCCCTGGCTAGCCTGGGACTTGCTATGTAGACCAGGCTGGCCTCAAACTCAGAGATCTGAATGCTGGGATTAAAGGTACATGCCACCATACCTGACTGTTTTCTTTTTCTTATGGGGACATCAATGCCATCTTGTGTGTTCTATCTTTGTGACCTCATCTAATCCTAACCATACCCCAAAGGCCCCATTTTTGGACACCATCAACATATGACTTTGGGAATGAAGTTTCCAACACTTGAGCTGTTAAACATATTTATTTTATTGAGACATGCGTGTGTCTTTAGAGGTGCATGATGGTAATTCATTGTATGTGTATGATTAAGTCAAGGCTGTTGGCATTTCTCCAACCTGTAATCATGCTATGTGTTGGGAATCACACAGTCATTTTCCTAGTCGTTTTGAGATATATTCTTGATGGTTTTCACCAATAGTTGGCTTACTGTGTTGAGGAAGATCCATGGCAGTGGAGCATGGGTGATTCCTGCATCCTGTGGTTTTGAACTTCATTTGTACCTCTGTCCTCTCCCTTCTCAGTCTTCATCCAATTCTTCTACACTACCAGCAAATGAGTGAGACCATGTGGTAGTCATCTGACTTCTTCTACTTAACACAGTGACCTCTGCTTCTTCCCATGTGGCTGTCAATGAAGGAGTTCATTCTTTTTCTGGCTGAGTAGTCAGTCTCTTGTGCAGGTCATCATATTCCCTTTACCCACGCACTGAAGGTTACTNGGGGGTAAGTCTATAGTTTGGCTTTTGTGAGTACTATTGCACTAAACATGGCAGTGAGGCNTGTCCTAATATTTACTATGTTATTTAACTTTTTAAAATTAAAATACAATTACATTATTTCTCCCCCTTCTTTTCCTCTCCCAAGTTCCTCCCATGTGCCCTTCCTTGCTCCCTCTCAAATTCATGGTCTCTTTTCCTTTGTCATTCTTTCTCTCTCCTCCTCTCTCCCTCTCTCTCTCTCCACACACACACAGAGGCAGAGGGGGCCAGAAGGTGATCTATCTATCTATCTATCTATCTATCTATCTATCTATCTACACACACACACACACACACACACTCATAAATATATTAATACAGTTGCTCAGTCCCTTTACTGTCACTTGTATGTATATGATGTCAGGGCTGACCACTTGCTATTGGATAGCCAATTAGGGGGTTCATCCCTGGGGAAGACTCATTCTCACTCTGCCAGCATCTTTAGCTGTCTGTAGTTCTTTGTGTAGGGGTGAGGACCTGTGAGATTTCTCCCTTCTGTGTTAGCATGTCTACTGATGCTGTACTTGTTCAGGTATTGTTTGGGCAGCCATATTGTCAGTTACCATGGGTAAATTTCCTTGTTTTTTCTAGCAGACACAATCTCACAGCAGATTTTCTGGTGATTGCAGTCTTTCTGTTACCTCTTTTGTAATGCTCCCCTAGCTTTAAGTGAAGGAACTGTGGATGTATCAATTGGGGCCAGGCACCCTGATCACATGATCGCATTTTGACCAGATGTGGTTTTCTGTAATGGTCTCCGTCTGTCGTAAAGAGGAGTATAAATGTCTTTTTGGTGTCACGAATTCATTTCCTTTGGGTTGCTGGCTTCTGCGGCAGTTCTACGTATCATGTTTTGAGTATCTACATCTAGTTCTTTCATAATGGCTGTTAATTTATGTTCCTGCCAACAGACAAGCACATGCACTTTTGGGACCCAGCTGTGGTGGGGGAACACAGTGATACATTACAGACAAGAATACAGGGCTGAGAGGCCAACCTTTGGGGTCAACACTGAACTGTAGAGTCAGCCTGCCTTGAAACCTACTCTACCTCTGGGCTTCCTACTGTATGAAATAATACCTATAGGCACCTTGATTGTTTAGATTAGCTTGGCTCCTTCTCTCTAGTGAGCCTCCCTGCTGCAGNGATGGGTAGGAAGTTGGACAAGGAGCTTAAGAAGGGATTGGGAACAAAATGGTAGGTGGAGAGAGGGCTGGAGCCTGGTGGGGGTGAAGGGGCCTTGGGCTGGCATTCAACACCAGGCAGGAAGTGCTTTGTTTTCCCAGCCAGAGCCGGAGGGAACCAGTCTTGCAAAGCTGTGTGATGACTCAGAAGGGAGGACAGTGTCTTGTGGGGGCGGAGGCAGAATGAGTGATCACTTTCCCTGCAGACAGGCTTCATCTTCAGAACATTCGATCAGATGTGAGTGATCGTGGGCGTTAAATGCTCACCTTTAAAGGTCAGCACAGCAGACAGCAAGCCTCGTGGCCCAGACGTGTGCCTTGGGTAACCACGGTGGAATTCATTAACCTGTCACTGCAGTCATGGAGCTGTCAGATGGCCTTTCTTAGGAAATGTTTTATCCCCAACCACCCCCATGCTGGCCAGCCTGAAACACCAAAGTCACACAGCCCAGGGAGCAGGCAGCTGAGGGAGGACATAGCCTGGTCCCCATCTGAGGCTCTTATTCCCAGTCTGAAACTCTGGGCAAGTAGCTAGAGAATGCATGGATTGAGNACTTCTGTAGGCTATACCTTGCCTGGGAGTATTTACGCTTAGTCCTATTCAAAGAAAAGGAGTCTTGGAAAAATTGGGGATGTTTCCTGACTACCCAGATGCTATGCTCTTAATGGTCCACTGAACAGTATCAGCCCACCAGGGGACATTGCTGGGTCCTGGGACCCTGACACAANTAGTATAGCAGAGCCTCACATTTTGCCAGTGGGAGTCAGCTTCCATGAGTGGGCCAGCCTCTGGGGGTTTTAAGCAGGTGGTAGGACCTGGAGTGGACAGAGTGAGGCCTGTCCACTCATAAGGTAGGGTAAGTGACAGGACTACCTTGAGACTGCTCTGGAGAGTTAATATCAGAGCCCACCAGCCCCAGCAGCCACCCTCAAGCCTCTGGTATTTAGCTAGCATCTGGCACATACTGAAAAGAACTACTGCTGATGGTGATGGTTTCTGGCTCTGGCAGAGATGCCAGCTCACGGTGTGAAATGTGGGTTAAATCACAACAGCGAATCAGGGTCTCAGAAGAGCTGAGCTGAGACTCATGCTGCTCCAGTTTCTCGTTTCTGGTCTGTTACCCACACAATTCACTTTCCTAAATATTTATTGAGTATCTACTATGTCCAGGTACTGTCCCCTCCCGGTACCCATAAATTTCTGCCTTCCAGGGTACACAGTCCCAAAAGAGACAGGTGGGACATGATGCAGGGTGACAGAGCTGCCTGGCTGGAGGGCTGGGGAACATGAAGGGACAGTTGGGAAAGGACTGAGATCTGAATGACAAAAGTGAGTGAAACATCTTGACAGAGTCCACAGCTCTACTGAGGCTTGTCAAAATTTTAGAGAGGCCCAAGGACATGGGCCTGTATAGGGNGCCCACATGTGGGGGTCTCTGCCTACAGGGACCACACAGCCAGGCCACCCAAGTCCCTGGTGTCCATCTGTGGGATATCTCTGTGAGGAGCGGTGACCATATGGTCCCCTTGTAGGTGGCCTTCCATATGGCATGCTCTCTGGGACTTTCTAGAGTGACCAAGCCCTGCTAGTCACCCCAGATTTAGCCTGTCTGTACCCCACACCAATTCTTCTTCCAAAGCATGGGGGCTCCACTTCCTGAAGGTCCTGGGGTGTTGGAGTCTGAGTTGTGGGGGTGCCTTCCTAGGGTGGTCTGCCTCTTCTGCTTGGTTCTACACCCATTGTAGCCTTCCAGGAAGACTCCAGCCCTTCTTAGCACACAGTGTAGACACAGAGTTTCAACTCCGTGCACTCTGATCACTGCCCTGCTTGAAGCCAGTCAGTGCCATGCTTCCCATACCCTCAAGAAAATGATCAAAACCCTCGGCAAAGGTCCCCTTAAAGCCTTCACACAGCACCACCCCAACTGTAATGAATTAATCACTGCTCCCAGCCACAGCGGATTAATTGGCTGTGAGTGTTGGCTTAATCTCCTCTCCACTGGAGTCTAGCNGGCACTGTGATATCCCCAGAGCAGTACAGTGACATGTTGATACGTAGAAAATTAAGCAAATAATAAAACAGCTGGCACTGGGGTGTTATTATCTTTGAGTCCAGAAGCTGAACATTCTGCAGACATTAATTCTAACCCCCAAACTCTCTGAGGCACTGCTGCTGGCATTGTACAGGTGAGAAATTGAAGCACAGAGGTCAGGTGACTTGTCCAAAGGCATACAGGAAGGATTGGATGCAGGCAGCCAGTCCCAGGGACAGAAAGAGAGATACATTATTGATTCATTCCGGGAGGCATCAAAAAATGCAGAGAATTTTTCAAAAGTGAACGAAGTCACCCAGAAATGAGCACCATTAGTATTTTATGTATTTTTTCCTATGCTTGTTCCTAGGCACACATTAGATATAGGCTTAGACATCCTCATGTTTCTGGGACCCCATGACATTTAGGCCACAACATTTTGCTGTCTGTTTTTTTTTTTTTCATTGACTGCCTTGTGAGACATTTTTCACAGGGTCAGATTAATTTATTTTTATTAGATATACATGAGTGTTTTCTATTCATGTGTGTCTGTGCACCACATATAAGCAGTGCCTGAGGAGGCCAGAAGAGGGCTAATCCCCTGGTACTGGCATTATGGATGGTTGCAAGCTGCCATGTGGGTGCTGGGAATTGAACCTGGGTCCCAAGCAGTTAGTGTTCTTACCACAGAGCCGTCTCTCCAATGTATTCATGGTATGACTGAAGCACAGATTGCTCACTTTAACCTCTCTTGCCACCAATGTGCAACAACAAAGCAATTATCAGGCTACACACAGTCTTTATTCCCACCCTTGATTCCCAGAAGTAGTTCCTGGGTCAAAGGTAATGCAGACTTCCAATGGGTGAGTCAGGTGGCCCCGAGGAAGGGGAGAGGGAGATGCATGATCCAGTGCATTAACAGACCCACCCCTGATACCCCTCATCTCCCCAGGTGGGGGCCTTGGGATGCTGTTATTCAGGGCATGAGTTGGAAAACTAAAAAAGAAGCGCCCTCTCACCCCAGGACCACAGGCTAGTGTCTTCTACCCTCCCCACGCCTGGGTTCTCTAAGGCTCTTGGCAGCTGAATGAAGAGGAAGGCTGCCCCAGGGCCTGATGGGTAGGGGGGCCCCTGCCTTATCTGCTNTGAGGTAGAGTCTACAAGGAGGACGTGTGTTTCCCAAACTGATCATTTCTTCTTTAATTTCTTCAAGCCTGGATAATTCTACAGCCACTGTTGAGATTTTTTTTTTTATCTTTTAAATTTATTTATTTATTTTTATGTGCACTGGTATTTTGCCTGCATGTATTTCTGTGTGAGAGTGTCAGATCCCCTGGAATTGGAGTTACAGACAACTGTGAGCTGCCATGTGGGTGCTGGGACTTGAACCCGGGTTCTCTGGAAGAGTAGCTTTCATCTGAGTCATTACTCCAGCCCCCTGCCCCCACCACTCTGTTGGGATTCTTAAGAGAACACCAAAGGAGAAGATGGCAAGCTTATTAAAGATAAGGTTTATAAGGCTCCAGTTACCAGGAACAACTGAACAGTGGTCATGAAAGTAGGCCTCAGCATGGCCCCTGCTGGCAGGGGTGGAACTAACAAGGCTCAGTGTGAGCCAGGTGTCACAGGGCTGAATGAAGGAAGAGGATGGCTAAGCTTCCACCCATAGGGCTAAGCTCAGCTCAAGAGCTTGCCCAAGACCCTGAACCACAAAACTAGAGGATGGCTGTTCCTGACCTTTAAGTCCTATGTGCATTACCTGTCCAGCC
This sequence comes from Neotoma lepida, assembly GCA_001675575.1. Lineage (NCBI taxonomy): Eukaryota > Metazoa > Chordata > Mammalia > Rodentia > Cricetidae > Neotoma > Neotoma lepida. The sequence goes on from LZPO01089558.1 coordinate 2,582,711, forward strand.
TCTTTCTTAGCCTAAACCAAGGGGAGTCACTCTCTGCCCCCAGTATCACTCCTGCAGATCTGCAGAAGAGCACAGGGGTTGCCTCAGGAGCTGGCTGGTGACATCTGTCAGAAAGAACAAAGCCTTGAGTGCCTGGATGCAAAGCTAGCCTATGTGGAAGGCTTACAGGACCACACCTAATGCCCAGCTAATCCCAGCAGGAGGCCTGCCAAGAAGGCTTCAGCATCTGCATTGTGCCAAAGAGGACGCAGATGTCAGAGAGGTGAAGTAACATGCTTAGCATCACCCAAGTAGGATGGGGGCAGAAAGGGGATCTGCCTGAACCCATCTCCTCATGCAGTCACCACACCCTGAGATCAGACAAGCTGGGGAAGGCCAGCGGCCCTGCCTGGGCTCTGCCACTCTGCACAGANGGAGCTCCCTGGGGCCCTGGCTTTGAGGAGATCATTAGCCAGGTGCAGGCTTGTGGGCCTCACTCTCTAATTACCTGGACTGGAGAATANGACCCTCCTCTGGGAGATGTTTTCTGGTGAGACTTAGCTGGGAGGGGACCCATGGGTGCAGCTGCCATTTATTGAGCACCTAATGGGTGCCATGCACTTCCCAAACATTGACTCTTTTACATCCCAATACCTGGCAAACAAAGTGCTCTGCCTCTCTGCCTTATGGTTTTGGATGTGGAGACTCCAAGTCGCCGGATAGCATGCCTGATGTCTCATCAGCAGCCAGTTCCCACTAAAGTCAGCCCACCCTAGGTTGTAAATGTCACTCAAGACCCTAGTGCTTCTCAGCCTGGGGTTTCTACGACAGTTGGCAATGGAGAGGTGTGTGGAGGTGGGAAGTAGTGGAATAAGTGTGGCCTGGCACATGGTTCCAGCTGTCCCCTGCCCCTGTACCCAGCAGAGTGCATGCAAAAGTGACAAGCTGGCCCGGTCCCTCACCTCCAGATCCTCACATGGGGGGAAAAAAAAGTAGTTGCCCTGGAAGAACTGCAGGTGGCGCTCAAGGTTCCACAGACTCCGGGAGCCTGATCACCTCTGGCCTGGCAGCACGAGGGGATATTGAATTTTGCAGCTGGACCTAGGAAGATCTGAGCCTGGTACAACTTCTCTGGGGAGTGGGAGTCTANCGCTGCACAGAGCCTCTTTCCAGTCACGGTCTGACCACCCAGACAATGGTCACAATGAGGTTTAGACCAGGGCAATTGCAGATCCATGTTTCTGGTCTAGAAACATAAATGGTGCAAGTATGTACAATCTAACC